>CM060846.1:284048011-284568011 GCA_030762175.1 Metallyticus violacea | reverse complement strand
TATGAAATTGAAAACTTTCAAAATACCTCTCTGGTTTAAGTCACTAACTTCGGTTTTTTTTTTTTTTTTACAAAATTTCCCCAAAAGTAACTTTTATTGGAATAGATATAATGAAGTTCCATGGACATGTGGCTATCTGTTGTTAAAATATAATCTTTTTTGGCCGCATTTGTAGTGCTGTGCTCAAAAATACTTATAATACTAGAGGCATTCTCGATTTAAATAATTAGACAGTGTATTGAAATTACAAATGAATCAATTATGGTGAATTAACGCTTTTCATTAAGTTTAGATATTATTTATTTAAATAAATTATACTATTGTATATTTAATGATGTTCAAGGATCGTTTTTACTACTGATGAACCACAGGCGGTGAATGCTGATGATACATGAGATAAAATGATAAATTGTTAAAAGATTTTTTTTTAAGAAAGGAAGCGTTCTAGGATTAAGTTTGGGGTATTTCCCAGGATTTTGTCATTTATGAGGACTGATGAAAAATTGGGGTCAAAACGTCCCTTCTCTGGCTTTCTGCATCTATTATCATCTCGGACATATTTGCGCTAACAGTACACCAAACTCCAAATTGCCTATCATTAATTGCAGTTTCGTATAAACGTGCAGATTTTCGGTACACTAGTAGCGCATGTATTATTGTACACACCACAATTCAGGTAAAACCATGTATGCCTCGTCTGGAAAGAACAGAAGCGCTGGGTTCATATAGCCTTCATACAAAGATAAAAAAATCAATAAACCACTCTTTGACTGGGTTGCCTTGTTTTAAACAATGGACACGTGTGCACTTGTGCGGTTTGAGGTTTAATAATTTTGTTGCTTTATGTACAAAACCAAATGAAAAACCCCCAATTGTGCTGATTTCGGGAGCGATTTTGTTGATGAACTTTCAAGGTTTGCAATAATTTCGTCTAGTTTATCCTCTGTTAAAATTGTAAGTCCACGTTTTTTTTATGTTTTGTTTTTGTTGCTTTTGTGCACTAGTAGAATCAAATTATTCGCAATATCTTGAATTGCTTTTCTGGAAGGAGACAAATGACCAGGGAACTGCAAACGAAGTTATACACGAACACGACAAGCTGACCCTTATATGTTGACATTTACACACAAAAATGAGCTGCTTTATAGTCAGCTGTCCCATCTTGGTGAAGTTCAACTACTGCACTGCTTCGAAGCGGTCTTAAAGGACAGGAAGGGAAACTTTTAGGGAAAAGAGGGGGGAGCAATGTTCGCAGCCAACAGGATTCAAAACACCGCGAGTGCGGAATAGTTTTTAAGTGAAAGCTCTGTACCTCCGCAGCATTTTCCATTTATGAGGACTGAGGAAAGCTATAAAAACTTCAGTCAGGAAGGACAGTGCTGACGGGATTGAGCTTTAAATCTCCCGCTCACGAGCCTTAATGACTCTAGCCCACCGAGAGCTTTTCGAACGTCTCAATTAGTCGCAATTGTAAGATTCAAAATTAATAAATGCAATTAATTTCCACCAATTATTAACTTTACGTGAATACATGACGTATTTTCGTTTTTGTTCTTTTTTTTTTGGTTAATACTACGTGAAGCGTAGTTTTTCACAATGTAAAGCTATTTAAGTGCATGGTATGCATTTTAATCTTAGTTACATAAAAGGTAAAGAAAAACTAAATGAAAATTAATTCTATAATATGCACTGCATATTGTATTTAATGAAACGGAAGAAAACATAAGAAAAACTAAATGTAATAATATTTAAAACTGAACATATTGATTTACTGATTGCATTTTGTAGACGTGTGCATCATTTCATGTAAGCTCAGATATTTCTTGAACCCAGTGTTTATGTTCATACTTTATCGCACAATCTACTACCTTACTCGTCTTTCACTGTATAGCAACAGTCACAATTTATGCAGTGCCGCAGTCAGCTTTAAAATATTCATCGTTACCCAGCATAAAGCTTTATTTTGGCTCTTCAAAACTCCATTTCTTTAAGGTCACCCACGTAAGCCGACAATATGACAATAGTGTGTCCATCTTATGTCATAAGCAGCACCTTTTCTCCTTGTAAGAAAAAAAAAAATAAAAGATCAAGTATTTAAGAATTTGGGGGCCTATTCATGATGATCTCTCTCTGCAAGCGTTTCCAAAAAATTTAGTTGGAGACCAAGAGAAAATTTATTCATCTGCGCACACACACACACACACACACACACCAATGAAAATTGCCGATATTTTATGAAAGTGAGGTTTGTGTCTACAGCTATTTCACGTAAGTAGTATATTTGTTTTCTATCGCTAAGGTGATGTTTTTTTTTTATTTTGGATAGATAACGCCAAAGTCAAAGTGCAATGTGTGGTCGGTCTCTCTATGAAACTTTCACTGATGCATTTTTCCCATTAAAATACAGTTAACATCAGCTTACAAAGTATCTACATAATGGAAAATATATTTTTTTCTCTTAGGACCGGCAATAATTTTTACTGCATGGGATTCTAAGAGATTACACATCGATTGAATCAACTATATTCGTATTTCTGTACCTTGGTCTTAGTCGGTCTTTCCCTGGTGTACGTAGAAAAGATGAGCCTGCTTCCTCTCTTTTACCCTTGTCGGATGATTTTAATTAAAGAGCCAGATGTTTGTGAAAAGAGTAACTGTATCTGTAGCACGAGCTAATGGAATGGCTACGTCGTTGCTTTTTGATTCTTCATTACCTGGTCTCAGATAACTAGGTGCTAAAAGCAATAAAATATTTTTCAAAATGCTTAAAATATGTGAAAAATGTATATATTATTGAGTTGGAATTTTATCATGTGAAAATAAACAGCACGCCATATTCATCTATATATTTGTTCTACGTCTTACAGACTACTAAGCAATTAAGTCGTACTCAAGTCATCAATCTGAAATTACTTACGATTATCGCGAAATATTGGGAAAGTGTTGCTGCAAACAATAACTTGTAGTTACTTTTCTTTGAACATTCATTACACTCACTAAACCACCACCTCACAACACCCGAAATTAACTACACATGAGAGATTTCGACTCAAGTGTACAGCTTTGAGAATAAAAAAAAAAAAACAGGACGCAGCGATATGGAGTAGGGCAAAGAATAATTCTATTGTGAAAAAAAATGTTTTCACTACATACATTCATAAGCGAATGTTTATATGATTAAATTAATATTACTATTAAGACTACGCGTATCAATACTGTTGAGATAGCTGCATGAAGGAAACTCTCTCCAGTGTAAGGCAAAGAATAATCCTAATAGACACAATGACACGTACAAAATAGAGGTATGTTTATCATTGGAAACCAAAACATTGAGCTGATATTTATATTTGAAAGTGGAAACAAGGATGTTAAAACTTATAAATGGGTTGAGAAATAAATACTAATGCACGTGTGTATTGGAGCTGTAGGCATCCACTACCAGGGGCCGAAGGAGTAAAAATAGTGATAATAATATCAACATACCCTTAATTTTTAGTTTGAATATCCAAATTTTGATAAATATATATCAATTCCTTGTGAGGAATTCGCTTACAAGACGAAGCAGTTCAAGCGGTTACAAGACAAAGATGTGGTTACCATAATGTCATTCTGCCAGCTATATGGGTCGTTTGCTTCTCATACTTGTCAACCTTCCATTCAAATTATGAGCACTTGATTCAATTTCTTGATGAACTGTTTGAAACAAACTGATCAGATATAGGTATCCAAAGCAAATGGTTTTCGTCTTCTTATGCGCTCATTTAATTTCTTTTTCTACCTTCTTGTGTGTTATGCAAGATATTTTGTCATATCAATGCAGTCAACTCTGTGCTACAGAAAAGAACAATAACTTTTCAGGAAGCGCATTCTATGGTTCAGTGTCTGGCAGATATCCTCGTATATCTACATCCACAAATGGCACATTTTGGAAACAAATCATAAAATGTGTCCAATATCTTCACTTACCAGAGCCGCAACCAACGCTAAAGGTGCACTCCAAAGAGATTAGATTCTGGAATTGCCATCTATAGCTTATGTACCATCTTATGCTTTATTAAATACTTGATGTTTAACTTCATTGTCCACCGTATAGCTTTAAAAGTGTTCCTTTTCTTGTAATACTTAAAAGTTGGACAATTCGCCATATATAAAAGTAATGATATTATAGACATTGTCAATTTTTTTTTTAAAAAAAACTACTTTGATTCTGATGGTTAACATTGCATGCAGCATAATGATGGACAATTTGAAATCAAAGGTGAACAAGAACTTTTTAGATAGCTTTTCCCCAGTTGTACATTTTCTGAAAAGTAAGTGATAACTGTGCGTCCAAAATTCTTCCGAAATGAATCTAATTTGTAACACTTGTTTTAACTTCCGATGTTAATTTTTATAGCTGAAAGATCATTTTTGGGTTTTAGAAAGGTGTAAAACTTGAAGCAGGAAATGTTGTCTCAAAATTTCCTATTTAATTATAATTGCTTCTGACGGCTACTATAATAATGATTGTATCTTGTTTCAGATAATCAAGGGTATCAATATTACAATTAAAAGGAGGACCCCAATATATATATATATATATATATATATATATATATATATTAGTGTATGTAAATAGATATGTCTTTTTACTAGTAAGTAAAAAGTAATGATTGTATCTTGTTTCAGATAATCAAGGGTATCAATATTACAATTAAAAGGAGGACCCCAATATATATATTAGTGTATGTAAATAGATATGTCTTTTTACTAGTAAGTAATATTCAAGTTATCTTTCTGTAATACCACGATCGACAGTGCATATATGTCTATGTTATGTTTTGTAAAAGAAATGGGCATGTTGGTCTTTGCCGGAGGACATTAGCTTTACCTGGGAAAAGGATCCTTTGTTAAACATTACTATTTCAAATCCCCTGGGACACATTCGCCGGTCTCAAGGCGCCAGATATGCCATTACGCTGCAAACGACTAGGAATATGCATTCAACTGAAAACGGTACTTGCCGTCAAAAGGAAATAGCGCACACAGACACACGTGTTTCCACAGAAACCAAGTAATTGGCTGTTTCAAAGGAAGGCCGCATATATTGCAGAAAAATGTTTCATCGCAAGAATCTAGTGAAGGGTAGATGTCTCTTTTCCGTCGCGTGGGAATAGGAAATGTTTCCTGGTAAAACCCAGAAACTTCAACCAATCAACATATGTCAAATATCCGACGAATAAAGCAAACTTGTAATAAAGCATGCACTTACGTGATCCAGTAATATTCTAGAAGCAACCAAATTTAATAATATTTAAAGCTATTCAGCAAACGACTTCATTAGATTATATTGTATGACTTTCTACAACATGTTATTCATCTTCTTCCAACGAAGAAATCTTTAGCAAATGCGATAATAGTGGCGGAGGTGCATTTACCAAAGCGAGAGCTGCGTGAGAATTACTTATTGCATTGCCTTATTTAACTTGTAAATTAACTCAATTCAGTGTTTTTGCAGGATGCAAAAACTGCTATATTTTAAAGTTTTTAAAAACTGCACCAAATTATAATTACCACCGACCAGCTGTTTCCAAAACAGTAAAAACATTCAACAAGTTTGCCCATTAACTACGTTAATGGAGACTCCCCAATTCAGAAATAGTGCCGGAAGAGTTGGAATCATAAATACAGTTTCAGGGAGGACGGAAATGTGGAAATATACAAAGGAGGGTCATTTCATTTTCAAGGAAAGGACATTTTTCACTGTGCTTTTTCTGTTTATATAAGAAATGTTTAAGTTAGTAGGAACAAAATTGAAATAAAACTATAATATGCACTCTTAATATTTTGTTATTTTAAAAAAAAAACTCTTATGAATGGGACAAAAATAAACATGAAGCATGGCACAGCAGGAAATTTTGTTAAGTTTCCGTATGGTATTTTGTAAAAGGGATTCTAATAATAGTTGTACTGATACAGGAAGAAATATACTTTTTCACGATATTCGTCAAATTAGGATTATTACATATACATTAAGCTATTAGTTGTTGTCACTTGTGGGACAACCATGACAAGGTTGGACATGGTGTGAATTAACTCTGTAAAATCAAAGTTACTTTTTCAACTCACAGAAATAGCACATTATGAATTAAATTTCGAAATGCTGGTTATAAAGGGATTAAATTTACGTAGCATTATTGTTTAATTTGTCCTATTTCATATAGAAGTTCTCCCCGAATTTACGCATTAACTCTTCAATTTCATATTTTATAGACTACTCTGAGATAGGAATAAAAAACATTATTGGCTGTTTGCCATAGTTCTCAAGTTATTAGTAAATAAAATTAACCAATAAAAAGTCAGCATTCTATGCTACCTAAGTACCAACCATAGTAGTAGTATTATTCGGTTTATTTACTGACGCTCTTTAACAGCTCAGGTCATGAACGTCCCATTCAATTCAGGGCGTGAACCAGCCGACAAATTTTGTTCAGAGGCCTTTTTTTTTTTTGTTTTTTTCATGCTTAAGGTTCTTTTATATGCCGGAAATCTACGACATGGGACCACGGCTTTACTTCTCCTCCGAAGGAAGCCATACTTAGGATTTTTACTCTCCAAAAAGCCCTCGACCCTGACCGGGATTGAACCCGCGATCTTGGCCTATGAGGAAAATATAGTTTAAAGCAAGTACCAACCATACTAGGTATGTGATGCACCGCATGATTCTCGGGCTCTTTAGGGGTATTCGAACTAGTGAAAGTTAAAATGGGTCTGGGAAATTGTCTCTCTTCGAACACAACATCACATGTATCAACTTATTTATTGTAAAAATATGTGAAGATTATTTCTGTTTACAAAATTGCTGCCTAGTGTTAAATTAAGGAAGGTAGTATAAGTAAATAAAACAAAGAATGTTTAAGATCCCAGAAGGTATGATTTATTATTGTACTATTATTACTACTAATATTACAAATTCAAGTTGTGAATATTGAAATATGAAATAATAAGAAAAATAATAGTTACAAACTCTCATTCGTTGTAACATATTTTAAATTTGCATTATAGGTACATGTATTTTAGTCAAATTTTCTTCTGTGGGATTTCTCTTTGTATCAAATGTGAAAATTGAATTCATAATATTTAAACTTACCTTAACCTAATTAACTACATTTTGGTTTAAAATAGAAACAAAAAATTTCAGGTTTTTTGTCAGTTTTTAATCAAGCACTGTATCATGGATTAATTTTACCTAATATATGTGTACCTACCTTATAGGGAAAAAAATATTGCAATTGTATCAGTAGAATATTTCCTTCCATTCAGCACAATGAAATGCCTAGTAAAGAATTTGTTATGAGATGCCAACTTATGAGTATAGTAATATGGTTTAAGGCTGAAAAATCTCACTGTTCTCTTTTACCTGTGGTTTCTTGATAAAAGGTTCACCTATATATGTGTGTGTGTGTGTGTGTGTGTGTGTGTGTGTGTAGGGAAACATTTTGTTTCCTGCTATCAGATCTCATCACTTGCAAGATGCCTGCTGCAAGATGTAAGATTCACCAGTGTCATCCTGTGTCAATGAAGAGGCTGTTCTGAGCGATATCCGGAATAAACCTCATACGGAAAGATGATTATTCAGTCCTCTGTGATGCGATATTTTATTTGTTTTATTTAAGGGCGCTCTTTAACATCTCAGGTCATCAGCGTCCCATTCAATTCAGGGCGTGAAACGGTCGACAAATTTTGCTCAGAGGCCTCTTCTTTCAGGCTTGAGGTTCTTTACCGTGCCGTAAATTTACTACACGGGACCCACGGCTTTACTTCCCTCCCGAAGGAAGCCAACTTAGGATTTTTACGCCCGAAAAAACTCATCGGTCCTGGCCGGGTTCGAACCCGCGACCTTGGGTTAGGAGAATAGAATGGTAACCACTACACTACCGGGACCTACTCTTTGATGCGAATACTGCACCATGCCTATCCTTTTCAAACACTAACGCCACGTGAGAGATTTCGATTCCTGTAGAGCTTCTGTAATTAGATGCTAGGCAAGTTGAAAATGATATTGGGTTCGTATCTAAATGCTGTTTTCTGATGAACCGAGATTCCGCAACAACGGGACCGCAAATTACTAACACGTACATAACCCCCCTGCGTAAGGGGGAAAGCATTTCAAGTGCAGTGGGGACTGAATGTCCGGTGTGGACTCTTGGGTTACCACCTTATTGCACCATTTTCTTTGAGGGGCAACTAACAACAGCACGTTACCTGTATTTTCTCTACAGAGAGTTCCAACTTGTGCTAGAGGATATACATCTTGAGGGGCGAGTAACGGTGTAGTTTCAAGGTGAGGAGCTTCAGCTCACAGGGGATGGTGTTCCGCAATCATCTCTATCCGGTATATCCTGGTCATTGGATAGAAAGACAAGGACAAGTCCCCAGGCAAGCCAGCTCGCCTGATGTAACGCCTCTAGAACTCTTCATCTGGGATATTAAAAAAAAAAAGTTTATGCAGAGGCCAGAAGATCCAGCCAACACATCAAGTTGTGCATTAAGCAAGCAGATGATTCGTAAGAGCACTTGCTTCGATAGAAAACCTGTGTTCAGACCTTTTCTTTCCCACCCCCCCGCCAATTCTGATCTAATCGAACTCTGTTAAGCTAAAGAACCCTTTCAGGGTCACAATAATATCCAAAGACCGAAAATAAATATATAAAATAATACACAAAGTAATAAATACCTTTACACTACATAAGTGTAAAAATAAAATTTTGTAACTATACTTAAAATTAACGTGCTAAAATATATTTTGTAATTTTCTTATTGTCTTATATCACATTATATCCAATACACTTTTTTTTATTAATTGTACCCATCTCGCGGTAAACAGTTGCTACTTAGTTTATCAACAATAAAGAAACACCAAACATAATAAAGAATTAATCACAAGATAAAAATAAAAGAAGTAACTTTAAATTAAAAACCTATTCACAATGTTTAACTTAATAATGTTTTAAATCGTGACAATTTATTAATATTAAAACACGTAAGAGCATAAGGTCGTAGGGTTGGCGCGAACTGTTCAACAATTTTAAACTATACATGTGCTCGTTCCCACTGCGCTAAGTAGAAGGTTGAGAGATGATGCTTCCGACAAATATTTGCACGGTGGTAGTGTTTGTTATCTGTTGTGCAAACGTTTCGTTGGTGTACATAGACTATTTTTAGGGTGGGCAATACTATTATCTGTCATTTCGCTAACCGAAATAGGAATGTTGAAGTGTCTGCGCGTCAAAGGGTTGGATTTTTTCATGCTGGTTTATACATTGCGGATTGCAAATAAGGGACGGATGGCTCACGCAATATGTGGCATTGATTTGGATTGAGGGAGAAAAAACGCAAAGGTGAGGATGGTCGGCCTCAAAGGATTTGAACTCGGGATTTTCCGAATGCATGTTGTAAATGTTACCGCAAGTCACTCCGTTGGGTTATACTGGATATTTCATGATTTCATTTCGCGACAGCTGGCTTGTCGGCCGTCAGAGGGCTAACTTCCGTCAAAGCGGATGTAATATCCGCGTACCTGATTCAAGTGCTGGAAATACAGCTACAATTATGAAGGAAATAAGAACGTACCTTATGACAGGAGATGTTGGAAATGTTGTGTTACTACATTCGCAGATTTCTGCCGTCCATTTAGAAAAGTGTCGTTGAGTCAATTTCTCGCCGGATATTTTCTTTCAGTTCTTCTAATGTGTGAGCATTTGTTGCATATATTTTTTAAGTTCCCCAAAATACATAAAGTACTTTTATGCATTTATGGAATTGTTCAAAATGACAGGCCCTATTGTATGCATTTACTGCCCACCATACACAAGTTTTCTTGTCATGCAAAGGGGTTTCGTGTATAAATTCGGGGCTTTCTGTACTCCAGTACCAAAACATGACCCCGGAATTGAAACCAATATTCATCAGTAAAGAATGTTAAGCATAGATCAATAACTCTATCATTAACCTCCCGTAATTACAATTACAGAAATTACTCGAATATTAGGATCACCTATCTCCAATTCGTTGACTACAGTGACGTGCTATAATTTCAGTTTTAAATTTGTTTGATTTAGAATTTCAAAGAAATTTACCATTGTTCCATTTAAAATACATGGCTGCCTCTTGAGTCTCATGAAGAGAGCTCAATGAAACGCTGAGAGATTTTTAAAAATCAACATATAATTTGACTGATCCATGAGCCATCATGTGTTATATTAGCGTCTCTCCGTCGGTCCTGGTGATTTAGTGGTAGCCACTAGAACCAAAGATTGCGGGTTCAATTCCGGCTAGGGTAAATGGGTCAGTTCTGGTGGTGTACTGGTACCCATACTTGCCTCCTAATCCTAAGATCGCGGGTTCAATCCCGGCCAGGACCGATTGATTTTTTCCGGCGTAAAAATCCTAATTATGACTTCGTTTGGAAGGGAAGTAAAGCCGTGGGTCCTGTGTTGTACATTTACGGCACGATAAAGAATCTCAAGCCTGAAAGAAGAGGTCTCTGAGCAAAATTTATCGGTCATTTCACGTCCTGAATTGAAAGAGACGATGATGACCTCAGATGTTAAAGAGCGTCGGTAAATAAACAAATGCTACTACTATTCGCGTCTTTAATACTATTTGAAGTATTATAAGTTGTAATGGTTTTTGTAGTACTTATTACCGTTTGGGATTTATTGCGTCATTAAATAGCACGGTTTTTTTCGTGGCCGCTATTCTGAACGAATTGAAATGTGGTAGGGGCTATCACACTCTTGGCGGGAAGGGGGAGGGACATATGCTTCATTATAAAGGTAAATGTTTTCTCTCCTGCACAGCCAACGGACAAATGATAAGCCATACTCACCTCCGTTTCGTTATCTAAAAGAGATGTATTTGTGTAGACCATTGCGCAATGCGATGAAACGTTTATACGAAGAAAAAAATTTAATTCTCTGCACTTGCTGCTGTAAATCAAACTTGAATGCTCTACTTCCTTTATATTTTGAATTTTCATTTCTAGATCTCAGGTTCATAATCTTATTTTAGGACATAATACCACTTAAAATTAAAAGTTTGTTACCGTTCTTGATGGTGAATAAAACTGCAAGAGCCATCGTAATAGGTCAATTCGAAAAGTAGTGATTCTGTTGCAACGCTTACTAAGCTAAGACGTCTTAAAGGACCAGAGACAATGGGGTTTTGGTCAGATTGTCTTAAATGATAATTTTATCACTTAAGAGGGATACTTTCAGAGTATTTAAACTTTCTGAAATTGAGAAATAGCAGTAGCAAGAGGATAATTATGACAACTGAGATAGAGGAAAAGCAACTATGAGATCTACTTCCACATCCGGTGGAAACTGCGCGAAATTTGCTATGTCTGGGAAGGGCAGTGTCAAGTAACTCCCGAAGGAGGTAAATTGGATCACTATGTATTTCGTACTTATTCAGTTCATGCTTCTACAAAATGTAGAAAAAATTAGTAAAAGGCGTCAATTGACGTTGCACATGTTTACGTATGGCATACAGCCAATTACGTTTTACTTTGTGAGTTAAAATAGATTACATTGTAATGCTATAGTTTCTTATGATGCCCAATAAAGTACTGCAATCAAGGTTAATTCTTGCTTTTTAAGATATAACTACATTTTATTCTTTATTTAATTTTATATATGCCTGTAAGATTGAGTCAGAACGGGTAGCACTAATCTCATTTCTCTTAAACAGCAATGTTATCTTTATCATTTAAATTTTACAAACGATAAACTATTGGAACAGACACTAAAAATGTTGTATGTAAGACAAGAAAAATGTAAGTTGAATATGAATGTGGTAATACTCATTGATGAGGAACAAGCATATTTGAAACAAAATTAAAACATTTTATTGTTCGTTGGATAAGCAACTAAGATTGCATAGAGCGAGAGCATGGGTATTAGTGGCATACCCTTAGAAAGTTCATTCAGGAAAGGAACGAGAGGTGTTTCCGAGAGCTGTTTTTGGCCTGCGTCCGCAGCGCTCTCTAAGTCTTATTTTTGTCTTTGTGCTATTATGTCAGGTTGCAGTTAAGACTTAATGAAGTTTTGAGCGTTGTTACAATCTATTGGTGTCCCAGTGTTATTAGTTATAATGTATTAGGAAGTAACATCTACTTCAGTGTATTTAATTCAAATACTAATACCAGAACAAAGAAATATAAGCACTGTGCTAAAGAAACAACCCCCATAGTGTACAAGAACTTTTAAAAAATATCAGAGTATAAATTGGAAGAATTACAAGAGCATGGCTGTTGGAATATGTAATTTTCATGAAAATATGTAAGAAATGTGACTGCATACGGACGCAACTTTGAATAACTCCTATAACAGAGGCTAGTACTTATAAGCATTAAAACTTTGTAGTGCGTGCATACGGTTGAATTTGTTTGATTTATTAATGTACGCTCTAAACATCTCAAGTCATCAGCGTTCCATTCAGTTCGGTGAGTGAAAGAGCCGATAAATTTTGCTCAGAGGTCTATTCTTTCAAGCTTGAGGTTTCTTTACGTGCCGTAAATCTAAGACATGGGACAAATGGCTTTTCTTCCCTTCCGAAGGAACCCATACTTAAGAATTTTACCTAAGAAAAAATACATCTACAATCGGCAGGATTGAATCCACGACCTTAGTTCTATGAAGCAAGTATGGTTGCCAATAGACTACCAGGACAGACATGTTTGCAAGGACCGCCACGGGTGGACGAGGTATGGGTTTGATTCCCACCAGGACCGTGCTCCCTGACGGAGGATTTTCCAGGTTTTCCTCAGTTCTCATAAATAGTAAATGCCGGGGATTTGGGTTTGGAACGCTTCCTTCCTTTAAAAAAAAAAAAAAAAAAAAAAAAAACTCCTTTCCCAATTTATCATTTCATGTATCATCAGTGTTAACCGCCTCTGGAGCCTCAGTAGTTAAAACAAGAGTTAAACACCATTAAAAAAAATGGTTGGAAGGGGAGTTTTCCTTCGGCGACTGGCGCGACCTTAGCTCCATGTGGCTTGCGTACAGCTACGAACGCGAACCAAAAATAATTTCTGTATTTCATGTTAGAAAATTACCTCAGACCGTATAACTGAGCAGAAGAAGAAGAAAAAAAAAAAACAAAGGAAACGTAAGAAACGGTGAAATGGTGACTAAGGATTACCACAGGTAATGGAGTGTAGAAACAGGACTTAGAAGTACAGAAAGGGGTGAAAAAGTGAAGCTCATGGAATGAATGGTAGCCATTGTATAACGGAAGAAGCAAATAAAATAACTAATAGTGAGCTAAAGATTGTCAGCTTGCACGTTTTTCCATTTCCATTTCTTTATTTTAAAAATAAGTTGTTCACTTGATGTTCTTATAGAACCAGTTTGAATTTTAATGATTTAGTAATAATGTATTAAAATATAAAATGGTACAAATGTAATTATTTGGTTATTTTAATTATTGCATATATTAATGGACGAAGGTTGTCTTTGGAGTAAAAATGTAATTTATATTTTAAAAAATAAGCGTGATTTACTTTTCATTAGTTGTATATACAAAACATACCTTAGCATTGTTTTTGAATTTCATACTTTACGTTAAAGCGACAATACTTTTGATATATTAGAAAGATTTTCAGATAAGAAAGCTGTATTTTTTCTCTGAATTAAATAACTCGGTTGTTTGTGAATATTAATCTCTAAACCGGCTACTGTGCTCTAAAACGCCAATAATAATAATAATAATAATAATAATAATAATAATAATAATAATAATAATAATAATAATAAGAAGAAGAAGAAGAAGAAGAATAATAACAATAATAATAAACCTAAGTTTACTACTTATTTTATTAACTCAGTGCAACGGGTTCGTAATTTGATTTCTTCTGAATCTTCAGTATTATCATATTCAGGTGATTTTCAATCATTCGGTGTTGTGTTTTGATAAAAACTGATTTCTTATAATTATCTAATTAAAGTGGTCCACCAATTGAAAAACTCACATTTAAAAATGATTTATGGTCTGAACGTTGATTTTTTTTAAAAACGCAATTACTGTAATGTTTTACCTTTTACTCTTTCCATTAATAGTTGTTTTATAAAGGGTACTTTGCCCTCAATTTTTAAAAGTTACCATAGTTGTTTAAAAAGGATAAAGCATTGAATGTTGCAGGCTTATTTCAAAGCTATCAGTTTTGTCTAATTTTTTTAAGAATGCTATGAAGGAAAAATTACTAATAGTTTTGAAAATAATAATGTTTTATTGTCTCTACTCAATTAGGATTTAGAAGCATTAAGCCTACTTTCTTAGCTGTTGAGAAATTGGTTACTGTAATATCCGCCTTTGAGTAAAATAAAAATACTTTTGCTGTATTTGTCAAAGGCCTTTTAAGTATTCTCATAACACTGTTGTCTCAAAACTGGGACATTATATCATAATGAATGTGAAACTACAATTAATCAAATCTTATCTTTCTGAGCGTTTTCAATTTGTTTGTATTCATGGCAACTACTCTGATATGATTAAAGTTGAATCTGGCATTCCCCAGGGGTTCACTTTGAGCCTATTTTTTATTTGGTTATCATTAACCATCTACTACTCATTGTTTCTTGTCAGACTTTTTTATTTGCAGATGACATTGTTTTAAATGGAACTAAATATAACATTAAAATATTATACTCACTCATCAATTGAGGCAAATAAATAGTTTCAGACAAATAGTTTTTACTTAAATGCTGATAAATCTCAATACACAACATTTACGCTGCGCCATTTAGGTATTGATAACATATCTAATGTTAAATTATAGCTACGCTTGATTCTCAACTAATTTATAATGCACAAATAGTTTCTGTTTGTGTATGTTTGGCTGGAGTGATATGTTTATTAAGACATGTGAAAAATTGTATCTAAAATTCTTAAATTCTTCAGTGGTATTTTAGGTGACGTTATTCTTTTTGTAAAAAATAATAATGCTAGTAGAATTCTTATACTGCAAGCAACAGTAGTAATGTTAGTAGAATTCTTATTCTTCTTATTGGATACCTTTTTTCACTATTCAAACGACACTGCTTAGATGCCATGAGGCTCAAAGCGAACATAGTAGTTCGGTAAACCCCACCGCCGCGTCTTATGCAACCTGGTTGAGTATTTAGTAGCAATCCGCAGATCAACAGATTACAAATAGTGTAACAAAAGCTATTTTATAACCATAAAAAGTATGCAAAAATAAATAGAGCAGAAATTTATATTAATATGTTTGCTTTTGTCTGTGCATTATGGTTTGCATTTTATGAAGTTAAAAACCAAAAGAAAATAAAGTAAGGCAATATTGTTTAAATTAATATAATATATTTAAAAAAATTAAATTTATATGTAAGGCTCTACATATCCACCACTTCTTTTTACAACCAATTACAGCCATTTTCTTCACCTGTGTATTGCAAAGCCTTTGTCAAACATATGCACTGTCATGGATTTTCCCCTGCTGGCGTACAATTATTTAAGTGATCAATTAGTTGGTTTCAAATTTGGAGTACATGGCGGTCATAAATCTAGTTTTACACACTAAGGACAGTTGGCCTATAGGTAATATTTTGTTTTACATCAGCTGGTCGCCAACATTTATAATTTCATGAAAACAATTTTGAACTTGAAAGCTTTCTCTCGTGAAACGAATATCAGGCAGTTTGTTTTCATATGAAGCTCTAGCAAAAATTATAAATTGTAGCTAAATGGAGAATTTTAAACACAAATCTGCCCGTCATTACAAACATACGCTCATTGTTAGCGAAGTATGAGGAGCTCGCCTAGAAAAACACGCGGGTTCTAATACAAACTGCTTAAATCTTTTTCAAATGTATGTCGTACTAATACTGATATTGAATTTCAACAAGTATCCGTTTTTCCCAGATTGTTTTCAGAAAATGCTAAATATCTTATAAAGCATAAGTAATGCATTTTTGCAGTAAAACCGAACCTTAAACACCGAATGGGTAATTATGTTCCCTGGTCAATTGCTTTTGACTGAGTTTATAATTATTATTAAATATAAAGGTGAAAACTTTCAAACCATGATGCTTGCAGTTTTTTTTTACTTTTCATTAGCTATAGTCATATGAAGAGGAATACTAATTTATTTATTATAAATTTTTGTATTAGACCTACAAGTCAGAAGTTTCATGTTTTACTGGTTGGTTCAGTATCATTCAGATGCACGGTGTTAAAGAATGCATTATTTGCATTACTTAGAATTGAAAACTGTAAATTAAAGCCTTTTGAAGTCTACAACAATCTATGCTTGATTGTGATGGTCCATAATACTCAGTCATTGCAAATATTTCCCAATTGCAAATATTTACGACATCAACCTAAAATATAAATAAAAAAATAAGTAAATAAATATATGTGTTTGCGTGCGTGACATTATGAAATATATGAAAATATGTACACTGTCAAAAATGAGGCAAAACAAACCGGCAGTTTTAAATTTGCGTATGAAAGCCCATTATTGTGCTTGTCACCGTTAAATTTGTCTGGGTCAACATCAGGGAGACATTAAAACTGGAAGTATAAGACAGCATTGTTTAATGAAGCATTCATACTATCGTGCACAAGTAAAGTGAAACAGTTCCTAAGTTGCCAGCCATGGGGAAGGGCACCGATTGTATGCACAAATGAGCCACCAAGTATTGCTTCTCTCGCCGAAATGCCATCAAAATATCCTTTTCGTCCGGAAAGCGTTTTCCGCTCAACAACTTCTTTACTACACATATCAAATCTAAGTCGCATGGAGGTCTGGTGAATCCATCCTCTGTATTCACCATGACCATAGTTTCGTGGGGAAGGAATTCTGTCCAAACATGTAGTGTCATGCTGAACTAGTGGTTTGACTGCCGCTTAGTTCAGGTTCCTACGCGCGTGGCCATGCTTCATTTATTCCACTTATACAATTTAACATGTCATTGCCCCCCCCCCCCTGTAGTCTCATTTCATTCATATGTCTTCAACTTGGCAGCAATGTTGCATAATTAAGTGTCATAATGAAGGCAGACATTCTAATAAGCTAAGCTAACTCCTACACAATCTAGACTCTGTGTTTATCTAAGCACTGCTCGATAAGTGCCACAGCTAAGTTTCTCCGAGCAGATTACATGACATTCATTACGTGGCTGGTTGGCTATTGTAATGCGTCACGTTGGAACGCCTGAACGCACCTCGTCACTGTTTCACAATACAAAGCACAATTCCCCAATGTTTTTCATTGCTCTGCATCATCTTCATGTGCATTTTTGCCGCCGAGAACTGCGACTTTCACCTGATCCATTTACAATATCTATCTTCGAACAATGCTGGTAACACATTGGCAATATGGTTGCACGATAATGCATAACCATACCCATATGCCCCTTCTATGTGGTGACATTCAGAAGCAAAAATAGCCAGCTTTAAACGTGTACTCTGTGTTTGCAGTATGAGCGCAAACCTGGTCCTAAAAAAATTATCACGAATTCTATAACGTCCCTCCGTAAATCCTCATTATGTAACATTAAAGCACATAACTTATGTAAGTATTTAACAAGAGCTAGATATGTAATATAACAAAGAAGAAATCGTGGTATATTTCTAAAGTTTCAGAGGCAAGCAAGAAATATTATAGCGTTTATTATTATTATTATTATTATTATTATTATTACTATTTTTATTATTATTATTATTACTATCATTATAATTAAAGACAATTTTTCGATTTAACGAGTAAATGAAGGACAGAGAAGGAGGTTAGCCGAATTTAATAGTGTCAATCAAGACATGTTTTCCCGATAAAATGTCTGTTTATCAGTGGAAGGACAACAATTTTAGCAAATAAGGTAGTACACACCTCCTCGCATTTACTATGCGGATATAGTGTTCGGTTCAAAGTAACTGGACGTACTGTATGCAATTGCCACAAAACATGCAGAATCATATTCAAAGTAAATAAACGGGTGGTATATAATTCAATTAATACTTTTTATGTACAACTTGTTTTATGTCATTATTGCAATATTTTCTTGTTTTATCGCTCATATATTTATTTGTACTGTATGGAATATTTATTTACTTCAGGGTTTTATTTATTTCCATTTTGCTCATGTTATATGAAAACACATAAACAAATTTATAAACTTTAGAAAAACATTATTTCTCAAAGTTTTTACTAGGACACAAGTAAGTGACATGAGTTTTACAAATATATACATTGCAGTTTCCACACAAGACATGAGTTTTGTTGTCATTGTTTGGGGGACAATGTTTTACACATTGTTTTATGTGTTAAACTCTGAAACTGTTGCCACGATTTCCGGTTGTTGAATATTCTTGACAATTATCAATGATTCTCAGTCCTTAGTAAGGGCGTTCTTGATGCAATGCATTCCTTGTTCTTCAAAGAATATTCTCCTTCTTGTGAATTTTCTTTCGTTCCAGTTTGGATCGACGGAGTCCATAGTGCATATGTGTTGTAAGCAGAACCGACACGGGTAGCCGAGATCGTTAAGGCGCGGACTAATGAGCGGGAGATCTGGGGTTTGATTCACGCCAGGACCGCGCCCCCCCCCCCCCCGACTGAGTTTTTCCAGTTTTTCCGCAGTTTTCATAATTGGCAAATGTAGGGGAGGTACCATAAACCTAGAACGTTTTCTTCCTTAAAAAATAAAATGTTTTCCCGATCTATCATTTCATAAGACGTATCACCAGAGTCCACCGCAAAAAACGGGCTTTAAACACTATTTAAAAAAATTGTAAGCAGAAACGTCAAGTATGTTGTAGAAAATCATCGTCGCTCATCGATTTGTTTTTCTTTTACAGGTATACATACTTGTTACTTGATCAAGTGTGCTACAGCTCATTTAGTTTCATTATAATTTAAAATCATTTCACATCATTTCACATCATGATGCAGAGTACTCTTAAACACAAAATTTATTTCATTTTGGAACATAATTGACCACAGTCGTGACATGTGTATAGTAAAATGCAGAACTGTGTACCTCTGCGTTTGTTATTTGCTGCGGAAGCTCTGACATTTTTTCGTATGTATCCCAAGAATGTCAATTTTATTTTCACAAGTAGTTGTACCAGAGCATAAGATATAAATGATTTTCCAAGTTACATTCTGGCCTCTTAGTTCATTTTGTACTCTCCTGTCCTGATTTGTTTCCAGTGCTGCTCCAGGTTCTCATCCTATATAAAATTGTGTTTTCAGCATATAGAAAACTTCACTGTCACAAAGCGTTCATATTTTATCGCATATTTTACTGGTAAACTTGAGATGTATTGCTTGAAGGAACATAATTCTACTAGCTGTTCGTCGACAGTCACATTTTCTTCAGGGTGATATAGTTCAGTAAGGACTTCCACCCATTTCTCCCAAATGTTACGAATAGCAGCTAGGTTATCAGTACGACGTCTCTCTCCTGTAATAGATTTTTTATCAAACCACAGTGTGTCTGATATCTTAGAACATTTTTCAAGTCACATTGTTGTCACAAATATACGCGGTCAGTTTCTTTATTCTATATGCTTTGGGTTAACTTTTCTTGAGATCTTAAAAACTCCGGAGAGAAACGAGAGCTCTAAATAATCTGAAACTCAATAATATTATTAAATTTCCTTCACTTGTTTGCCATAAACTGTTTTTCCCTCCAAATTAATAGTTTGTATTGTTTCATTTTCAAGCATGGCACTAAATACTGATTCAAATGAACATTTTGGTGATTGCATACCTTGTGACTCCTGGTGTGATCTAGATGACAATTAATGCAGAAAGATGCCCACACTGTAGATGTGTATATAACTGTCATGTTATATTTTGATCTATTGTAAGAACTTACTGCTCATTAACGACAAAATGTTGTTTGTATAAATCATCGCTGAAACTATCACTTCAGATCGGATGAAATGCTTCACCCAATCATATATTTGTTATGATGCCTGCAAACTGAGCAGCAATAATGGCATTCAAGGAGGATAAAAATATTCTGCCAAGCAACAGTTCATGCTGCGATAATACAGCATAGGCTCAGTGTTGCAATAATATGCAAGCCGACCACAATCAATATTTTACAATATAAAACGAAAAATACAAAAATGCATGGCATAATACTGCACACAAATACAAGTATGTAACTATTGAAACATGGGAGTAAACCGTATAAATGGTGATACACTTTTTTAAAAATAAAACAGCAAATTTTGTAAGGATAAACAAACACGAGTTTCACGAAATATCCTGTTTTGTTTTAGGGATAATTATAAACCAATATTACGGTTCATATTGATCCGAACAGATCAGCAGAGTTAGGAAGCGGAGTTGAGATTTGGTTGCCGCCCGTTGAGGCATGCTTAGTTGCCGGGGCATAAAACCCCGCATGAGCGGACATGATTTATAAATAAACCATTAAGAGAAATATAAAATATTTGACTTTGTATTGCCATAATGAGTAAGTTTATATATATATATATATATATATATATATATATATATATATATATATATACACGAGGGCCATCCAGAAAGTAAGTCCCAATCGCGCCTGGAGATGGAACCACTTGTCGGATAGGAATGCGCATGCGCAGGAGTAGAGAGGAAGTATGTGGGAATAATGCATAATAATAACGGCCGTGGCTACCGCGCTGTGCTAGGAGAAAATGGCTGCTCTGATATTGTCTCCCGCCAACTGCGAGGTTCGTGCAGTCATCCGAGGTTTGCTCGCTCAAAAGCAAAATCCAGCAGAGATCCATCGCCAATTGTGTCAAGTGTATGGACACAACATTATGATAAGACGATGGTGCAGGCAGTTCACTGAAGGACGAACCAATATTCACGACAACGACCACCGTAGTGGCCGACCGTCCCTGGTGACGGCAGAAGTGTTGGAAAGTGTGCGGCAAGCAATTGAGCAGAACCGGCGCTTCACAATTTCAGAACTCTCTTGTCAATTCCTCAGATGTCTCGCTCCCTTGTGTACGAAATTGTCTCCCGGAAGCTTGACACAATTGGCGGTGGATCTCTGCTGGACTTTGCTTTTGAGCGTGCAAACCTCGGATGATTGCACGAACTTCGCAGTTGGCGGGAGACAATATCAGCCATTTTCTCCTAGCACAGCGCGGTAACCACGGCCGTCACAAGGCTGAAACTTTACTGCATTATTACCACATACTTCCTCTCTATTCCTGCGCATGCGCATTCCTATCCGACTAACGGTGCCATCTCTAGGCGCGATTGGGACTTACTTTCTGGATACCGTAAAATATATATATTTACAGAAAACCCACCTTCAACGGTATCAAAATCAACCGGAATAACTTAATGCATTTACAATTGCAATATCGCGTTCTACTTTCCTTTTTAATGCATTGGGATAACTTTGAAAAATCTAAAAGAGAGATACAACTATCAATATAAGTAATCAAAACATGAGTTACAGTTTCACTTACAAAAATAACAGCATTATTTATAATTTTAGAATTCAAATCATAATCATCTAAACAAAGCTATAGCTGAGTTTCAATTTAGCCTCAACAGCAAAGAGGCCAACATAGAAATACTATTGGCATTAGGTAAATAAGATTTTACTGCAGTCACAACCACTATCGCTCTCGCCTATTACCGCTTTTCCTTCTATCATTGTCATCTTCTTCATTTTAACTACCACCATTATCTTAAGTTCACAGAAATTGTCACTAATATAATCTGAATTATAATAGTCACTTTAAAATGTTATTGTTGCATAGTTATTTCTTCTATTCATGTTTTTATTCTGTTGAAGTTATTTCTTTTCGGTCAATCGCACACAAAAGAAGGTGAACTTACAAACAAAATTGCTCAGAACAGTGAAGTTCATGTTGCAATATCCAGCATTGTGAACCTTCGCGTCTATTCTAATGGTGGTTTGCAGCCAATATGCTTAAGCCGCAATATGAAAGAATTTCTAGGTAGCAGTATAAATAATTTTATTTAGAACATTATTTGATCACCATATGTTACAGCGCTGAAGTAAGGCAGCTATCAAGTGGCTTTAAGTACCACTGGAGCTAATATCCATTTACTTATCATTTGCTAATTTCATTTCAGGGACTTAAAACTTTTTGGAGGCTTATAGAGAGAAAAGGAGAGAAAAAGAGAGGGAGGAAGAACTTAGTGCACTTGTTTTAAATCCTGTTTTAATTACAAAAACGAATAACTAACAAAAATGGTAAAAACAACACGAAAGAAAGAAAACAATCAAAATACTAAATATTTAAATATTAATAATGCAAAAAGTAAAACTAATGAAATTTAGAATCTAAAGATATTAAGGAATAAAATAAAACTTCAGGAAATCTAACATCTAACGAAAACTGTCTTCTTGCATACACATAATTATTTCGAAGTTCACATATCCTTTTAGTTGTATACCTTGTGTGAAAGTTGTGTAGAAGATTTGCCTGAAATAACTTCAGAAGTCAGTGTTTTCTTGAATCTGCCACAGGACGCAATTGCTGCCGTAATTCAATATATCAGTAATTATAAAATATATTCTAAATGTTACTTTTTGGCATATTTTGTGCAGATGTTATTGTTATATTGAGTTCAATACTTGTCCTACGTGTCATGGTTACACCCTCCTTTAAGAAAATTCAGAAGTAAATAAATTACTTCACATTTATGGGATCTTAAATATTTTGTAGTGAGCACTCAGTTAAGATTGCAAAAAAGTGCCTACCTAGAAAAATTTGGAGGTTATGCTTCTAAAACATGCAAGAATTACTTCAACTAGTATGCACCTGAATATGCATATGCAAGATATAATCCTTACAAAGCATGAAGTGGTAGCGATTCATTTATTGAAATAGTAATAATCGTTAATAACAATAAATCACTGTTAATAAAACTGCCACGGGTGGCCGAGGTCGTTAAGGCGCGGACTCGTGAGCGGAAGGTCTAGGTTTCGAATCCCGGGATGTCAGTCCTTCCTGACTGAAGTTTTTTCAAGACTTTCCTCAGTCTTCATGAATAGCAAATGCCTCGGAGGTACCCTAAACTTAGGCCTGGAACGTTTCCTTCCTTAAAAAAAAAAATCCTTTCCCAATATATCATTTCATTTCATGTATCATTAGTGCCCACGGCTTGTGGTACCTATGTAGTAAAAATTGGAGTTAAACGCCATTAAAAATCGTTGATAAATCTCCAATATGTATGACGTTCTGTATCTTATTCATCTAACAGAAAAACATTAACATGAATTTGGAAATGTATTTGTCATTCTCTTTGCTTGGTTACGTGATATTTCTTTAACGAGGAGATATTTTGAAAAATGATTGATATGAAACTATTTCCAATAGTTAACAACCTAATATTTTTAACAGCATATCTGTATGCACTAGGCGACTTCGTGTGATATTATAAAACCGTCAAGAAAGATTGAACTAGAAACCAGTTGTACATCATGTAATATTCCTCAAGGTTCTGAAGCTGTGCCTAGTGGAGACTATAAAAGAGAATGGCAATATGATAATTTTAAGATTAAAAACATGAACGATGAAATAGAGAAATGAAAAAAAAAATGAAAACTTTGTTTCTTCAGTAGCATTTGCTTTATTGATATTGTTTAACGCCCGTTTTTACTGCTGAGGCATCACAGGCGGCGGGCATTGATGATACATGATATATTGAGAAAGGAGTTTTTATTTAAAGGAAGGAAACGTTCCATGGCTAAGTTTAAGGCACATCCCCTGCATTTGCCATTTATGTGGAGTGAGGAAATCCTCGAAAAATCCTCAGTCAGAGGACGGTCCTTGCGGATATCGAACCCTAAATCTCCCGCTTACGCGTCTGTGCCTTAACATCCTCGGTTACCCGTTAGAGTAGCATAAGAATCATTTGTTACTTACTGCAAAACACGCTTAGAAAACCCTTCTCTAGGAGACTAGAAGGAGACTATTTAACAAAGCTCCACTTTAAGGGAATTGTATAACAGGTTGGCTGCAACTCTGTGTTAACATTTTTCTTCTTAAGCTTGATGAGGTCAAAATTGCAGATGAATGGGATTAAATGTGATGATTTGTTTTATTGCCTATAATGTCTTATATCCATGGCTTAGGTAATTAATTATCGCCAGAGTTCGCTTCCCAGTTGAGATATATGGCATGTATCAAGTATTTTGCGAAAGTTGTATATTCGGCAGAAAGGACGTTATTTGCTTTATGACTTGCAAGTATTTTAATTTTTAAACAACTCTTTTAAAATAGTACTAATTAAAATATCTTAATAAATTTTAGACCATGAATAACTAACAATTAACAATTTCTCTAGAAAACATCCGTTCTCATGCTCTAGTGGCATTACTACGGGGCTTGAGTATGACTGCAGTTTCACGGTGACATAGCTAAACAAATTTTACGTGTTTCCGAAATCCAACTAAGCAAACCGTGAAAACAATGGCGCTAATTTTGCGCCAGTCATCTCCAGAACAACACACTCTTACTGAGCATTATTTTAATTGTTATTGGGTAATAAAGTTAGTAGGGTCATTTCTTTCAAATACATGCAAATACATTTTGAATGATTTGTGGTAGTGGTATGATAACGTGCGGAATTGTGGATCTCCAATAAAAGGCATTGATACAAAAGATAGTAGAATTTTGTATGCATGTTCAGCTCTTTTTCCAGGAATAACATTTTAATCATTCAACTGTATCGGAGAGAAGAATTGAAAGAAAGTTATATTAGAGGTGATGTAACGTGTGACAAGTCGATTACAAAAACCGAGTGACAGAAATAAAGTTTCTAAAACTCGTTTAATTAAGCACTGAAGAAGATATATAGTGCAAACTGGAAGTATCGGGTAAGTCTTAGTGAAGAATGACTGATTTTAACCGGATAACCATCTCTGATAGGGTGTTTAATAATAAATAACTTAAATCGCTATTAGCGACCGCTACGGGTGGTCGTTAAGGTGCGGACAACGTGAGCGGGAGGCCTGCGGTTAGAATCCCGCTAGGACCGTCCTCCCTGACAGATGCATTTAAATGGCAAATGCAGGGCAGGTGCCCTAGACTTAGGCCTGGAACGTTTCCTTCCTTAAAAAAAAATCCTTTCCCAGTATTTCATTTCAACTCATGTATCATCAGTGTCACCGCCTGTGGTGCCTCAGTAGTAAAAACGGGCGTTAATCACTATTAAAAAACCACTTGTTAGCGAAGACTCATTTGCTGTATTTCTGGAGATTGTTATACTTTGCTATTGTCATTTGTATGGGAGATAGGTGAATGAGACGTTTTACAAAAGAAAAAGGAATTTATGCCTAAATGTAAAAATTGTGTACACAAACTGACCTCTATTCTTACTCACAAGAGCGCGGGTTCAATCCCGGCATGAGTCAACCCTTATCGGACAAAAGTCCTAAGTATGGCTTCCTTCGAAGCTGAAATAAAGCAGCGAGTCCCCTGTCGTAGATTTACGGCACTTAAAATAACCTCATGCCTGTAAAAAGGGGCATACGTGTAAAATTTGTCGGCCGTTTCAATCCCTAAATTGAACTGGTCGCTGACGACCTGAGATATTATAAAGCGTCCTTAAATAAACCAAATAAATAAAATATTATATTCTTAGGTAATATGTAAACACAAATAAAAATGATTTTATTCTATCAGGAATTTATTTTTGTTGGCATACATACAAAATTTTAGTGTGATTTTGATTTGGTTTGTTTGCGGATGCTCTTTAACATGTCAGGTCATCAGCGTCCCATTCAATTCAGGGCATGAAACGGCTCTTTTTTTAGGCTTGCTTCCCAAGGAAACCATACATAAGATTTTTAAGCCCGAAAACATCTATCGGTCCTGGCCGAGATCAAACCCGCAATCTTGGGTTTAGGAGGCAGGTATGATTACCATTACACCACTAGGACCGATATTTTTAGGTGTTTGTACTAACGTTAGTTAAAAATGCTTCTTATTAGTGAATTTAACTTTTATGGATTTAAGTTTTCCAAATGTAGATCAAGAAAGAAGAATGCATCTGTTTCACTTAAAAACGACTGTTGAAGATTCTATAATTTTCTACAACATTAAATTTGTTATGTTATAATGCATATATTATAATATATATAAAGCTTAATAGATAGAAACTAAAGTTTATAGTAGCACAGTACGTGTGGCGGAAGCGGGCACAGAGAAATGTGCTTGCGAAGCGTTGCTGAAATATTATCCATAAAATGGCACAATGCACTAAGCGACTAAGAGTCAAATTGAAAATTGCGTTTCCAGTATACACCATGAAACTGATGTCCGGCAATCTGTAATGGAAAGAAAAGCACATTGCAGAAGTTCGATACATAGAGAATAAATTAATAAATTATATTTATAATAATCTCCAAAATTTGCTAGTTTTGAAAATAATACTGAATTACCGAATCAACTTTATATAACTATGAGGCAATGCATGAATCAAGTCAAATTTCATGATTGTTATATTTTGGTTATAGATGTTAATGACAAAATGCTTTCATACTGGAGATTAGTATATTACTTAACACAGTGCCATACCTGTCGAAAAGAATGCATCATTGTTTGAGGTTATGTACGTTAATTCTGCGATTGCTACTTTTGGTCGTATTTAATATGCAAAACTGATTGACTCCTCAGTGGAGTTCTCTAAATTTGCGGTTGATTGTTTACTAAATGAAATACAAAATTACTTATTGTGATACCTTAAGACATGGATCAGAAATTAATTGCATATTTTCGAGGATCGGTGATAGAATGAATAAACCAAAATGTTTTACTAAACAAATCCAGGCAGGTAGGGAATTGCGCCCAAAATGATTTCCTTTGCTTTGAAAAATGCATTTACATTTGAATATCTCAAAATACAGAAACGTTTGTGTCATAATCCGCACACCCGTATTAGATATAGCAACTTTAATAAACTAGCTTCTGGAAATATTTATAATTTTACTAAAATTCATTTTATCTTAACACACTGGGTAAAGTGAGGTATATTTTAAAGCGAGCAGCATTTAATGCAGATTATTATATTCATTGTAAATACTATTGTAATAATAACTCTTATTGAACAAATGCCATTAGATAGTTCAATACAAATATGGAATCTGCTCTCTTTGACTTGTTTTTTAAACTCATTTGTAGATAAAGAAGCAATTTTCGTATTGTTTAATCCTGTCTGTTGAAATACATTCTAAATTCATATTTACATCTGTGCAGTAGTTTTCCAAAATAAGATTTATTTAAAATTTTTATTGGCACAATTCACAAACTTTTGTGCTTTTAGACATACCAGCATTTTCATTATGCCCCTTCCCCCAACTTTTGACATCTCGTTCAGTGTTCACCAAGTTTTGATCTATGTGTAAGTTAACACTAGAGAAGATTTAGTCTACCATCACTAGCGTGGTAATAAACTAGTAATGGGTATCATTTGTTTTTTTTGTTCCCCTTTCTCTACAAAGAATTCTGAGTTTTCTGGACTGTTGTTAACACTAATTCATGTTATATGCATTAAATGAAGCTTTATTTTTTATCAGTGGTTTGCTGAAATAACTAAAAAAAACTTTTAACATGAGCTCGGTTAAATGCTGCTTATCGCCCGGAATAATCATTAAGAACCCATAACAGTAGCCAGTCTTTCAGAAAGTCTCTTCAATTAGCTTTTTATTTCTGCTAAAGGATGGGAAAATCCACGCTTCTGGTTTTTTTGACAATTATGACAGTAAATTCAAACAACCTTGAGCGAAAATCTGTAACATGTCTAACAAGTTCAACCTCAACCTTCAGTATCTACTCAAACCTTTATTCGTTCCAATAATTTATTTCTTAGTTCTTTTAACTCTCCGCTGAAGTACTGCCTGCGGAACATTAAACATTGTGACTGTCTTAAATCACCCAATTCCTTCCTGCTTATAGTATCTCCACCCCTTCTTGCTGAATTTATTTTCCATAGCTGTAAAACATATAAAACAAACCAAAATGTATAAATTGGCATTTCTGATGTTTAATACACAACATTTCGTATTCTATTTTCAATAGGAAGCACAAAAATACTAACAATGAAAGTATTTGTGTTTGAACAAATACACCTGTATTTATAGAACCACTTTGAATGTGCTGACGATTGTCATTTTTCTGTAAGCATTCACTAGAGGTCACTGAAGAGGTCGTAGTAGAACGCATATGTAATGCAGATGTCTCAACTATAAATGCAAGTGACAACTTTTCAATTAAATGATCAAAGCAATAAGCATGATTATAAAACGCACAGGTATGACATACAAGTAGGTTACATGTCATAATCGCACATTGTGTAATGTCAGTGTTGAATGTCACGTTTAACTTGTCCACAGGTTAACCGCTATCACAGTCAGCTGTTAGCCAAGAGTAAGGAAGCATTGCTATATAAACATCCGCAAATAATTTTTTATAGATGAAAGAATGTAATTTGATGATAATGAATATGTAATAAAATTTTGATTGCCGATCTGGAATGCAATTTAATATAAAGTATAATATTCTCTTGGCGTACATTTTATATTGTCTGAAGAAAAACACGTCCAGAAGTCGTGCATAGTTGGCAATTTTGGTGGAATGATTTTTAAGAGGAGTACAATACAATAAGGGGGCTCCAAAATGGTTTCTCGTGTGTTTGTTAAAACCCAAATACTTGGCTTGTAGGCATATATGAAAAGTACAGATTCAGGGCAAAATAACATACTATATGTATGTCAGTTATGGTGGGAAAAAAAAAAAAATAATTACATTCACAAAAGTAGATAATTATATTATATATATAAAAAGAGAGTTTGTAGGTTTTATATCGAATTGCAAATATGTGTAAAATATATGTTTAGTCCTCTCATAAGACCGCCACGGGTGGCCGAGGTCGTTAAGGCACGGACTCGTGAGCGGGAGGTCTGCGGTTCGAATCCCGCCAGGACCGTCCTCCCTGACTGGGGTTTTTTCCAGGTTTTCCTCAGTCTTCATAACTGGCAAATGCCGGGGAGGTACCTAAACTTAGGCCTGGAACGCTTCCTTCCTTAAAAAAAAAAAAAAAAAATATCCTTTCCCAATTTATCATTTCATCTCGTGTATCATCAGTGTCCACCGCCTGTGGTGCCTCAGTAGTAAAAACGGGCGTTAAACACTACTACTCAAGTCCTCTCATAAATCGCGAGTTCAACGGTTGCTCCTCAAATCCTAATTTCTGTGGACCATTTTATTTCAAACAATGCTGCCGGTTTATTAAATAAAATTTGCCGTGCTTTTTCCATGTGAATTACATAGATGACTGTGAACAAGCCCTATACCACATTATCCTTTACTTCATTTTAAGCATAATTCGCTTAATGGGAGGAAAAAGGTTTTTCACTAATTCGAATTTGTTTACAGACAGATTGTGCGCTTTCTATGTAATTAGTTTTAGCAAGATAATAGTTTTTACCATTGTTTTTTAAATTAATGAAATCCATATTGCTTTTGGCCCATGGAGAGATTCCCGCCGACTCATTTCCGAAAGAGCATCTAGTTCACGAATTCTCCTGTGCGTAGCAGCATATTATGAGTATGTGCTGCACTCTTTACAGAGCGCTGGAACTATCAAGCGCTAGGTGACTTGCGTCAAGTCCACAACCAATCAAATCATTTCATTTTACCACCACACACTTAGGTGCCGTTTATTCCGCAAGAGAGCATTATTGTTGCTCTGTTCTGCAGTAATTTAATCTTGCGATGGTAGATGGCACAGGTAAAATTGCGTCTATGAACTCTGCACGTTAACCTTTAACAATTACAAAATTTCAGGGAATGCATTTATTTATTTAATGTGCATTTATGGTCAAGCCAAGTTCCTGTCATTTGACAACAAGAATTTGTGTGGTAGTGAGGGTACAAACAGAGGTACCTAATTATGCATGTGCTGTATATCCCCCATTTTAAAAAAGGAATTAACTTTATAATTTTATCCACCTATGCAGGAGCTTTTAATGTTATTAGTTACTTCTTTGCGTCAGCAGGATAAATAAATATGCCAGAGAATCAGTTTAGTTGCATTTAGACAAGGATTATTAAACATTTATGTCACTTTTTTAACGTATGGATATGGTACTGGTGATGGTGTAAAATCATATTTAAGGTTTTACTAATGTAGTGATCCTCTGTAAAAGATAGTTTCATAGGGTCTGTTATACTTCAAGGCATTTACTTATTAGCTACATTATTGAATTGAATTCATGCGTCAATTATTGAGAGGTTTATTCTATTGATGTATATAACATTCCACTTTGATTTATTGATATTTATTTACACTCTTAGGTTGCTAATGCATTCTTGCTTAATTCTGTTGACCAAGTAAGCGCATAGTTTCTTAACTTTTTTTAAACGTTATATATAACTTTATTAATAGTAGTATTTACTTTATCAGAAGCAATGGCTTAGGGAGCATCATACTTATTATATTAAGGGTAATAAAATTGTGCAATATTATGAAGGAGTAACGAGCAGTGTGACCTAAATTACTTCTTCATAAGATTGGATAAGTTTCAGCTTCGGTTATCCAGATGTAACAGTTATTATTTTAATGTTCTTCTAGGGTATTTTTGGTTATGTTGTATTTCCAATAACTAAAGTACAAACAGACTTTATGGATCTCTACAGTTTCCACCAGTACAGTGAAGAATTTTCACATTTTCGTGTTACTGTATAATTTTTGCATACATTAATTAGAACGACTGGACCAGAGTCAATGTGCGATGTTCTTGGCACTCTTCATATACCCCATCCAGCACTTTATGCAAATCGTTTTTAGTCCAGACGTTAGTACGAAGGGTTTATATAATGTATTAGATTACTGGAGACTACATCGAAAGGAATTATCACACTTGCATACATAGCAGTGTTTTAGCTAAGATTTTATATCGGATTCAGATGGAAAATATTCATAGTCAAGGCCACCGCCACGGGTGGCCGTGGTCGTTAAGGCGCGGACTCGTGAGCGGGAGGTCTGCGGTTCGAATCCCGCCAGGACCGTCCTCCCTGACTGGGTTTTTTTCCAGGTTTTCCTCAGTCTTCATAACTGGCAAATGCCGGGGAGGTACCTAAACTTAGGCCTGGAACGCTTCCTTCCTTTAAAAAAAAAAAAAAATATCCTTTCCCAATTTATCATTTCATCTCATGTATCATCTGTGTCCACCGCCTGTGGTGCCTCAGTAGTAAAAACGGGCGTTAAACACTACTCAAAAAAAAATAAAAAATAAAAAAAATAGTCAAGGCCGAAACTCTAATGAAGATTTTCGGCACACCGTGCAGACGCTCTAACCCAGGCCTGCATACAATTTGCACTCTCTGAGCAAACTCGCGAACGTAAAGGTTTCAAGGTTCGTTGTGCAGTAAAGATAGGGTAGGGATTACATTGTTGGGGGGGAAGATCTTTTGGTACTTTAGGCTTGCTCAAGAACTGGTTCTTTGTGCCTATGCTCCTAGGAGAAGTAGGATCCAGGGGTGGTAAATGCGCGGACAAAGATGTGGTCCTTAACATTCATTATATAAAACACTCCGATGCCGATAGTGCCTCCCCTCCAATGAATTCTGGCTGCTTCCATACAAGACGCCGGGATAGAAACCTTTCCAAAGGGCAGGCCACCGTCGAACCGCACATAGCACCAGCTATTTCGACCCTGAAACAGAGCTAAGGAATAAAGTGACAAGACATGGAAGAACAGAAAATTCGTGGAATGTAAATATTCATCCCATGCAGCTGACATCTCGCTCGGCACCGCACTACTCAACTAACAAGACCCACATCTCCGATATATAATTTAATCAAAATTATATTGACACATTTTTGCTAAAGAGAGATAACGAGAAAAATCGACTAATGCTTTTGTTTGCACCGCTTTCTGTTGGGTAGTTAGTCAAATATTAATTAATTTATTAGTTTTTAGGGAGTTTATGTCAAACTTTTGATTACACAAATAAATGTATAACATTAAAACAGGAAAACTGATGGACTTAACAGAAAACAGCATTCACAGAATCGTATACTTTTTAACCCTATATAAGTTTTAAGGCAATACATTCGTAAGGTTTCACATATGCCACTTTATATAGCGACTTCGTTTGTTTTGTGTAATACCTAAGTATGATGCAAAATTAACTCATCAACTAATAACAATTTTCACCGTGATTGTTGACGAAATGAATTGGATCACTGCATACATCGAAACGTCTTCATTTAACAACAACAACAACAACAACAATAATAATAATAATAATAATAATAATAATGCAGAATGAAACAATTGTTTCTCATAAAAACAATTTACCCCAGTAATGACAAGAGAAATTGTGGCACACACAATTCTAGCTAAAATAGGATTTTTTTAAAAGATATTCTACACGTTTTTATGGGTAAATTTAAACGTTACGTCGAAAATCTTTTTCTTCGTGTATGGTCCTAACCAAACAAATCATATGTATGTTGAATTGAGCTTCTTCTGGTTTCTTAAGGCACTGTTTATCTTTCAGAAGCTTGAAATGAAAATTTTATTCAGCATGTTGATATTTTTTTACTTAATGTCAATTCATAATCAAACGAACTCTATATTAGATGAAATGGACAGCTAAGCCAGTTACCCAATTGTTCAGAAAGTGAGGTAAGTGTTGTGATGACGAAAAAATTACTTAAGATGCAGTTTTTAAACAGATCGGAATTCACACCCATAAAACCCCATTAAACAAATAAGTATGTTTACTATATACACCGCCACGGATGGCCGAGGTCGTTAAGGCGCGGACTCGTGAGCGGGAGGTGTGGGGTTCGAATCCCACCAGGACCGTCCTCCCTGACCGAGTTTTTTTCCAGGCTTTCCTCAGTCCTCGTAAATGGCAAATGCCGGGGAGGTACCTAAACTTAGGCCTGAAATTTTTCCTTGAAAAATTTTCCTTTCCCAATATATCATTTCATCTCAGTATCATCAGTGGACATCGCCTGTGGTGCCTCAGTAGTAAAAACGGGTGTATAACACTACTCTTACTATATACGATGTTACTGTGGGACTGTTATTTTGTTAGGGACGTTGCGTCGCGACGTCGTATTCAATAGCCCCACGCTGAGGAGCCAAATATGCAACTGCAATGGGGGCGGGGCCGATGTCAGTTGGGCCAGCAGTGTAGGTTCACTTAGGGATGTGTTGCCGCAGCTGCTGAAGTATGAAGTCTCTTTACTATTCCTGTCCCATTTAGAAGTAGGAAGGATCTCATGATATTTGGCCGTTTTATATATACTGAGTCAATGGTTGAGGAAGAGGTGTCGCAGATTCAAATAAATACATGTTGAGATGATGATTTATAGAATAACTCATTTCGAAATGTCTCGAAAAGTACTCTGTCGTTTGTTGAGTGAATATTGGAAGCATGTAGACCGAAATGAATCTCAATGACAAAGTGAACTTGTGCCTTAATGCCGAGTGACTACTGAGTGTGTTACCAGTGCCAAGTAACGAATGAAGACTGCCGTTGAGTCTGTGAGACTGCTGAACGACGAATGACCATGACCATTTCCCGGCCTCCGGGTTATTTATACAGAATTCGAATCTGTATCGTTGGTATGCTTAAGTCCCGCGGAATTTACAGAAATAACACGTGTAAGTACCGACTGTGGTGCCTCAGTAGTACAAACGGGCGTTAAACATTACTCAAAAAAAAAAAAAAAAATGTAAATTCGTAACTTTGGATTCAGCGCTCTTACTGGTTAGAATTGAGTTTGCCTGGACTGGCCTGATTCGTTCTTTACTTACTCTTTTAAAACCTCTCTTCTAATACGAGGATTTAGAGATCTATGCAGTTGGGGTGGTTCACCTCCAGCGGAACTTTCCCTCCCACACACACTTGCGTAACTTCCGGAAAACGGTAGCTCCTCTCCTACATAACAGACTTCAAAGGAGGAACACAAAAAGAGCTTTGACTTCGATTTTTTACAAAAGGATCTGGCTTTCATCGGCCTTATTATTGTCCAGGTTTACTGCATACAAAAGGCAGCAGGCACTTTTCCTATATTACAAAAATTTTATATATACAAAGCATGTACACAGTAATACAAATTGATGAAGATACCTCGCTTATGATTACCACAAATTATTTAAAGAAACACATACATCTCCAATGATGTTAGTAAAAACAAAATAATGCTAATAATAGTAGTGATATCAATACTAATTGTGATATTAATTGTAAGGTTAATTGTAATGGGGTGAAGCCGTTAATACTGCTTCAACTGGTATTGTATGTAAGGCTTATTTTTACATTTATGTGTTCAGAGCTTCAAAAAACTATACTATGAGTCCAAAGATGTCTGAAAATCAAGAAGTTTTATTCCTTAAGGTAGAATCTTCTGGAGATATAAGGGAACATAACTTTTATTCAAATGAATGTCAAATATTTCTACAATCTCTTTATTTCCAGTTTGATAAGTAATGTGTTTTTCAAGTGCTCCACATACCATCCTAATCAAAATCTAGCTCTTCTAATGAATACAGCAAAAAATAAATAGACACTACCACACAAAACGGAATACAACGCAAAAATAAATCAAGGGCTCTAATCCAAATTCCTGAAAAGAGCGAACTGCAGAAAATATATATGGTAAAAATAAATAAAACTGAAAACTTAATTATTTTGAAGTTGAACAAAAGTATGCCTTAAAAAGAAAAATAGGCAGTTCGCCAATAGCTCTTCTGAAATTTCACAGAAACGCCCTTTCTCTAAACATTTCTCAACTTAAAATACTAAGTTGCCTTCTGTTCATATTCATTTTATATTTCCGTTGACTTTTGTGTTCCATTGAAACATTTAAAATTCTTCTGTAGATCAGGATGAAATTCTTATTGCTAAGTGAAGAAAGTTTGAAAATAATACGTTAAACCAGGCATTTATATGCTAGTGAAATTAAGCCGTAAGATATCTGTCCTGTGCACTAATATTAATATGTAGAATCCTAACGACTCTTTATGTTTTGAATTATGTTTTATAACAATTCGCCATTCACCTTTACAAACTGATCCTCATTTTAGTATCTAAGACTGCCAGTTTCATTTTTCTATGCCTCTCTCTGGTATGGCCATTGTTGTATAAATTCCTTCGATGGTTTAGGAACATTTTCAAACAAGGAACTCCATTCAGACTTGTTCATATATACAGCTGCATATGTTTGAAAGGTAGTAAAGGGGTTTTATTGGTAAATGTTCATATGTGCATAGGTAATACAATATTTTTTCACAGAAACAAACACCTCTAACACAACAGTAGTAAAACATTCGAACATAATGAGCCTATATTTATGTTTGGTAGAGCATTGGAAGGACCAGGAAAAGTCGATAGGTCATGGAATAACTCCTCCCGTAACAAAATATCGCGTAAGTCAGGGTACATGACACTGTACTACATGCTATTACATCCTCTTTGCACCATAGCTATAGTTTCCATACAATCTGGATACATTATTCTTAGATAATGCCACATTACTTGCTGTTTTATAATTCCTAGATATTGTGTGCACACTTCGGTCTTTATTGTTGAATTAACATTGACTTTGTTAAATCAATAAATTAAGAAAACTTCCAGCAGGGTTTTAAAATAATAACGATATAAATGTATAAGGAATAGTACAATGAATTTACAGGAAGTGTAAATATAACAAAGTAAATGTGTAAATACAATAAGAGTGAGCGTTTTAAATAAAATAAAAGTGAGAAGTGCAGCGACAGTAAAAGTGTAGAGAAAGATGGGAATGTAAATTCAATATAGGAATGGGATAGTGTAGTGACTGCAATGCAGAAACCTGCTATTGTTTTTATCGGTACGCTAGGCAGAGTTCTACGTCAGCTACACTGTATGTTTGATGTTAAGACAACTTAGGGTCTATGGTAGCAAAGTTCCTTCATTAGTAATCTCGTATACTACGATTTTCATTAAAGTTATTGTTAACCTTTTTAGAATCTGTTTCCACATCTATTTTTTCTTTATACCTATTTACTTTCATTCTGAACCGCTACGTTATTTATCACATACAAAGAACACTCTCAATAAAGAACTTTGGTGCTAGAAGACTTTTTTGGTAATACGCCAAAATGATAACGTATTTTTTCCTATGCTTGACCATTCAAAGTTCATCCTAAGTACAGTGAGGCACGTGCAAAGCAGCCGTCCATTTGCAAATCTGCCGCTTACTGGCGCGACTTCCCCTCCACCATGTATTACTTCTACACTTCTTACAGAAGACGGTTTACAGTTGCTACTGACCCCAAAGAAGAGTTTTCATATTATATGTTTTATTAAGGAAACATTTCTTGTGCTTTTATGACATTTACAGCGGCCATGTTATGAATATTTTCATAAGAAATTAACTTTCGGTGGCAATTAATTGTTGAGTTATAACATTTAAGGGTTGGCGGGAAGAACGACGAGGGTTCAAATAACAAACTTTAGAGAAAAATAAATGTTAAAGTTTAACTTCCTTAGGAAGGGAAGTAAAGCTGTGGGTCCCATGTCGTACATTTACAGCACATAAAAGAAACTGGAGCCTAAAAGAAGGCCTCTGAACAAACTTTATCGGCCGTTTCACGCCCTCAATTGAATTGGACGCTAATAAGCAGTGATCTTAAATAAAACAAATAAATAAAAAAGGAATCTAGTGGAAAGGTAACTCATAGTGCTGTAAAAATAAAGGGTAATAAGAAATTGAGGGTGAAGAAGCGGTTTAAAGTTGCATTATTTTGTTAATTTTTTCCAAAGAAAAATCCCTGCTATTTATGCCGAGGGAACAAGAAGCGAAAGCACGTGAAAGCCTGCACTGTGTGCAGTAAGTAAATTTGCTCTGCTCATGCAGCAAAAGAAGAGTCCATTCTCATTAGAGCCTGTTCACAATGTGAATGTGAAGGACTGTTTTCTTATTCCTGATTTCTTTTATATGTTCAGTTGCTGTATACTATTTTATTACATGGATATAGTAAATAAATTATATAAACATTGTTTAGAAGATGTTTATGTATTTTATAGGTACTTGTCTGTTAAAAAAGAGATGTCTTTGTAAAATGAAAATAAACACCTAGCAGTTTCTGAATAAAAAATATGTAGTTCTTTTTTATAAATTCCTTGCTCTGCAACGTTTGAGTGCCTAATGTTTTATATAGAAAATTCAAAAGGCATAACGGTTATAAAAATATATGATTTATTGCAAAATAATTTATTGCAAAAACACTATTAACTCCATGGAGTCAGTCACTGACCCCCCTCCGCCGGTAAAGTAATTGGTGAAATTGTCTTTGGTATGCGACTGTTGTTCAATTGTCTATTGTGTAGAACACAAAGTACAACTTCTAAAGAAACTACCATTTACACTCGTCAATTCTGTAACACCATTAGATATAACTGAGGCCATTCTTCTTCCAGCTTCCTCATTAAGAAGGATGAGTATTGAATTCATTAATTTTGATTGCAGTCCAAGTTTTCTGAAGGTAAAATGTGGCGCCAGATGCCGACAATAGTGTGAGATGTGCGCCGGCAAGCGGCTGAATTGCGAATGGGCGGTTTTAAATGCACTTTACTGTAACTTGCATTTATAGAATTCTTCACAAAAATAAAATGCACATAAGCTAAAATATGTAATATACTGTATTTTCCAATATGACTTTGTTGAATGAATGAATAGTATTTAACGCCCGTTTTTGCTACAGAGGCACCACAGTTGATGGACAATGATGATACATGAGATGAAATGATATATTGGGAAAGGATGTATTTTTAAGGAAGGAGTCCTTCCAGGCCTAAGTTTAGGGTACCTCCCCGGCATTTGCCATTTATGAGGACTGAGGAAAACCTGGAAAAACCTCAGTCAGGGAGGACGATCCTGGCGGTATTCGAACCCAGACCTCCCGCTCACGAGTCCGTGCCTTAACGACCTCGGCCACCCGTGGCGGTATGTGACCTTGTGATCGCTAAATTACAGGATATATAAATTATGGAAATATTATCATTAAGTGGAATATATTTTCCACTTATTTCAAATTAGGTGCACAAAAATTAAGGAAATTGCCCATTGGCATCGTTTATGCCACAGGAAAAAATTGTAGTTTCATTTCTATAACTTAGCTTGAGTAACTTGAAACTGCTTCGAATTTGGTTCAAGATCTCAAGACATAAGGTTATTATATGTTTATAATCTAATTAAGAATGTTAATTCATAATTTTATGAATTGTATTATGTAGCCGGAATTAAAGGCCGCCTTTGTTTAAACTAACATCGTTATAATCAATGCTAATAATTAACATAAATATGATGTAATACATGTATATAGTTTGTATTAAAGGTATTGTAATCATTAGATAGTACCTGGGCTAAACATTAATAAAAGTTCATTGTGTATTTATGTGAATGTAAAACGGTTCGGGTCGTTGAGCTTGGGAATGTTGAAAGCTTTGACCTGGGGAAAAGGGTTAGGTCCTGAAAAGAGGTAATTCCCTTTTCAAATGGTTTAAAAAAAACATTTACCGAGACCAGACAAAAGCAGAGAAACACATTCTTTCAATAACTAAGGTTCACGGCACTAATGATTATACGTGTGGAATTCTTTCGAGAAATGAACAAATATCAATGTCAGCTGACAGTTCAAGTTTATAGCCAGCTCCTCATGACAACAACATTCAGACACGTCGACAGGTTTCTGACATGACTTTGCAAAACAAATAGATGTTTCTTATTTATGGCCGAGATGGGGTCTATCGCAATTTCATTGTGAGTAAATTTGAAAGGACAGAAAAGTGAAACGAGATGTCAGATTATAAAAGTTTCCCAACATTTATGGCAGGAATGTTCGTTCTTGGAATTATAATAAAGTGAGAGGTATTTTCAGGTAATTAGGCCCACATAACCGAAATGAATCTTTCAAAATTGAACGAATCGGAGCGAGCCTGTATAATTATAGATATTAAGGAAGGACCAATAAAGCAGAGAGAATCGAACCGAGCTCCATAAATTTCGCGGCTTTAATTTTCACGGTGGGAGGTTCCTAATAATACAATAAACTTTACATCTGATATAATGTACACAGAACAGAAAGGAGATAGAGAGCAGTGAGACAGAGAGCAAGACACACAGAACAGTAAGTTTTAGAGCAGTGAAAGGTTAACAGTCGGGGTTCGAGGTTAGAAGCTAAAGGTTGTATAGTCGGAGAACGGAAGGGTAAGAGTTAATTGAAATAAGCGGGCGTAAGAATAGACAATCGCAATCAAAGTGCGCGGAGTCGGTAGGAAAAGAACAATAGTCAGTTAGAGCAGTCGGAGTTCGTACACCGATAAGCATTATAATAGGAGAACTGAAATCTTCGACACATTTCCAAGCTTACGCGGGCAGTCCAGTATTCTGATAATAAGTGTGAATAAAAGGTGTCAATTAAGAACTGCAGTGTTTCCGTGTAGCCCGATAGATTTCCTTCCCTTCCCTCTGACTCAAACGAGTCACAAAATTCCAGAAGTTCCCTGAGGTAAAGGTTCCTGATCCCGGCACAAGGGGCATCCAACCCAGAAGTCAAAGAAATACGATCGTAATTAACACACTCCTCCTCATCTCGCGAGCGGACTGCTGCGCCACCCCCCGTACGGCCCCAATTGGAAGATGTATCTAGACGAGCTAGTCTTGGAATAGGACTTTCATTTACGCTGAAATAATTGTTGTGCTACTCAACATAGTTTGCATGACTATAGATAATGTTTAATAATGGGATGACTTATCTGAAAATGACTTAAATTGAACCTGCATTTATCTAAATATACAACATGACTTTGCATTTTTAGAAGCACATTTTTGCTGTCCACACATAGAAAAAATATGCATTACGAGCATATAATTATCCCTATTTATGTCATTTTCGTTATTTAGCTACAGTGTGGAAAAACTTTCCTTTTACCGTTGTAAGCTAAATATGAATTCAGATTAATAAGGGACAGACTAAATGACGGAAGACATATTTTTTTTAGGGTTTCGTAAATAAGGTACGTGCTCTAATCTTACTGTTTAAGGTTTATCATAATACAGTAAAGTAATTGGACTGCCTGATTTGGACTGCTTACTGGGAAAGTGGAGCCATCAAAACCGGAATAAAGGGATTTATATTTTTACTGAAAACGTAAAATGATACTGTATTTAAAATAAATAGTAATAAGCACTAACCTGTGTTGAAAATGATGCTCCTAAGCGGCAATACGTTGCAGGCAGCTGCGCAGGAAATTCATGCATTTTTTCTAACTTTTCTTCCAGAACACAATGGTTCCGAACACGTTTCTTGTCATTGAGGGATCCTATCTCTCGCAGCTTTTTAACAATTAGGTGAACAGTTTCCTTTCTCTGGGACACCTTTTCTTACGAATAGCCTTACCACCTTTCTTTGAGAATCCGTTTTCGCATATGCATTGTATATGAAACCCCGTTCTTTAAGACTGAATATAGTGGCATAGCTAACAAAGAACTATTAGCACACAATGTACACAAATGAAAGCACCAAGTAACACAGGAACACGCAACTACTAGCTCCTCAAACTTAGCACAGGCTTCAACCTGCACATGCATTATAAACTTCGACGACCAGCTTCTCATAATATGCAATTGCGCTCTGCTGGTCTGCAACTTAAAGATTGGCTGTAAAGCAAATATTAGCGCCACAAATAAAAGGTAATTTATATAATTGTTGAAATGACGAAATACGATTGACTACCATATAAATTCATCTACCTGTCTTGGACACTATTTAACCTATAATTACCAAACTTTCCAATAATCTGCCTCCAAGGTTTATTGCATCTGATAAATAAATGTAATTGTAATAATATAAATAATTTTACTTATTGCTTAAGTTTTTAAAAATAATATATATTTTCTGTAATTAAAATTTAATATTTTTAATTCTACTTTTTTCACAAAGCTAAAATAGCCAGAGATGAGAAATATTTTTCTTGCATTTTAGAAGGCTTGGGTGACATTTGATAAGCAGACAATACCATACCAGTGTTACAGTCATAATTAAATTTATCTAATTGTAAAATTTCCAAACAGGAAATATCTCTTTGTTTTCGGCAAGTTTAATGCGGTTTATGAATAAACCATTAGCGACATAGCTAAAATTCTTCGCAATATTTTTGATATATTATCATAAGCATCTGTGCAAAATTTTGATGAAACTTTACTTACAGTTTTAGCGAACTGAAACATAGAAAGTTGAAAAAAAAAAATGTAAATTTGAGAAAACCAGTGTTAAAATTTTTATTTTCCAATACTCTTGTTCGAGACTATCAAAAACAGGCTACTAATATGCTGCATCCATTGTAATGTTCCACTTCTACTTCAATGCTGAGCAAGGTTACAATGAGAAAAGTCTGCATTCTGCTTGTGAAAATGAATGCACCGCGGCTACTTAAATGCTCTTTACATCCACCTTACATGATATTAAAACACAATAAAGCACATTTTTTTCTGATTCAGAAAAGTAATGATATGAGAACCGAAAACCTTAAACTTTGGTCGTTCCAGTCTATAGACTGGTTCATTGGTTCTTTATTTAACACAATGCATATCACCTCTTTCCACAATGTACTTTTATGCACTTGAGTGTTGTTTTATATCGAGTTCTGTACCGTACTCATTACAAAAGTTTCTTACATCTTGCAACGTTTGCCTCTATTAATGCGCACTAAATACAATATCCTCCGCCTGTGGTGCCTCAGTAGTAAAACGGGCGTTAAACACTATTATATATATGCTCCCATCTGTGTAAATAAATAAACTCTGACTTAATCGATACTGATCTTTTTAATTTCTGATCATTCAACACAACAATTTGTTACAACGAGCAGCGCTGAGGGACTAGCAATTGCTGATCTGTTTAAATAAAACGTTGTTCATTGTTGTAATTTTCAGCTTTATTGAATGTTTGGTAGTATGTTTGTTTTATACCAAAAGTATAAACATTCTTTATTGTTGGTCAGAATCGTTAATATAATGCTACATAAACTAGTTGCATTAGTAACAATTACGTCACGAAGTTGTTTTCATAGCTAAACTGATGTTATCAACTGAATATTATGTTACGATAATATTAAATAAACAATTTATGGTTACTGAAAACAAAATAAATTATATTTATAGCAGAATTCATATTACAGAATTAGTAAAAAGTTCCCAAATACCACCTTATAAATGTGAATGTAAGTAAATTAATAAACTAATACTAGCCACCAAATAAATAGTGAACTTTATAATTGTAATCTGTTCTGAAAATGTGCCAACACTAAAGTTTCTGAAATGATATTTTTACTATTCATCCAATTAATTAATCTATCACTCTCCTTCTGATAAGCATACGGTTTTCTCCGTATTAGGGCCAATTCAGCCTTTAGCTTGGACTAACCTTTCTTGTGGTAAATTCTTCTTCACTAACAACAATAACAATAGACAAACGAACTCGCTTCGCTTGTTAAACATTCGCTAAAGTAATAAAGTACAGCAATTTAAGCTAATATCATAATAACTTTTTTTATAAACGAATGTTATTAATTCAGCAATTATACAAGAAAAAATAAAGAGATACAAGGTCTTTAAAAATATTTTTATACCATATGCGAAATCCCTTACAGAATGGTTTACAAACTAGGGTTAAGATGTTAAGAGAAAATAATTAAGTTCTGTCTTGAACGCGCATTTCGAAGCTTAAACGGAAAGTCTAACTTCGATTCTGACGCTGCAAATAAACAAAAAGAAATCACCAATCAACTGGTGTTACCAGTTACAAGACAGACATTAAATCACATTAAAAAAGTTGTTAAAAAGTTTAAAAAAAATTAAATATACACATTTCTAGCTATTTTAGCTCTGTGAAAAAGGTAGAATTAAAAATATTGTAAATTTTTGTACAACATTCAATTGGTAACTAAAGAAACAAACAAAAGTGTTACAAGTTTATGAGATTATCTGCTTATGTAAATTATTCATTGTCATCTAAGTATTGTTTTTTTAAAATTGCATGATGTATCTCATTACAAAATATTCAGGAGTGTATGATAACTGAAAGATCAAATGTAACAAAACTCCACTGAGGGAAACATTCGTAAGTTTTATCCAGCCTAAATCTTGTCCGAATTCCTAAAACCTTATTCAGCTTATGAATTTCAGCGTATTTTTCAAACATACATTCGCAGATATTTAACTTAACCTATTCTTTTACATTGTGTACTTTAACAATGCAGCACAAATGTAAGACTTCCGAGTATCATAGTCTCTTTGGTTTGGCCTTGATTATTGTTCATTCAAACATGCCATTTTAACATTGTCGGCTACAAAGCAATGAATTTCTTCTGCATTCATTTTCAGAACATGTATTCAATAATAGAAACTCCACTAGCTCTTAGAAATTTATGCAGATATGTTTAATAACAATGAGGCTGTGGAAATAATGAACGTATTTTGCTTATGTTAGCAAAGGTGTGATGTCCGATAATTAATAACACTTTATCTTGATGTCCAAGGCAAAGGTTGTGACCGGCTTTTCGGCTCAGTTGGTTAGGACGTCTGTCCGCAGCCAGCTGCAAAAGCGAAGGTTGCATTTTGGGTCATGTTTGGTCAAATTGCGTGCTTGAGGATTTTATCCGGGTTTGCCTTGGCTCATAGGATGAACTTCAGCAGTGATCGCCTGCATCATCCAATTTATCAGAATAATTAAAACATGGCTCCAAGAAATGAAGTCAAAATGGGTAGGACATTAAAAGCTTAGAAAGAGCAAAACAAGTGTGCTATCTTCCATTACATAGCCGTTGTATGAACTCATTTAAAAATTAGCGAAATGATGATCAACTCAGGAAGATTGTTATAGTAAATACACGCTAAACTACTTCAAACTTTCTAAGAATTTCAGGCTTGTTTTTTCAACCGTTTGTGATTATTGAAGAAAAAACCTAAAAATTCTTGATAAGTGAATTTCATAAATTAAACGAGGATAAAAATTGTCGTAGGTTTGAAGTCTGTACTTCACTGCTTTTGTTAATAAAAATGCTTCCGCTTGGGACGCACTGTAACCTGTGATGAAAAGTATATGCTCTTTGGCAGCTACAAACGATCGGTACAATGGCTGAAACACCATGGAGCTTCGATACACTTCGCAAATCTAAAATTATACCGGAGGAAAGTTATGATGAATGTATAGCAATTTGAGGAAGATTTAGTTCAATATCTTGGGAAAAAATACTTCGGAGAAGTATTGTCAAGTAATTAACAAAATGCATCAATAGCTGCAAGATAAACGGTCAGCACTAGTCAATAGAAAAAGCCTATTCTTCTTCATGATAACGCTTGGTCACACATTTTGCAAAAAACACTCCAGAAGCTAATTGAACCGGGTTACGAATCTTTACTTCAATGAACCTATTCAGTCGAATTTAAACAATTTATTTTCAGTAATTCAAACAGCTGTACAGTTTCCTAAAGGATAATGTCTTCAATAGCCAAGAAGCTGAGACAGCATTTATAAAGTTCTCTCCAGAAACTACAATTTTCACCGCAATGACATAAATAAACTTGGGACTAGGCAAAATGTATGATTGCGACTGTTTCATAATAAAGTTAATTTTTACTTTATTACGCTATCAAATTCTGAGCTGCCTAATAGAAATAAATAATACTTTTTTCTTAATTATACTACGTTTTTAAAATTATGCTGACAGATGTGTAAGAAATTGCCACACGTTTACATTTAAGGCTTTTATGAGCTAAAGTTTTGAACTTATTTATAAACACAACAAATAGTTTGAAGGAATTCAAACGGGAAAGAAAAAAAAAAAGAATTTATTTAATTGCTAATATCTATAGATTCAGCTAGTGCACTAACGCCATAGAGTGAAGAGTAATTCGTTAAAATGTTGAAGAATTAATTCACCAAGAGACTCAACATATACACCCTGGTTACTTCCGTATAGACTATAGACATTTATCCTTCATGATTGTATTAAGAGTGTAATACTCCTACAAGACAAAATATATTTTCTCTTTCTTTCCACTTTTTTGCGGGGTATATTCTTTGGTGGCTGTGGTAGGGAAACATTCACTAACTCATGTTGAAATTGCTCCTAAAACTTCGTATAAGAGCGAATCTACGCATCAGAAATCAAACTTTAAAGTCTAAGCTGCTAATTCGAGCATTCGCTTTTTTAAAAATTGCATAGAATGCTCTAAAATATAGGCTGTAGTGCATATATGGAAATCGGCGATGAATCTTCTCTATTTGCCTTGCAGTTGAAGGTTGTTTGTCAGCCTTCTCACATATTCTCTCCATGAGTGAATACCATAAGAAATTGCATTTGTTTGCACGATTAAAAATATGAATATTGCGTATATCGAACAAGCTCACTACAGTGATCAGGCAATATTGTTAGTCACCAAACACTGTAGTGACCGTTCTGTTGAACATCATGTTGAAGCAAACTATGAATATTTTATGTTCACCGGGCGATTAATATGTAATCGCATATCAAAATTTCAAACCATTTTTCTCTTATTCTTATTTTTCAATACCCTTAAAATCTTATGCTGGAACTTAAGAAAATTTAAATTTTGTTGAAATTGACAATAAGCGATCCGGACGATTGATGCGTAGCCAAGCCAAGATACCAGAACAGAGTTTGGTGCTACAGTACATTATGAGCTATGCAATTTCTGCATACTCGTTAATTCACACTTGAATTTTATGTTGAATTCAGTTATGAAAGCCAGAAATAGTTAATTTTCTTACTATGGTTTTAAAAATTGCCAAATAATCGGTTTACTATGTAACAAATCTATTAAACATCCAAGTTTTCTGCAACTAGAGTTCACTTTTAAGTTTGTAATAACCAACTTTAGTTTATTGATTGTTATAACTCATTTATCTATAATTGCCTATAATTTTTCCTAAAAAAATCATTGTTTCTATTCGCCGAAAGTTGCCCTAAAATCTCAGACGAACCTCTTTGGCGACAGATATTAATACACATTAAAAAGTTGATTAAAATGTGTAAATTTTTGTACCACATTCAATTGGTAACTAAAGAAACAAACAAAAGCCAATCTTTTCTAATATACCGTTATGGCCAACTGATTTTTGTAATATATACGGTAGATTACTTATATAAATATATTACTATATTTTGCAACATTTTCGCTGGAGTTCAAGATTTTTAGAGAAAGCCCATGAATTGATACGAATGAATATTATTTGTCAGTAAAAATTCTTATTTTCATGTTAATGTTTACTTTAAGACAATGCAAATACTCTAAAAATAAAATTTTAGAATTTGCTGTATTCAACTCGTGTTGTATATTTGGCAATATGAAAGTGAGTATAAATACATTTATATCTTATTTTCAATTATTTCTAACTTCTAGACTCATTGTATATTTCCATAAATATAAGTTGAATAATTTATTTAACTATACACATCTAAGTAAAAATGATTTTAATGAAGCTGAATTTATTATATACCAAAATAGAATCTGAAAAATTGAGTTTTTTCAATGGTAGTAGATTTAAATAAACCAAATGGAATATGAAAGTATAAATGCTTTCAAATACTTTAATAAATTTATTGCATAAGATATTTTATAACTAGATAAAATTCCCATTATAGCATATTCTTGGATATCATGTAATAATTTACCAAAAGCAATAAAAACGATTCAATACACACTTCAACTTCTATGCAAACACCAACACAGGTCTCCAGAATGCATTGCATTTAATGTGAGTTCCTAGGGAAAGAAACAGCTGCTTGAAGTATTTACTTTATGATAGCAACAATCGATTTGGAGTGGATAGTTGTAGTGTAATTTTAGATGTATATAATTTTATTTATCAGTTGAAGCAAATTTAGATGTACTGTTTTACAAAGCATGCAACACAGGTCAACATAACTATTTTTAAAAAAATAATATAAACATTATAATTTTATTTACTGATTTTATGTAATTTTGGTTATGATAATAAATGTTATATCTCTCAGGTCTATAATATAACAATGATAAATGCTTTATACATAAATATTTAATTATATATTTAGGAACATGAAATATTGCCTACCTTTCTGTCATAGTACAACCCACAAACGATTAATATTGTTTTTTATTTTTGTTTTTCATTTGTATAGCTTTTTCAAACTGCACTTCCCTTGTGAGAAAGAGCAATTAGAAAGCATGGATTTGAAAAAATTACAAAAACCTAAAATAACACTATTAGCAAATAAACAAAGGGAGGATTCGATTGGACTATTCAGAAAGCACTAATCCGAGCATTAAACGAAACGCCTACATATATCCATCCAAGATAATTTGGTAATTTGCACCCTCCTTGCATCTTATTCATTCTACAGCATAGTTTCCAAATGCTAGTTAGTATACATATGTCTATCACAGCTTTAAAACACTAAAGTGAAGACTGTTTCACTAATAACCGAGCTATGAGTACCAAAAGAAACAGAGCTTTTTTATTATTATGAACACTGAAGAAGTATTTGCTTTGTTCCGCTGCCTATTCATAGAAGAAGAATCGTTCACTTCAAACTTGAAGAAGTGATACAACTGCTCAAAACCTTGTTATGTGCACTTTGTATTTTGAATGAGCACATTTAAGAGAAGCGGTCATTAAGTTTCCGACCTGAGCATATATGATAGAATATAAATTTCGTTATAATTTTTCAACATAATGTTCTAACTTCAATGCGATTTTCACATCTCTAGAATTTCAATCCCCCTAAAAATATAGTGCGAAGCTTTGTCTGAAAACAGCATCCTTCAACTCATCATTGTTCGTGTATCTTTACCCTCTAAGTCGTCCTTATGGCTGATTCTGCTAAGGTTACTATGAAAACACGTGGCTTCCACCATATTGCTTCGCTCTTCATCCGCTACTCCTTTGGTTCTTTGTTTGAAAAAGGAACATAGTAGAAGGCCATAGAATCATCTCCTGTGGCAATGGATACGGTTCAACATTTATGACAACATTCCACAAGCACTTGCATTTGAACTGCTGAAAGAATTTGGGGCACCCATTTTGCAATGATCACATACACATGCAAATGTTTATAAAGGATGCAAAGACCATTGTTTTAGAAAACCCCAACCTTGCAGCTGAAACTATTGTCTTCAGACACTTGTCACTGGGAACTACCTCCACGACAAGGGAGATGTTTTCCTGTACCAGCCTACCCACTCACTTGGGTCATCTTCAAGACTCTCTCTGCCCAAAGAAATAATTTTGATCACTTCTTCATATTGAAATATGAAGGGTAAGCTTATCATACACACCACCAAGGCTTTGTTTAATAGCACTTTTTTTTTTTAATGATTTATTTATGGACGCTCTTTAACAGCTCAGGTCATCAGCGTCCCATTCAACTCAGGGCGTGAAACGGCCGACAAATTTTGCTCAGAGGCCTCTCTTTCAGGCTTGAGGTTCTTTTTCGTGCCGTAAATGTACGACACGGGACCCACGGCTTCCGAAGGAAGCCATACTTAGGATTTTTACGCCCCGAAAAAATCCATCGTCCTGGCCGGGTTCGAACCCACGATCTTGGGTTTAGGAGGCAAGTATGGTAACCGCTACACCACGAGGACCGACGTTTAATAGCACTGGGTGAATGTTCTTATTTAATTAAACATTTATCGAGTGTTCACCATTAAATTATGTAACATGTCTACAAGTAAATGAATGGCTTGTCCGAAAAGGAAATGCAATATTTACACTTTTGAAACATATGAGCATCAGGTAGCACTAACATCGCAACAATGAATCGTGTATGGCCTTCCATATTGCGCCGGAAACTTAGGGACAACACCTCGCAGATGTAGGCCAGTAATTTTCTCCACAACATTTATAATTTGTAATGGTATTTAAATTTGTAATGGTATTTCATGTGGCACTTAACCTTTTCAAAGCAATGTTGATGGCCCTAGATCCAGGGTTCTATACGTACATTTAGCAATGAGGAATATGGCGGAGATCTCAAAGGCCTAAAGGATTTGAAAACTGAAATTTGGAAACAGAAGGGATGAGTTGCGTACTTTCGCTTAAATATTCGCTTCGAGAATGATCACTGCAAAGTAACATGATTGGTAGTGGAAATTGAACAAGCATCTGTTATCTGAATGATAGATAACCCTCTAATCTGAATCTGAATACTTTCTTTGTACGAGTAGTACTGGATCTTCCCGTAGATGTCAGAAGCAAGCAGAAAACAACAGTTGCTGAAGACGAGGCCAACAGAGGGCAGAAGTAGCATTCATGTCGTGTTGTATCGATTGAAGCGTTCTGTAGCAGTGAAAGCAGATGACGCTAGTATATCGAAGCTATTGGAGCTGCTGTGCATATCATAAATGGAGCAAACCAACTTGCATCAATAAAATCTGCATTCATTAAACACTTCGTAGTTCTATAAGCATGCAGCCAGACACGTTATCGGCATTGTGCTTAATGCTTTTTCCAATATACCAGTATATGGTGATAAACAATGCATTCAATAAAAATCAATAAGGAAGGATTCTGAGAAAGCAAGGAACTGCTTGAGAGCCACTGTTATTTTAACTACGAGCGAACAATTCGGTTTTGTAATAAAGACACTAAAATCCACTGAGCCTAAAGGATTAGCACCATTGAACTTGAACTCTGTTAATAGTGTAATGTTTGTGCTGCGAATAATTTAATATTTACACAGCAAATTGCCTTGCAATCTCCATTAGCTGTGTAATGATTTAGGTATATCTTCTTCATCCAAAAGCCCATCTCTAACATATGCTCTGGTAAATTAAATGTTACCACATTTTATCTCAAAATTCTATTGAGAAGTATCAGAAACAAAGTAACAATTCTTATAATAACTACTGAGCGTTTCTCCCTCGAGATTTGGAAGTATACTTTATTCATTGTGCAGGCAATGCATACTTGTGAATAATCTTCCAGAGTTTGTTAAAACTGAAATATACTCGTCATATGTTCTCAAAAGCGTTGTAGATTTTTGTGATTTTATTTTCAAGGCAATTTCTACCTGTGTTTTATACAGTTTCACATTTAATTGTTATAACATTTACTGACGTGGATTAAAACACTTACTAATCCTGGTTTTAACACATCTGTTTGACATTCTATATAAGAAACCTTTTAAGCATATAATTTATGCAGTTGGCTAGTCTTTAACAGATTAATAAATAACGGGTCTTTTTTTGAGTTTTGTCGAACTCTCGCACGTCATCCAACCCCATATAAAGAGATACCTTCACCATCTCCCAAAATCTGTTCCTTAAACAAGTTCATTATTTTGGTTCCAATGTCAAGGTTCATTTCCAGATCTTCCCTGGTTATGGAAAGAGTAAGTCTCTTTCTTACCAGGAATAGGCAGTTAAATCATATGTACGCATATTCTGCAAATGGGCTCATCTTTATAGAGTCCCCATTTACATAGACTTCTGAAGTGACCATGTTCTATAATTAACGCAACTGCTTTCCTTATTGCTATAGTGTTCAATTTTAGAAATGAATGTTGCTTGGGCCTTGGACCAGTTTCGTAGTTTTTTTTCCCTCCTGGATATGTTTGCCACCTAAGCTGTTGTTTATCCTCAATCCTTGTTTGTACCACAATGTTAGCAGTACATGTACTGATTCCAACCGTGGATTCAGGGACAAAAGGGCATATTAGCACCTTTTTTTCAACTGATCTGCCTTTTCATTCCATAACAGCTCCGATGCCCTGGCACCCACTGCGGTTCAAGTATGTTGCAAGAAGCATTTTGGCATTTTGGCGTTCCCTTGCCAGTGTATATTTTAACTGGCGGAAAGAAGTGCTTTTAAACATTTTGACTATCTATGAGGATGAGAGTTTGCTTACCATGGTAAATTTTCTCAAGCCCTCTTAGAGCATGGCGGAGGATTGCAACCACTTCTGCCTGAAAAACTATGCAATATTTACAAACACTTATACTAATAAATGTCTTTGAAAATAGGTCATATATGCCTGCGCCCGAAAGTTTCCCTATACGGGATCCATCGATGGGCCATGATCACATTCTTTTACAGGCGTAATTCCTTCCATCCAGTCTTCTGGAGATCTAAGAATTACCTTAAATAGAGGGAGAGAGCAATATTGAGTATTCATGAGCTGAACCTCATATTCAGTACTGGAATATACAGGAAATATATAATGGAGGTGTATCCAGTTGTTACTCTCCAACTCCCTGTCTGCACCAAGCGATATACAGTAAAGTCAGCTTCCGCTTGTAAATAGATTTCCCACGAAGGAAGACCTAGCAAAGTCTCCAGTGCAATTGTTGGAGTACTTCTACACAGCCATGTTAATCCCTATAGCTTGGTAAACTTACGTGCTGTTATAGTTTTTAACGTTTACCGTCACAAGACAATGGCGCCATAAGATATCTGACACTTGACCATTGCAATATATATTCATGGCTGATGTGTGGCTTTAGGCCCCAGGTTGCTCCAATAGTGCGTTTGATAATTACAAAAGACCACCTGACTCTAGCGGAGGTGTTGTCAATATGACTATTCCAGGCGAGTTTCTTATCCATTGTAAGACCTAGATATTTAACTGACTCAGAGTATTACATTATTGAATTGCCTTATTTTAAATTTCCCAGGCCTTTAAGATCTCTCGCGTTATTGTAAGAAACTATTATTCAGTTAGGGTTAATATATAGACCCCAGCTTTGTATTTTTTTCAGCCCAGAGTTCATAATATGTGAGACTATGTTGGGAAATTTCCCAAAAATAAACAGTACTATGTCATCCGCATAGCCTTGTATGTAATATCCCTTCTGGATAATATCTGTAAGCAAATCGTTCTCCACCAGACTCCAGATCAGGGGGGAGAGATCTTCTCCCGTGTGGGCAACCCCTCGTGGAGAATATTCCTTTCATTTCTCCAAGAAGGCTAGGTATTATTTCTGCTCTTGAGCATGGAGTTTATCCAAATGCAAAGAGTGTTATTGACTGAAGGTTTCTGAGAAGTCATAATTATAGACTTATAAGAGGTGTTATCAAAAGCATCCTCTATGTCGAGCAAGACCCCTAGAACTATTTCCTTTCTAGCCTTCGAGTCCTCCAGTCTACTACTAACTAAACAGTGTAGCACAATTTAGATGGTTGGTATATTCTTCTTCGAATATATGCTTCGATCCCTCTTTACAAAGCCTTTAAAAGGAACGATGCGAGAATAATCGATCGGCAAGTTCCGTGTAGTTTGTAATTCGCGCTTAAGAATAAAAACTACTCTGGTAATTATCCAGACGTGGGGGATATAGCTCTAGGCTACACTAGTCCAGAAGAGATTACAGATGAGCATTTAAAGCTAATCAGGTCCTTTCTGAACAATACAGCACCCAGAGACTTAAATAAGATAAACTTTTTAACTGCCCATTTATCATTATGAGTTGTGAGAGCTTGACGTGCAAGTTTCCAGTCCTTCTGCGATGCTATTGCTCTAGAGTTTTCACAGATCTCGTCATCATATGTATCCGGAGAAGTGCACCTCAAGAGGACTGTGAGTGTTTCTTCAACCGAGCACGTAAAACCTCCTGTAGGCTTACATATTGTTCCTACAGGATTTGTTGGTCCGTGGGTCAATGCTCTCTCTAACCTGACTGCCTCTGACACGGTAGATATTTCCTGACTGAAGGATTTCTAAGAAGACCTTTTGGTCCTACATACGCTTTTATTGTATTCTGTGGGAGTTATAGGATATCCTTCCTCCCAGTCTCCAGTTCTTTTAACTCGTTAAAGAGATGTCTTGTTCCCACTCTGTTATGTTCAAGGTCTTTAATTCACAATGACAGACACTTTTTTGGATTGTGTCCATGATTTCATGGGGAAATTATAATGATAAATGTCAGGATAGCTTCCTGGATAGAATAGGAAAACTTGTCAATATCACCAAAACATCTCATTCCTATCAACAATGCCCAATCCTACCTGAGAGATCGCAGTCTCACGTGCACATTGCTCTCTAGATTTCTGCGGTGAGAGCTCAAAACGATCCAAAACTATAGCCGAGGACGCAGGGCTTGTTGCTGTGCGAGGTCTCCCAGATGTGCCCTTGTGAACATCGCATATGGTACCATGAGTCTCAAATTTGTCTCGAATGCGTGCAATTGTTACTCGCTTTGGTGGTTCTGATCTGCATACACGTCTCCATTGTCTTTTAACTAAAACAACATTCTCGGTTTTCAATACCACTTCAAAATTGCGTTTCACTGTTCAAAAGATGCTTGGCTCCATTTTGTTTGCTAGCAAAGCTAGCATAACGCAATGTGAGTCACATCTATTTACAGAAAATCATACGATAATCTTGGCTTTATTTGTTGATTGTTGATTTACCTGTCATGTAGCAACGCTATCATAATGTATGTGAGTCACATCTGTTTACAGAACATCATACTACACATCACTGTTGTTTTTCGGTCCAACTTTGAAAAATGTTAAATAGATATCTACTGTGTAAGTGTATATACCTTTTTTGGCACCCTCTGCATATATACCGGGAGGAAGAAGTGGAAGGGGCATAGATATTATTAGCTACAGAAATTATTTTATAAATGAAGATAAATGAAAAAAATGCAATATACCCGCATTTTAGACCTTGAAAAAGCATATCAACTGTGTAGTTTGTGCTTAGTGTAAATACTTCGGCAGCCTTATATCTAAGAGTAATTTCGGAATCCAAAGGAGACAGAGTATCAATCACAGTTGATCAAAAAGAACAATCAAAGAAAGCATCATGAGATAAGGCATGCTGAGCAACCGAAGGGGGAGAGTTAATTTTAACGGGTCGTCCCTGGTTATTCAACCAAAGAGAGACCACAGTAGAGGCTAAACCGATATAAAAAGCTTTACTACATTTACAATTTAGAATGTATATATCTTTTGATGCACAATTAGCTAACAAATACATTTTAAAATTCAGGTTAAGGATCGAAACGAAAATCCTTATAGTGGTTGTTAAATTTCGTTTAAAATCACATAAATATTTTTGAGGCAGGCTTGTTCCCTAATGATTAGCAGTGTTATACTATATGTAAATATAAGCAATATTGTCCGTAAAATATATTGACTTCTTTTTGTAAAACACTAATTGGTGAATGTTATGTTATGTTTTAACTTTCTATTGTTATTTATTTTTTAAAAACGATGTTATTTTAACCTTCCCACGTGGTATTTTGTTCAACGTTGGAAGAATACCTTGATAGGTATAATATTCAGAGACTGAATGATGGAGTTATTTAGCATTTATCTAAACAGAAAATCTCAAGCAATACACACGAAAATCAATAATACGTGAAGAAATGAATTTTATAAAATATACATAAAAATGTTGGTTGCAGAATGTGAGAACCTTCCCAAGGGAATGACAAATGACTCTCAACTTTATTCCCTGCTGCTAAAATCAATCGAAATATCTAAGTTAATTGAAGTATAAGTTCATTATTAGAATGTAAAAGGATTAGAAAAGAAAACTTACTTCAACCATATGATAAATTAGATCATAAAACAACAAATTGCACTGAAAATACTGAGCTTATCGAAAGCTAATATTAGTCTCTTCTCTGTGCAGTGTACAAAGCGGTGTAATTGCCTGATGCGTTAATATTGGAGCTGGCTGAAATGTTTTAAATGCTCCATATCTATTTTCTCATCTCAGTTTATTACCGAGTGGTTTGATTCTATGTAAACTCTGCTATTGATGAAGCGCAAGTGGGACGTGATGTTTGTTCTTCCAATCAAATTTAAGTCATTAAATTATCTGAGTGTTTATTGAGCGTAGTAAGCAAACGCAAATTTAGCGAAACTTTAACAGCTTTCCCATTCATCTACTGCAGACATGCCCTTAATTTTTATGCTGTTAAGTAGAAATTATTTTATGTTTATTATATCTTAAACAGTCACGGTTTTAAATTTGCAACAAAATCAAATTCATAGCAGGAGGTTGCTTCCCAAAATTTTAACCTTTAATTGTCCTAAATGTTACTCATTGCCGTTGCTTAATGCCTTTTTATGCGTAAAAATGAATGCCTGTAGGGGAAATCTGCCTTTCGCCTGAAGTTTGTTTTTGCGGTTTTTTGTCTGTAGCGAAGTTTGTTTGCAGTCACTGTGCAACCAACGCCTCGTATGTTTGTGGAATATTTTGATTGGGGAGGTGAGAGGAAGCTTTTTGCTCATAAGAGCCATTATCTGAATACATCGCCTGAAATATCAATTCTCGTCACAAGCGTTCCCAGAAAAATTGCGTCCTGCTTTATACGATATTGTAGCCAACTTCTGAGGCCGGGACGCCAATAGGATGCTACTACTTTGTCCAATGGAGATTATGGTCAAGGTGATATGGATATGATGTGCCAGAGCGATCCTTAAACCTATGGAAGAATGAAATTAATTAATGATGGCGCAAATGAACTCGGAGTCCTTGGCGCCTTAAAACTACCTGACATTCACCTTCTCAGTATAAGGAAAGAATGCCGAAAAACCCCTTACCTAGATAGCTTTTTCTGGCCGGGTATAGAACCCAGGGCATCCAGATTTATCTATAGTCACAAACGCTACCACTAGACCATAGATGCTCATACAACTGATTGTAGTTTTGTTATAAAATTAAATAAAACTTTTTAAAAGACTCTCAGATAATTATTGTGAAACAGTCATATATGTATTAAACATGGGAACTTTTGTAGTTATTTTAATATCAAACAATATTACATGCAGACACTCTCCAGTATTCAGTAGCTTTGCTGAATGGCAGTTTAGTGAAGTGTCGTGTGAATTATTGAAGTAGTTGCTTTATTTCGTTTTGAGTTAATTGAGTGTAAAGAAAATGAATACTACAAGTCTTAAATTCAAAGCTAAATTTTTCGACATTTGGAAGAGAAATTTTAAATTAAAAACCTATATAGACCAATGCCTAATACTAGATTGAATCAAACTCATTTCAAATCATAAGATTTACACCATGGTTTCTATGAAGACAGATTTCATTTTGCAGATCACAGTCTTTAATTATAGGATCATCGATAGGTTTTTTTGCCACAAAAACCCGGATATTTTTTATTATTTAAATAGATATGTTACTGCGACATATTTTTATTAAATTCTCTCTCTCCTGTTATGCAAGTTCAGCCACACTTGAATTTCGTTATTAAATTATAAAAGGGTGCATTATATTCAGCAGCATTTAAGTTGTGCACCCCGGGGTTGAGCTACTGTGAGCCGCCACTGATTTATGGTAGCCACGTGGTTCATTCATTGAATCAGAAATTATTTTAGCAAATTCTTGACTAGCTGCTGCATTATTAATTATAATAATTCTGTTTGCCTTTAAAACATTTATTAAAAAGTTCTTACTCAGTCCAAAATTTTCTCTATTCTCTATATCATTGTCATAATTTATTTTTTAGTGTTAAATAATTAATTACAATTTAAAAATTACAGTTTGTTAATTGAATATTTTGCTCTTTCCAATGTCTTGTTTAAGTCTTTAAATCGTAAAGTTTATATTTTAAATAATGGTTGCTGCAATACAGCAGAAACGTAAACTCCTCAGTTCCTCGCTTACAAGTATGAACTAGCTCATGTCGAAACTTTTTCTGTAACTTCGATGATTGATACATCTGCACTCCAGAAATCAACGTTCATAATATTAGATGCCATATCGAACTGATGGTTAATCATAATTTACCTGAAATGTTGCGTTGATGAACAGTGCTAAGTATATGGAACTCGCTATTGAGAACCCTTCCGTTTAAGGCCACTGCAGTCAGATTACATATGAGCAGTGGGATAGCGTTTATATCTTACATAAATACGAGGCAGGATATTATTTATATTATACTTATATCGCGAGAGATAAACAAATCATTAGTTACTACTGCAAATGACAGAATAGGTCGTTATATATAACTATTTTTACTGTGCACGTAGAACTAGCGCACAAGCATTTATTCTTGTCACACATAATAGTTCCAAGAGTAAGGCATTTTGGCGGTTGTTTTATTGCATATTTGGTAGAGAACCTCAATACTTAATAATGGTACAGAATTTTAGCAGAGAAAATAAAAATAATGAAACATTGGAATTTTACAATACTGTATTCCTAAAGGTTTGACATTTAGATTCTCATTATTTGGCAGGATAATCTCAATTATTTCCATTTCCAAAAGAACAATCTGTCAAGAGGCTGAAATTGGCAATTGTGTCAGGAGGAATTTGGAAAAAAAAAAAAAAAAAAAAAAAATGGTGTCTTTCCTAGTGGTACTCGTATGCTTTCCAAACAAACAGGGTCATTGTATGCGGTGCGGGAATCCAAAGCAAACATTCTCTTACTTCCTATACATGGGAAGAATTCTAGTATTCATTTATTTAATAACCACAAATATTTTCACATTTTGTAGTTTGCAGTGTTTTATAGAAATAAGATATACACTTTTCAAGTGCTAGAGACAGCAATGTTTATGAAATATGTCAGCTAGTGGTTGAATATAATTTATGGAACAACATTAAAAATGTCCAATAAAAAATATCTTTTTACATCAGATTAGTCGGTCCCAGTGGTATAGTGGTACCCATATTTGCCTCCTAAACCCATGATAGCAGGTTCAATCCCGGCTAGGATTGAAAGAATATTCGGGCGTAAAAATCCCCTCGGAAGGGAAGTAAAGCCGTGGTTCCCATGAGGTTGATTTACGGCATGTAAAAGAACCTCAAACCTGAAAGAAGAGGCCTATAGCAAAATTTGTCGGCCGTTTTATGCCCTGAATTGAATGGGACGCTGATGACCTGATATGTTAAAGGGCGTCCGTAAATAAATCAAATAAAAAAATGAAATGACATGATATTATTTTGGACAAATGGAAAGAAAGAGCGCGCAATGTCATTTCTATACACATTGTGTTAGGACCCACTAAAACTCAAATTATGAGAGCCATTAAACATTTTTTATCTACAGAAACTGGCGTGATTCTGTATCTGCATTTTGTAATAAGAGTATTACTAATTCTTATATGCTCATTATGCTATTTATATTTTCAAGAAATATTTGCGGGAGGGAGGGACTGGCAGAGGACAGCACTAAATGAGATGAACTATCAGGAACACCAAAAATTTAAATGATGAATAGGGACACTGTGATAGCGGAAGTAATTAAAGCAATAAATAGCTTAAAGAACAACAAGGCACGTGGGCTCGACGGACAGCCGTCACAACTATTTAAAGAGGGCGAAAGATGTGAAACATTTACAGATATGATGACGAAGATAATGAATGGCGTTTTTAATGGGGGGCTATATACAGAGGAATGTACAACGGCAATTATATGTCCAAAAAAAAGGAAGCCTAAAAGTAGCAGATAATTATAGGGAGGTGGCCCTTCTTCCAATGTTGGGAAAATTTTATTGCAAAATTTTATACCAGGGAATTAGGCAATGGATAATAGAATACAACACACTTTCAAAATTACAAGCTGGGTTAAGGGGAGGATACAGCATTTTGTATTAGACACACTGAGAGTGAAACAAACGCAGAAAAAGAGAGAAAAACTGATTGTGCCTTAATAGATTTTCGAAAAGTGCCTGAATCCGTGGAAAGGGAAGCATTATGCAGTAAATTATGTACGAAAGGAGTTTCAGGTAAAATGATCAAGGCATTAGAATCGATATATAGTAAGGTACAGTCCTGTATAAAATATCTTGGCGATAAAGCTTAAAAAAGTAGGCAAAGCTGTATCCTGTCACCGCAACTTTTCAATTTGTTTATAAATGACATACTGAAGAAAGTGCATGTTGCAGAAACATTTCCCCCGAATATAGGAGGCATACCCATATCAGCTCTCCTTAATGCGGGTGATCTGATATTGATATCCACAACAACAGTCGGTGTGCAAAGGGAACAAGACTACTTAGCGGCGTATTGGCAGTCAGTGAGGAGAAGACCAAAACAATGACAGAGCGGTGTACAGCAGGAAAGAGAGGGGGAGTATGCAGGTCAGGAATTAGAAAATGTGAAGAAAGCCACACATTTGGGGGTCACTTTATCAATGAACGGGAGCTGGGCAAAACACATAGGTATCACAAAACACAAGTGCATATTAAAAAAAATAAAGAAACATTAAAATATTTGGTAAAAATATTGAAAATACTGCTGAGAAGGGCGAATTTTAGGTCAACTATGATGTACATGACCGAAATTAGGGGGGTCGGAAAACACTCAGGAGCTTAATCATGTACAAACGCAGTTTTTAAAATACGTGCTACAATTTGGAAGGGGTTCAGCAAATTGCGGGGTTCTTAAGAGCTGATATCTATAACGAAATTGTAAATTTAAAAATAACGAATAAGTACTGGATAAGAATAATACGGGGGGATCAAGAACTTCTTCCATCAGTTTGTCTGAGGGAGCAAGTAAAGGAAGGGTGGGATATGGATTGGGATTCAAAAATAAGAACAGGCTTAGGCAAAATTGAATTGGTTAAAGGAATTACGTACAATAGCTGGAAAATAATTATCAGATGTTTGCAACATATAAATAGGCAAAGTACCGAGACTCAATGAGCAGAAAAGGTATCGCTTAGCCTGCAGGTACAAATAGATCAGATGTGGGGTGGGGGGATTATCTATATGTCTGTGGTAGAGAAAAAAGTAGTGGTCCCGCCTGGCTTAGATTAGGGGCTTGGAAAGGAAATAAAACTCTCAATGCTTTCAGGGAAAAGAATTTGCCCACTGTGCGGAGAAAGCGGTGCTAGGGGGCATATTCTGGCGGAAGCAAGGAAACAAAGATTTTTAGAAATGAGCATTTACCACCACAATTTCTGAATTCCAACAGAAGTCCGGATATCTGGCTGGTAGTGTTTGTGCGTGAGAGATGCATACACAAATGGGGAATATTTCTAGCGAAGACTTGACAAAGGAAGTAAATGGTTATTGAGAAGGGAGGGGTGAGTAAAGGGAAGGGAAGCTCAGAGGTAAGGGTTCCATTCATGTATGTGTATACGTACATAAAATTGTTCATAGAAAACGTGTGATGTAAGTATATCAGTGTTTTTTTTTTTTTTTGTAGTGCTGTTTAACACCCGTTTTTACTACTGAGGCATCATACACTGATGATACATGAGATGGAGTGACATATTGGAAAAGGATTTTTTAAGGAAGGAAACGTTCCATGCCTAAGTTTAGGGTACCTCCCCGGCATTTGCCAGTTATGAGGACTGAGGAAAACCTGGAAAAAACATCAGTCAGGGAGAACGATCCTAGGGGGATTCGAACCCCAGACCTCCCGCTCACGAGTCCGCGCTTTAACGACCTCGGCCACCCATGGTGGTTTTTATAAAGAGATTTTCACTTTTTAGTCGAATGGTTTTTCCCTGGTAAATTGGTAGCACATGTGAATTATATAAGGCTTTATTTTTAATGTCGATAACAATTATAGGACTAATTATCCCTATTGAGTATATAATTATTATTTTAATTTTAAGGTTAAAAATCTTAATCCTAACATGGAATATATTAATTAAATATTATAAGAGATACTGCAGTAGTATATTTTGTTTGAAGACTCATTCAAGTTTGAGTAATATTTTTCAGTTGTAAGGAAATATTTATAATACTAATTAAATGTAAGTGAATGTATACATCTTTGTTTACTACTTATACTATTTATCACAATGATTATTACTACATTATAAAAACACAAAATACATGAAAATAAAAATTACAATCGATCCTAATGCCAATGTATTAATATGTTTTTCTGTAATTAAACTGGACGATTGCATTTTATATTACTAGTGCTTCAGAAAACACCATAGAAGTTAAAGAGGATTGCTTGCCCGCTGAGAACGCATATCTTATGCTGAAGGGACTTGTTTTACATGAAAGAGATCATACACAATTGATGAGTGTATGAAACGCTATATTTTCTAATTTGACATATTTATATATTAAGTCATTGTGATGTGGAATACAGAATTTCTGAAGATAACTTTTAAATGTTCCATGACTACTCACAAACTCATTCATTACATAGGCGGGTTCTTTAGATGTAGATCGGTGGCAACTGCACTGCTTATAATATCGTATTCCAATCATTTATGATATTCTGCTTAAATGTTTTTCTATGTGTGATTGTGGTGGTTGGATTGGATTGGATTGTTAGGGACGAAGGAAGATATTTCCGCACTTAGCTTGCTCATCGACTGGCCTAAGCACCAAGCGGACATCTCCGGGAGGAAGATGTGAAGTGAGGAAGACACTGACCAGGATCTATGGGTGATGAGACACGGATGCAGACATTATTTCCAGGAAGAACTTCCCTACGGCGGAGCTCTTTTCCAGGGAGTTCGAGCATCTCAGTAAGGCTGTTCCTACACCAAATGCTAGGGGCAAAAGCATTTCCAAAGCGCAAGCCACTGTCACACAACACCAATGCACCTCGCCTGGCACTTTTAACTATATAACAGAACCAAAGGAATGAAATTACATGAAATGAGAGAGCAGAAAAATCGTGGAAAGTTAAAATCCATGGCCATCATTGGCCTAAAGCATCAGGGAAACCCACGAAAACACACAAGATCTGGTTGGCCGGATCGAAGGCATTTGAACCCAGAACCTCCCAAATCTAAGTCCTAAGTGTTACTGCCTGAGCCTCCCTGCTCGGTGAGTAAATTGCAAAACATATGTAATAATTTAATCTTGCGGAACGATTTGCAATAGAATCAACTGTGTCATTTTCTACTACTGCCCAGTGTCCTTTGGTCTAAGATAAGCAAGCGCATGTGATTAGTAAATATATTCCCTTTTTGCGTTGCAGAAGCGTTTCAGTTACATTTGTCTTGGTCTATTTCACTTCAGCCTTGCGGCCGCAATAATTGCGACACTGCGTCATTTTTTAATAGTATTTAACACTTTTTTTTAACTATTGAGGGACACTATAGGTGGGCGCTGGTGATACATTATATGAAATGATACATTGGAAAAGGATTTTTATAAAGAAGGACGTGTTTAAGTCCTAAGTCTACCGTACTATTTGCCATTTATGAGAACTGAGGAATACCTGGAAAAACTTTAGTCAGGAAGAACGGTACTGGCGAGAATCAAACCCAAGATCTCCCGCATACAAGATCACTGAATTGCATAATATACAGCAAATAGTTCTGTTTGAAAGACAGCACTAAAGCTGCGCTTATCCTGTTTTCACCTAAGGTTATTACATTTTATTTTGAAGAATTTTACTAATAGATTAAAAGAAGATGACGATTCTGGCCTTATTTTCAGTGTATTTCAGAACTGTATAAATGCTGTAGTGTACGACTGTAGTAAACTATTAAGATTATCTCGTGTGTGATAAACGCATTTGTTTTATGGGTTAACCTCACAGTAATATAATCACCTATAACCTTTATTAAAGATAAAATTAGAAATTGAAATTTATAGCATCTAACACACTTAATGAACACCCAGCATAACCAACGAATCCAACAACTGTTTAACTTATATTTAGTGCGTGATTGGGTTGCGTGTGGGTACCCTTCTCTTTACATATTTTGCAGATGAAGTGGATGGATTAGAACTTCATATGTCTTATACATAAGGAAACTATACTCATGTTCTGCTACATCTTTACAATGTTTCATAGAACTATTAGATTGTAATTAATACTCCTTATAATATATGATACAGAACTATAGAGGCACTGTATTTTACTATGAAATATCTGGACATTCAATTATCTTATAACCTACCGACGGGGGGACTGCAACGCCCGATAAACCATTGCTAAAAGCGACGGGCGGCAAATTTTTCCTACTACGTTAGGTTTGAGGCTCATATCACTCAGTGGCCATTTGAACAGTAGTAGAAATAACATGTGTCTAGTCCTAGGTCTGCTAAGAATACTAAATGGCAAATACTATGTCAAATTATTATTTTCCATAACAGGAGTTTATTTATGATTTGTATTTACGTACTTAGTCCGCTCCTGCTGCCAGGAAATTATGTGAATGGAAATTACCTGGTGTCTGAGTTCCAAATCGTAATATGATTCATAAATCAAAAGTATCCACACACTTAAGACGAGCAAAAGAATATCGTCCGTCACGAGATAAATTTAATTTATAAAATAAAGTTATGAAGGTTAATGACTGATTTCACAAGCAAATGCCAGAAATGTATGGAAAATAGTTTCAGCTCTTCATTGGGTGATACGGGTGAGAACATTACCTTTTATTAGACTATCACTTCAGTTTTACTTCTACCGACCGTGGCATTGCAAGCCCGCCCCAGTTCTATTGTTGCCCGGCTAGCCATGCAATGGTTCATCTATCGATGCTGTTCCTGCTACTGCATCAGTCATCAGATAATTGGATAATGTGATATAATTCGATTCTGAAAATTTGTTCAGCTTATTGAATAAATGCATACCTACATTAATAAGCCACTACTGCTATCACCAACATTAGGACCAGTACCAATATCATAACCACTTAGCTTGACCGACTCCGTGGTTTTGTGGGATAGCGTGGCTGCCTGCAAATCCGAAGGTTCCGGATTCGAGCTCCGTAAAGTCTAGATAAGGTTTATTTCTGGAGTTTTTCCTTACCCAGAAAAGGTTAATGCCAGGTAACTTTAAGTTTTGCGGGCTTCGAGCCCATTTACGCACTTATTTTATTAGACATTCATCGTTTCTTTACATCTTTGTTGTTATGAGGGACGTTAAACTACAAGAAAAAAAAACTCAGTTATCTTTACCATCATAAGCACTGCCACCATTATCATCAGTACAGCCACCATCTCCTTTATCACCAAAATCGAAGCAGGTAAAAACATTTAGAGAACAGGGATATATGAGTAGCCAAAACCTGCCTATGTTATGTTTTGTGGTTGGTAGTGTTTACAGCAGACAATAGCGCAGCGTAAACAAGAGCAAAGGAGACTGTGCTCTAGTCATATCACTATGCTGTAAATGTGTTCACTTCGTGTGTATTATGTGCAGTGAAAGACAAATAAACGCAACAGGAGTAACTGAAGAAATATGCAACACGGGTGAGTGTCATTTTACTGCATATACCTTATGTTAGAGAGTAATCCAAAACGACAAAAATGCATGTAGAAACAGCAAAACAAGAGGAACATGAACTGTATACCGCGGACCTTGAACCAACTAGTTTAGCCCAGTTTAGTTCCTGGAACATTGCGTGAGTTCGCGAAGTAGTCACATACACCTTGGAACATAGAATTTGTAATTTACGATTACCACAGTGGCACATATTCTGTATTTACAAAAAAATATCGTGTGCATCTGCACAAATTGCTACAATAAAAATGAAAAAACAACACCTAGAACAACTCAGTCAAAACAACAATAAACGAGAGAAGCAGAAACAGACAAATCACTCGCACAAAGTTTACTTTATATGTATTTACATATACGTTGATATAAATCAATAAATATTTTTAAATTATTAAATAGTCACTCATATATTCCTTCACAGAATAATAGGCCTTTTTACATAGGTGTTTTCTAAAAGCAGATTTGAGGGATTTACCATTGTTTATTAAGGCTTTTAGGCTAGAGAGAAGAGCATTTTAAACTAAAACGCATGCATTCATAATAAACTCTTTTTTGATGGCTGGAAAGTGTTGAAATTGATCTATGTAGTTTTTCTTTTTGCTTACTATCCTTGTCATATATATTTCGATTTTGTAAAACATTTTTTTTATTTCTTATATAAAACTCATGGGGGATAAAATATGTTCACATGGAAGAGTTAAATTTTCAAATTTCCTAAAGAGGTTTCTGCATGAATGTCTGCTATGTGTGCCAGCGATTATTCGAATGGCTTCTTTTTGTAATAGGAAGACCGCTCAATTTTAACTGAGTTTTCCCAAAATATAAGCTTAATTAAACGCTTTAAAATATATTAGTGTGTTAGATGTGTATACTTGACTGCTAGAATGTTCACAAAGATTTAGTTCAATAAAATGATAAATGGAGCCGTAAAGTTTTTTCTTGAAAATGACATATTCAGTATTAACTTTTTCATACAGTACTTGCGCATCAGCTCTGAAAAATGCACAAAAATTTACATAGAGAGATTATTGCAGGTTTGCGTATTACGTGTCAAATTTATACCATGTCTAATCTTTTATATAATAACTATAACTTTGTTATTATTGTTTTATCTAATAAGGCATATATGAGTATTTAGAAAAAACAAAAACACCTAAAATTGCACTCATACGTTTAAAAATCCCCATTGAATTGGTATTTCCAACTACCAAGCTTAATGGATGTAAATTTTATTTGGGACACGCATGGCATAAAAAAATACAAGAACTCATACTTTCAATATAGTTCATTAACAGTGAAAATGAAATTGGGAAGGTACTGAAGTGTATTTGGCCTAATAGTTTTTGTTCATAGTAGTTAGCCATTGTTTCATTGAGGGTTTACTGTAAGTTTACAATAACTACAGATCAATAGTTTTACATTGTTTGATTCCTATTATTTCTGTGCGTAGATTACGTAGCAGTCCACTTTGGTTTTAGAGTATTCGATTTTTTAAGGTTTTAAGTAAAAAATTGGACTTTGTTTGTTGTTGTTGTTGTTTTTTTTCGTTGCGTTCGCTCACAATCGGCAGTCGCTGGCACGCGATGTGGAGTAGTCTGCTATTAATGTTTTTATATTGAGGTGGTTTTACTAAATTCTTTGGCGGTTTATTTTTAGAAATCTGAAATTTAGGGCAAGAAAAGAGATTGTTTATATGTCAGTCATGTTAGAGTGTTGGAGGTTTTGTGATCAATACTGGTGATTTGTTTTGTGATTGGTGCTGGGTTTAAATGAGATACCCATAATTATTTGCCGAGCCGTGATTGGTGATAGTAGATGTTATTCCTAGTGTCTCTAGTTTTTTCTTCTTTTGTCAGTTGACGGCGGGTTCCTGTGGAGTTAAAATGTGTGTATGTTGTTGAGGTTGTGTTCCGTTTTGTCGCTTCGGTCTTATTCGTATTACAATCTCGCCAGGAACATTTGTAAGAAGAAGTGTTAATTAGCGGAAGAATCGTTGTGCACTTTTTGAGAGAGTTATCCTTGAATAAGGAGACGAATATGCTGCTAAGGTGGGCTAGACGAAATTTGGTCGTCGTTATATCCTCAGGAATTTGCAGGTAATTTATGAAATTTCTTGCTATTTGTGATATCTTTAAGACAAGTTTCGGATAGCTACTTTAGGTTAGCTCTCCTTATAAGTAGTTTACCGAAAATTTCAAAGATTAATAAATGTGTTAATTTCGTGATACCTTTAAAACGAGATTTAAATAAAATAGCTCTGTTAATATAAGTAGTTTTATGAAAACTGCTCTGCTGATTTAATTTCAAAACATAAAATTTGGTTCATTTTGAAAATAATTTTTTTCAAAAGAGCCAAAATATGTCACTATTAAAATTGCTAAAGTTCAAAAACATTAAAATTTGAATTTCCTACTGCTTTTCCTGTTATTTTCTAACAACAAGCAAACATTTAGCATTTTTAAAAAAAGTCAAAATTTTGTGTCTTAGTTTTAAAACAAATACCCAATGATGTCAATAGAGGCAGTGGGCATTGTTGTGAACTAATTTGATTATTGTTTACTAAGTTTACTAAGCAAGAGAAGGTAGCACAACCCAATATATTTAAAATCCAAGTACTAACCACTTATAGACAAACATACAAAAATGATAGTTCTATGTTGCAAATTAAATTGGGGAAAAGAGAAACATTGTTTTAGAACAAGCATTTCTGGAAAGGAAGTATACTTTTAAGAAATCCACCGATTTTATTTCGTTATAGGAGTTTCATTCAGAGAAACAATTTTAAAATATAGAAAATAAAACCAAGTTATAACTTTTTTGTCCGAATGGATTACAATATTTTTTCTTCGGTTTTCTACAATTTTTGATTTTTCATTGAAACCAAAGATTTTTTTCAGACCAACTCTGTTCAAGTACGTACAAAGTAGAAGGAAAATGTTATAGTTTGTGCAGCTCACACATGGCTTTGTGGTAAACTAATATCTCAATGTGACTCGGAGCTTTGTGACCAATACTTTTTCTATAGACCCTTCTGTGATTCATTTCGCTAGGGCATTGAACACAACCACCAGACCAAGTAGCTTGTGTGGTTTTTCTGAACGTTTTTCTTATCTTAAATGGTAAAACCAGGCAATTTTGCACCGAGGGACAATGGTTTATGTGCATTATTATTAACTAACCAGTTTCATTCATCGTGTTGGTATGGAAAGTTAATTAGTAAGTTGCTCCGTAGTTCCCATAATGACCAAACGCTTGTAGGATACAGAGCATGTCAAGTACATTTTATATTACAGATAAATGAGACACATAATATACCCATACAAAAAGTAAAATAAATGTATTGCTTATACAATGAAGCTTGATATCCGATAAGTGTTATGAAACAGTGCTTAACAGCTGTATCTGCTACATAACGCATGCGTGATATGCAGCTGAACGTGTTAAAATGCTAAAGTATTGTTCTATATTATAATAAGTATTAGGAATTAAGTATTTTTAAAACATGTTTGCATTTAACACGAATACCCAGTGGTTTTAAAATATTTTGGGAGGTATATATTTGAGTGATAACTGCAATGTTGAAAGTGTCAACGAGTTGACGGGCCAAGATATCTACCTCTGATGTTATAACCATGAACTGCGAAACTATATTTGTATGCATTTATTCATTCTGCAATACTCTGCAATTGCGTTTACACCTGGTGGCAGGAAAGAAATAGTGAAATTTTAATATTTAGAGCTTGTACTTACAATTATACATGCGAATATAATTAAATCATTTCATCCTGTTTAAACACAAGTCAAGCTAATTAAATCCAAACCATTCCAATTAAATACATGTAAATTTAATTAAATGCATGTCAGCCCAATTAAATGTAAGTCAACCTAAATCCAAGTCAATCTAATTAAATACATGTAAATTTATTTAAATGCATGCCACTCTAATTAAGTGCATGCTATTCTAATTAAGTTTATATCATTCTAATTAAATGCATGTCAACCTAATTAAATATATGTCAATCTAACTAAATACATGTCTACCTATTTAAATATATGTCAAACTAACTTAATATATGTTAACCTAATCCAATACCTGTTAAGTTAATTTAATATATTAAACCTAATTAAACACATTTCAATATAATTAAATGCATGTTAACCTAATTATATGTGTATGTACAGGACATGATAACCTAATCATGCACATGTCAACATAATTTCGTGAATTTCAACCTAATTAAATATCTGTGAACAATTTAAATACATTATAATCTAATTAAATTCGTTTCACCCTAATTAAATGGCTAACTAGCATGTAAGTGAATATATGTATTCACTGGTAAGAGTAAGAACTTGTACCTGAATAGGGGTTTACAAGATTGCCAAACTTTAACGCCCTATACAATCCTTAACATTATTTATTTAAAATGAATGCTCTTTTACTAGGTTACCCCATATCAAAATGGAGTAAAAATAATCAGAGTAAACAATATTCAACTCTTTCTGTGATCTAAAATATTTCTCAGGCTTCATAAGACAATACCTTGATCTTGATTTGAGCATTATAGTATTATGGTGTTTATATTCGAGTCTACCTTATAACTTTCCAACCCTAAAAATTTGACATGCGAAACTTCAGTAATGGTAAACTTTTGGCATTCAATAGAGACATTCTTATTTTTAATTTTGAACTGAAAAAAAAATTATCATAATTTAAGAACAACTTGTTTGCCTCAAACCATAAGTGCAGTTCATTGAATTGCGTCATTTGCCTTAACTGACAACAGTTTGCGGTGATATTTCTTAAATGAATTAAACAATAAAAGCAGCACCAGCGTGTCTATCAACACCATATAGCAGCATTACAATTACGAAAGATAAAGCAATATTTACAATAATGCAGTTATGTACATTCAAATAATGTTATTCTTATTAAAGATAACAATGAAATTAAGTACTTTGTATGTCTGATTTTGAAATTCGTTGCTTTATGTTTTTTTTTTTTTTAAATCACGCCGCTGCAGGAACAATGTACTGCAACAGAAAAAACAAACATATATATGTAAAAATAACTACAGCAATGACCAACACAAACAAAAATAATCTATGTGAAATTAGACACCGAGGAATCTGACAAATTTGCATTAATTTAAAAAATAATATATAAAGAGGGTTAAGATATGAGGGCCCTTCTTTAAGTAAATATTCTTGTTTTAGCGCAAAAAATTAAAACAAACAATAAATAATTTTGAACGACAAACCTGAAATAATAATTTTTATTTTATTGTTATTTTGGTAATTTTCAGTCTTTGAAAAAAACTGTTCAATCATTTCTTTTGGATGATACTGCAGCAATAAATATATTACCACCATTATTTGATGAAGTCATTTGGACAATGTCAATGTTGAAACCGGGCAACTCGCGTGTTAAAATAGAAAATAAATAAGTAAATAAATTAAAAAAATGTGCTCCTCTGAAATGGTTAATTAGGTGCGATGTAAAATATTTCATGTACTGTCCAGTTGTTTCAGCAGCTGTTGGGCGACCTTTCCCTATGTATAAAATTTGTTACCTGAAAAAAGACACCTTTTTTAATCCAAACAAACATTTTTGTTTATTATCATATGAGTAAATGTGAATTATATTAATTTATTTCCTAGTATTTGTAGTCTTGTATATTTTAGTAATGTAAAGCATAGAAGCAGCAGGAATAATACAATTGTCCTTTTTTGTGAGTAATTTATCAATCAATTCTACTATTTCAGACAATGAAGAGCACACTACTATTAACATGTACCTAACCACGTCCCGGTCATTGCTGTGTATTATGCATATCTTACAGCTCTGTTTTCGTATCACATTGCTGGCTTTTAGCACTTATTTTCTGAAGTTCAGTTATAAGTGAAGAGTCTGTGGAATATTGGCGTCACAGGAGCAGCAATAGTTTAGAGATGAACTGGTTGTTTTATAAGGAACAAGAAATATGTTATTACTAGAAATCAGTTTTATTTTAATTTGGCATGATTCTTTTATGTAAAATAGCAACAAACTGTAAACTTTTCAGATATACATTTTTTATAATCTGGTTGTATTGTTAGATTATATGGTTTCTTCTGCAATGACTTATTGATTGGAATACATAAACATACAGGGAGTAAGATAGGTACATGGATGACATATCTGCTACACATAGTTATCTTGTCTGTCCAACAAGTATCCCAGCGCGTCAGAAGGTTATGGATACCCTGAGCGAAGAATGTTGACAGCGAAACCAATCTTCAAAGAAACTGACACCCCTCTGTTTGGCAACGCAACGCATCCTCCATGCAAGCACTCATTCGCGAGTCTTCTGCTCCTCAGAAATATGCTTGGAAACCCACTTTGCGCAAACCTTTTTATATCCCAACAGTCGACGGAGAATGGTGTGAACAGTCCCTTAGTCAGTGACAATGTTTCTGCAATCTGTCGGGTGGCGATTTGGTGATTCTCCCTTACAAGTTTGTCTACGGCTGCAATTGATTCCTCGGTGATGGTTAAGAGGGCTTGATCAGGTCTAGGCATGTGCTTAATGCGCACATGTCCGTCGCGAAATTCACCACACCATCTGAACACTGTTGCGTGAGAGACACGTATTCCTATACGCATTGTTCATACGAACATAAATTTCGGCTCCACTAACACGTTCTGACTTCAAAATGATTACTACTCGCCGGGCCCGTTTGGACAAATCCATGTTGTGAACGTATTCAGTTCAACGTGCTTCTGTACATGTAAACAACACACCGAGCCGTCAGACAACAATCCCACCACCAGAGCAAACGCAGTGCTCTGCGCAGTTAAGCTATGACGCTACGACAAAAGCCTTAGTTTTATTTGGCCAACCTTTGTGCATTCAACCGCAGTGTAGAACATATTGTAATAGTTTGCTTGATTAGTTCAGTTCCTAGAGCATTCCGTGACTTCGTGAAACAGTCACAAAGACTACGAACATAGAATTTGTAATTTACAAGACCACTGTTTCTTCTGCATTTATAAAACATTGTATTTATCTATAACGTTTGCAATAAAAATGAAAAATAAATTAACTCCTAGAACAATTTAACAACAAATGTTAGCATTATTCATCAGTGGAAAAATTGTTCCAAACATCGCTACGAATCGTCTATAGAAGTGCGCAAATTGGTAAATGATTTTTCACAATAAACTTTTATACAGTGCTATTCGCTATTTTCCAAAACTTTTTTGACTTACATATTTCTGCAAACCTGTTACCTTTTCTTTTATTTCACATGGACTTTTTCTGGATTTATAGAAAATGACACATTGAATGGGCATAACTGAAGCTCTACTGCAAATATTTGATCAAGTCTCTTGCGAGGCTCAGAGCTTCTAGCATAGACCGGTCCTTAAGAATCGAGTGAACATTAATATTTGAAGACAGATTGATGGTGTAGACAAAATCAGAGATTTATATTTTGGAAGTAATCTACCCAGAGTTTGATTTATTCACGAAGGATTTAATTGAATTTTTCATCTGGTTTTTTCTTGTAACAGTATTTAGGTGAATTAAATTGTCGCACAAGTAGGTTAAAAAAATTATCCCTGAAATCCATTCCTTATTTGAAAGCCGAGGAATTCATCTAGCAGGCGTCAACTTCCTTTGCCGAGATTAAAAAAAGCACATTTCGCCTTTAACCATCCCATCTGGTATTAAATTTGAATATTTAAAGCTATTATCTACTAAATAAGTTTGTGACTGTCCAGATCGCAGGTCTTTAGACTTAAATTACGTTTACAGTGTTTACTGGATTCACAGTGGTTGCTGCATTTGTACACAAGTCCCCTATAAGTTTAATGCAATATGTCATCATCACCTGAATATGTTCTCAGACCACCAACAAAACCAATTATGTCAAACAAAATTTTCTCCCACAATAATTCATATTTGCATATAAATTGCATAAAATATGTTCTTTATTAATGTACTCCTGAAGGGGTACGATATTAAAACATTCTTCCAGTACATTAGGATAAGTGCCCACACCTCTAACAATTACTACTAATTCAGCAGCATCTTTTAGATATGAGCTGTTGACCAAAGTCAAAACGTGAGCTCTTTTTAATTTATCATCTTCCAACTTATGTTGTGAACTTTGTTGTTATTGTGTTGAAGCAGCATTCGAATACGGAGGAGCCTCGCAGATATTGGCAGTCTAATAATTTATATGATTTTAGAAGTTAATTGTCTCTATGACCCACGTTAGGAAGCGAATTTGAAGCGGAAATTTGCGTGAGTGTAGCTGTGTATGGGGAATGTGGCTGACCGCTATGTAGTTGTTTCATATTTTCCCACAGCTGCTTTGTTTGATGGGGTTTTTGTTGTGGATGTTTGTATCTCAGGGTTTGCTATACTGGGTATTTTTAAGATCAGCGGGAAGAGAAGGGTTAACTCACCAGCCACAGAGAAAAACACACGACCGTTTCTATATATCACCATTTATTCACTCGATCTAGTTTTCTAACTATAGGTTGGACTGTATGCGGATTCCTGAGTTCTAAATGTAGCTTAAGTAGTATATTTCCTAGCTAACTCACTCAAAACGGACTGTTCTAGGTCACTATAAACTTTCCTTAGATAATTTCTTTCTCTCGATTACTTATCCTTCACAACCAACTTGTCGGTCCTGGTGGTGTAGTGGTTACCATGCTTGCCTCCTATACCCAAAACGCGGGTTCGAACCCGGCCAGGATTGATGGATTTTTTCGGGCGTAAAAATCCTAAGTATGGCTTCCTTCGGAAGGGAAGTAAAGCCGTGGGTCCCGTGTCGTACATTTGCGGCACGAAAAAGAACCTCAATCCTGAAAGAGAGGCCTCTGAGCAAAATTTGTCGGCCGTTTCACGCCCTGAGTTGAATGGGACGCTGATGACCTGAGCTGTTAAAGAGTGTCCTTAAATAAATCAATCAAAAAAAAAAAAAAAAAACAACCAACTTGTAACTTCCCGATTTTTTTACCGACTGACTTCGACTGACCCCTACTGTCTCCTCTTACTGTCTGACTTCGAATTCTTACTTCCCCCTGAACACCCTACTATTTGATTTTTTCTTCCTAAGTCCCTCCTTACGCGAATTTTAATTCTATATTATTCTGAAATCGGAGTGAATTCCGGGCTTCCTTATTGGATATCCCCTAATATTTATTGTTGTACAGACCGGCTCTGATTCGTGCTATTTTAGACAACGTCCATTGGCTGTCGCTACTTTTCTCAGCTATGTTTCCATGATTTCTGCTGTCCATTATTTTCCCAGAACAAGCATGTGTTATAAATTTCGGCATAAGCCTTTCAAGTTGGACTTTTAATGGTTCTTTTCTTATTGTCACTTTGAGATCATCAAATGTTCTCAAAGATAACGCACGTTTTTACCCATCTGTTTGCTATTTCTTTTTCCTGAGAAAATATTATTTTTGCGGCTAGGGCCGTTTAATGTGTCCTATACTATTTAGTATGTCATCTCTGATGCATTCTCAGAAATCTGTATTTCCTACGTGTGGCTCAACCTCCCCTTTATCTCCCTTGTTCCGTTAGATAAACAATATACCCTGAAAGTAGAAATGACCCTTTTACAACATGCCGGCGATGTTCGCTCTAAAGTATTCACATAAATGGAAAATAACAATTGTAAGTCAATCTCTGTCTCTTTCTGTACCTGCTTCCGCTAAGGCTCGTGCAAACAGACCTTCCGTTACATGCAATAAAAACCGTTAAACATACAATAGCTCTTGCAAAAAGGCTTACATACAGGTATCTTTCAGCTATCACAATAGCAGAAGTTGAAAAATGAATACCATACTTGCACCTTGCTCCGATATGCACAAAATATTCCTATCTGCTCAGATATTTACAAACATAAAATGTTAATCTTAATAATAATTACAATATGAACTAATATTAAGGAGCTCCAAGTTCCGGTTTCATGCTTCTGCAATGTCCCGCCATCTCAGGACGAACTTATGCTACAGCAAGTGGCCATTTTGTTCAACAAACTTAACTTTGGTAAGGAGCCTGCTCCAATCAGCTTTTTGATGTATTCTGATGTACGTATATTACTTGTATTGAACCTGATATCTATTTAGGTCAACGTATTTATTCTGATGTTTTGACAGGGAGCACTTGTGCAAGTTCCTTTTAGGGAATTATCATATTTTTTATCGGGTTAAGCGACCAGATCATTCTTTATTGTATTTGCCTGTATTTATAACAAGGGTTCCGATGGTCTTAAGGATTGGCTACGTATAGAAAACAGACCTTCATAAAACGGGAAACTGAATTGATCGCTTTTGTGTGGAAATGCCGAATGATTCCTTTATTAAATAACGTAACCATAAACTGAACTTTGACGAAAATGTTGCGGCGGGGGGATGAAAAACATCTCTTAGATTTCTGCCGACGTGAAATATTCTGTAAACAGGATAATTAGACAGCGTCCAATAGGAAGATGAAGGGATAATTAAACTCGAGCTCTAACCAATAGAAATTCTTGCATAGTACAGGGAAGACAATATCTATTCAAGGGAGTCATAAGATAGGATATATTTTATAACATCATGATCCAGAGACTTTATAGAGATAGAAATTTACCTGCTTTTGATATCGGGCAAGGAATAGTCAATCAGTAGTCGGTCAGTAGCCAGTCAGTCGTCATCAGAGAGACAGTAGGGCAAATACTTCGTTGTCATACAGATAAGAGACCAATTAGTTCGTTTGAGCTATCAGAGAGTTTAATTCTGTCATCAGATATATAGTATTAGTGCACAACGGACAGCTAGTGAACAATCGTCAGAGAACATTCAGAGATAAATAGTGACTAGAAATATTGCGTGTTATAAACAATGTTTCTGCAATATAGTTGTATCGCGGTTAGCTTAGTTTAGATCGTGCAAGAGTGTACTAAAACTCTTAAAGCAGTCTTCAAGGTGATACGGATACCCAGTACGAAAAGACAATGAATAGCTGGTTAATAAATTGAGTCAATTGCAATTTGGCGAGTTTCTGTGTAATGTGTTTGATACCTTGCCCTTCCCGTTGACTCAAATGAATAACGATACTTCAGATTCCCTGAGATTAAACTAAGAAGAATAACGGCGGCAACGACGGAAAATCAAAGAGGACATTGGGAAGCAGAGGCTTATTACGGACACAATCAACACCAACTAATTAATCCATCCAATCCAAATTCCCTCCTCTTCCCCCACATACAAAAACGGCGCAAATGGCATACCAACGTGGGATTATCAAAGAATTAACATTAATTGATCATTTTGCCCCTTTCCTCACATATAAAAACGGCTGCAGTTTAGTGTTAAGAGATCGTATGTGAAAGTGAGACTAATTTATTTTTTGTTTATTAAGTAAGTGTTAGATATACTTTACAAGATGAGAAACAGGAAATATTTGGAGTTTATGCTCAATTTTGAATGTGCGAAAGTGGCAGGGGTAACGCGGAGAACTATTAGGTATCTCGTCGCAGTGTGCTGTTATTTAGACGAAAGTGAAACAGTACTCGCTCGGAACTCGGTGGGATGGAGCCAGTTCATTAAGGTTTGTCCCTCACTTCACATGTGTTCTATAGTCCTATCAGGGCAGCCAGCTTGAAGACAGCCAGCTAGAACTGTAACTTGTCTGTTTTAAAAGTATCTCTTCACCCTGAAAAGGAAAACAGAAAGTGTAAAGAATTGTGAACGAGTTTATTGCCATTCTGCAATGCTTCTGCTGCCAGCGGGGGAGATGAAGCGCTTTTCAATAATAGTTAACTTAAGGAATAGAGAGAAAATCTCTAACACCTGTAAGAAGGATCTTTGTTTCCGGAAATACAAGGTGTAAAAATATCCAGAGTTTTAACAGGTTATAGTGTACATCAAACAAGAAAAAAGTGGGATAAACACTTGTCTTACAACACATATTTTCTGAGATCTAAACACTAGGTGTTAAATGTGACCTCCATTCTTGACAATGCCTCCCTCCGCCCTGCGGCGCAAAGAATCACGTACTCTTAAATTGATTTGATTATTCTTGTATGTGCTCACATGCATTGAAAACGTGATCGCGTAGACCAATTCCTTCATCTGCCCCCATAAGAAAAGGTCTGTGGGTTTTAGGTCTGGGAAAGAGCAGGCCAAATGGTGGGGCCTGCCCGACCAATCCAGTGGTATTGAAATGTCACCTTCTGGCGCTGACACACACTGCGGAGAAATGTACTAGTGCGCCATCATGCATGAACCACATTGTAGTCTTGGCTGACATAGGACAGCATCGAGTAAAATAGGCAATACAGTAATAAATAAGAAAACCCTGATCACAAGCACCAGTTAATCTCTGTGGTACACGTATGGCCCCATATCTATCACCAAGAACAATACGTTGATTGAGAATCAATGCTGATGTTTTGTTTCTTGAAATGCATGGGGATTTTCAACAGCCCCACATATGGACATTATAAAAATTCACACCATCCCTTGTGAATGCAGGCTCATCAGAAACAAAATCTTCGCTTTACACAGTAGTCTGCACCACACTTTTGCAAGAAACATTTGCAGAATGAAAACTGGAAAGGTGGTCTTGTGGCCTAAGGGCCTAGACATGCTGAACATTGTGAGTACAGCAATTTTTCATGAAGTACCTCCCAGACAAGGAGATGATTAACGTCTTCCTCTGCTTCTGTTCATCGTACACTGGTTCCAGGATTGTCTTCCAAAATTTTTTTTGAATGGTGTTTAACGCATGTTTTTACTACTGGGGCACTACGGGCGGTGAACACTGGTGATACATGAAATGAAATATTAGGAAAGGATATTTTTTTTCAAAGGAAGGTAACGTTCCAGGCTTAAGGTTAGGGTACCTCACCGCATTTGCCATTTGAGGAAAACCCGCGCCTTAACGACCTCGGCAATCCGTGGCGGTACCACTAAATTTAGCACACGCTCCTCCATGTCAGGCGTGCGGACTGAGGCAGGCCTTCCACCGTCTACCTTTTGGGGTGCAAGGGGATCTGTATCCCCAATTACACTGAAAATGTCGGTGAACAGCTAAAAAGACGGTACTATGCGTGATGGACCTCTTTCAGCATAGAGTTCACATGCTTGAAGGTTACTTCCATTTGCTAAATCATAGGAGAAAATCATATTCGCCATTTCCCTTGTGGCATTCATTGCTAAGTGGACTCTCAGTAAGTCTGCAAGGGAGAAAACACAGTAGTGTATCGTACAAACATCACAATAACATAAGCACAAAATTCAATCCATTCTACTGTAAGTAGGTAAGACATCACGTACGACCCAGAGTTAAAAGCAATGTACAGAAATGCTCACTAACACGACTGAAACTACACAACGGGAAACACGCATCTGATTGCAGACCAATGCTGAGACAAATTGTTTACTTTGACACAGAAAGACAACAAAACACTCTGTTGACTTATGACAAATGATGGAGCGCCAATGCAACGAATGTCCTCATATTCGCAACCAAATTTCGTTTTCATTTTCCTTGCGACGTATCAGTTTTCCACACCAGAGAGTCAAATATGATTCAAGCATTTAAATACCGGAAAACGTGTTGTAGTACCCATGTTTATACATTTTCCCCCTTGTTTTGATGCGTACTATCACCTCATAAAATATTGAACACCCTTCTTTATATTTTGGAAACATTCTGTACTAGGGGCGTTTCAAATGTTTTCGGCTTGAGCATGAAAACACAAAATTTTAGAGATTTTTTTTTATTTTTCAACACAGTCACCTTGTAAATCAATACATTTACTCAAACGACTTTCGAATATTTTAATACCACCAGTAAAACAAGATTTGTCCAACTGTGAAAAACAAGCATCTGTCCCAGATCAACCTCATCATTTGATTTGAATCTTCCTCCACCCAGCCATTTCTTCAGGTTTGGGAACAAAAATTAATCAATGGGATACAACTCAATAAAATATGGTGAATGTGGAAGCGAAGCAGTTTTGCACCAACAATCCCAGGCGTGTGTGTGGGTGCTTTGTCGTGATGAAACAGAACCTTCTTTTTCGCAAGGCGTGGATGTTTATCTTGAATAGCATTCTTCAATTGGTCCAGTAGTTAAGTGTAATACTCCCCGTAGATGTTCTACCCTTCTGGAGGTAATGTACGAGCACCACATCCTGAGAATCCCAGAAAAACGTAACCATGACTTTTCATGCAGTTGAAACCGTTTTTGATTTCTTTGGTGCACTTTCACCTGTTACTACCCACTGTTAGGACTGCTCCTTCCTCTCTGGCTTGTAGTAATGAACACACGTTTCACCTGATGTTATTAACCGTTGGAGAAACACACTGGAATTCCTTTTAATCAGTCTAAACATTCTTGCAAAGTGTCCACTCGAACGCGTTTTTGGCTCAGTGCTAACAAACGCGGCACCTATCGATTGGAAAGCTTTCTCAAATCCAAACATTCGTATAAAGTGTAGTGGATACGGCCTATCGAGATCTTTGCATGTCAACCAACTAGCATACCTTCATTGGCTTTCTTTTAAGTATGGCATTTTGAATTTTTGTCACAGTTTCGTCGGTGGTAGCAGTTTTGGCACAACCTGAGCAGTTATCTTGAATAGATACAACCACGTTTAAATTTAGCACCTCGCTTTATAACCGTCGAAAACTAAGAGGAATAATGCTTTAATTTGTAATCTACATCCTTTTGTATTTCTGTTGCAGCTGAACTCTTCAAATCGAATTCCTTTATCACACCTCATATTTGAACTTTTCTCCCTTAATTTTAATACTAGTTTACATGATAGTCACAAACACGTGAGTACACTTAGGCATCTGAAATTTTACAAAGCGTCATCTAAAGGATGCTACTTAAAAAAAATTAAGCAGAGAGCTAGATTTAAATTGTATACTTAATTTCCAATTCGTAATATATGAATATGCAGGAAAATTCTTTGTAAAGCAAGTATCTGTAGAACTTAATGCTTTTGATGCTTTTGCTTTCGAACCTCCGGCGGAAGACGTAAGCTAATACAACAGAAAGGTGCACCTAGCGAGAATGGACCAGAACAATGCTCTTTTGTATTCTAGAGAGGCGACAAAATCGTTTACGTACTGATGAACTTTCCTTAAGAAATGGTAAAACAAGTGAACGTACTCTGGCATAGCGTGGACCCGTTTTCGAACATCCACCTATAAGGAACGAGGATTTGAAAATATTGGGTATCATCCCCTAACTTTGGTTTTGACTGGCCATTCAGAGCTTTAGGTTTTGAATAACTGGAGCCTATGGGCTCTGCCATGAAGCCCTATGAGCTAAGAGAGCCACATGGTCCAGATAAGAATCTAGTACATATGGGGAAACTTCCAAGACACGCGGTTTTTGGAAGGGAAGGAGCAGAAACGCACGCAATTGTTGGAGGGCAGGGAAGAAACTCCTTTTCTTTGTCGCTGTACTGTGGACCAATATCAATTGGCTCTCGTCTTCGAAATAGATAACCATATGTTCTTACCGCTCGCAAGGGGTTTTGTGAACATGCCTCAACCGGCTGCGACTTCGTTTTCTAAAACTGTGTATAAAATCATACATTATAGCATATGCTGGAAATGTCCTCCCACAGCTAAATAGGCAATATACAGAGTAAATCTTTTACGACTGACACGATTTAGTTGGACTACTGTAACGTTTCTGATTTAATTTCGTATATTTTCTTTGAGTTCTTGCACTTGTAAAGATTTGTTTTGTACACTTTATCCTTGATGCTACCCAACAAATAAAAATCTCAAACTGTTAGATCTGCGGAGCGGAAGGGCATACACCAGCCCTAATCATTCTATCTTCAAACACTTTCCTAACCACTTTTCTTGGACTCTTCTGCTGTATGATTAGGGAGGAACGTTGTTGAAACCACCTATATGACTTCTTTTCTTCCCTCAGCTGATTAATAAATGAACTTCATTTCAATACCACTCTCCATTTGCTGTCTGCTCGTAAAAATCGGACCGATCAAGCATCTTGCGCTAATCATACACAAAACTACAAAGTTCCTGTCATAAAGAGGGGATTCTTACAATTTGGGTTTTTAGAACACCAATAGCGAGTTTTGTGATTGTTCACATGATCGTTTTGGTGGTACCACGCCTTGTCTAAAAAGAGCACAAATTTGAGTCGACTAACACTTCAGTCACTGATGGAAGATCACCTTATCGTAGACATTTCACACGTTTACATTTGTAAGTTTTGAGTCTTGGCAATTTTGTTATTGTATTTGCTTAAATTCCTACCTGAAAATTTAGGTACTGATTTAGTTGGCAATCTTTGAAGATTTGCGACAATTTCATCTTGTATTGTACAAAAAAAAAAAAAAAAAAAAAAAATGTTCTTCTTCGCGTGTTTCTTGTTTTACATTGAACCAGAAGCTTTAAATTTATTCACAACATCGTGAATTGCACATTTAGAATGTAGTAATTGCCCATGGAACTTTCGAATAAATTCTTTCCGAATGCAACGAAGTGATTGGTATTTATAATATTTGCACACATCATTTCGTTGTTTTCCAGTCACCTATGTTGAAATTTTTGCAAAGAGGAATGTAAACTGGTAACTACTCGACGTTCAAGAACAGGCAGGCAGTGGGCCGTGAGTGTTAAGGAGAACCGGCCTTGGCAGAGATACGAGCGGTGAGGATATATTCTGGAATCCTGGTACTTATAAACTCCGAACTTATCTGTCATCTGACTGGGTAGGACCAAGTGTCCCACTGTTCTGCTATTATTTATTGTATGCGTTTTACTGTCATGCAGTAATGCTATCACTGTAATTATGTGTAGACTTTCAGTCTGATTAGCTGCTGTTGTGCCCCTTGTCGAAGCTATTTTCTTAACCTATTCTTACATCATGTTTTGGTTATATATGGAATATTTACAAGAGATTTTTATTTGTTAAATACTCGTTGTGAAGACTGATGATTTTGAGTTATCAGTATACTTATATACTACAATTAATATAATTCTTCATTAATTTGATTTAAACTAACAATATAATATTCAAGTGTATATTTTAGATTTTGAATATTTTATTCATATGCAAATTAAAGTTCAGAATTAGGAACTTTCCATTAAATTATTAGTAAAACTTTTGCAATATCATATTTAGCACTCGAATTTGTCTGGTATAGTTGGTATTTACAATTCATCAAAGAACCATGAATAGTTTATGTACTAGCCCAATTCCTTCCCCATTCCCCCATGGCAAGTGAGCGTGGTTACGATCAACGGACATCTGGGTTATGGGACCAGTAGGCTTTCACTGCCTTAAAACGGTACACATCGTTTGCCACTGACTGGAATTCATTTGAACATAATTGGTTACTTTTTTGTTTAGCCGTGGACGCATAGGTTAGACCCAGTTATTATATAATCGTTTACTAATCCAGCTTACAGCTCCGATCTATTATGCCGCTTTTTTCTTTTCCCAACTGTGAAAATCTACCTCTGACATCGGCCCTTTTCCGGGAGTGAGGAATCAGTCACAATCTACGAAGAGAAATTCGTTTCAAAATATATTTAAATAAAAAAAATTGAGAATCAAAATCTGCTTGCTGATCTGATATGCTGCCAGATGATGGAGTGTTGTATTAATATATACAGTGCTAAGTTTGAAAGTTGTGATGGACAAAACTTCTCTGCTAGTATTTAAGTTATTGAATATCTCAAAACTTATCTACGGAATCTAAATAAGCAATTTTCCTGTACATAATCCTTGTGCCCTAGCTAAACATAAAATTAAAATAAGCCTTTGTCGGGATAAGTATTGCAACTGTAGAATCACAGTGAACATTAAATGCATAACCTGGTATTGTAGTAGGTCTGAAAATTCCTTATGTATATAGTTAGATCTTTTAATTTGCTGCATAAAGAAATTTGCAGTTTGCTCTTTAAAATAAAAAGGGAGATATTCTTAATAGCTAATTAAAGTCATTACAATTAGTGTGACGATGAAATGGCGACGACTGCAGTAATATTAATGCAATTAATACTTTTGTAAATTGTGTAAATTGTGTGTAATTGAGACAATAAAGGTTATATTTTTATAGTGAAGTGGTCTCTAAAATAACTAAGCCAATTATCCGAAATAATACTTTCATTCCTAAGCAAAATCTAGGGGAGGTCCGGCGTAGTAAGGTTCAAGAAATGAGGGATCTCTTGAGGAAAGTACCCACTTTAAGACTATCAACGTAAATCGATGGCGTTCGGAATTTGTGATGTCAAATACTTTGCCACGTACTGCAGCAGGAACCAACCACCCTTTTCCCAATACCTTCTCATTATGAGAAACTAGTGAAGCAATCTTTCTGTGATCTCCTTGATTTTACAAATCTTCAACTCGCTGTAATGAACTCGTTTGCAAACTTTATTCACTTCAGAAAGACTCTCTTTCATTTCCCTATTCTCCAAACACTTTTGATGCTGACAAATAAAAGAATAATGAGTACAAAGAGCTGATCATTCTGTTATTAATTGTAGAAAAGAAGGTTTTACTTGAAAGGTAAATGTGCAAAATCTATTTAAGGAAAGCACAGGCATTAGATATCTAAGCTTAACAGTGAGTTGCTAGTGCTTTACATGTAGATATTTTAAATATTGAAAGAACTAAATTGTCTGTAACTGCTGGAAAAAGCAGTTTACAATGGCAGGCATATGTGCAACCACCCATCCCCGGCTTGCTAATGGATGAAGTAAAATACAGATGATGTAGCACTTTTATCCAATTTCAGAGATGGGCTGCAACGTTCTCGCCAACAACTGCAGCTTTTAGCAGATTACTTCACATAGTGCATGCAATAATTCATCAATGTTTACATTAGTCTTATGAGGTGCCTTTTATCTTTAAACCATGACCAGAATAGACGTCTATTGATTTTGGAATTGGAATCAGATAGGATAAATTAGACATGTGGCCACTTACAGCGCAAATGCCCAAACCATAAGCTGTCCGGCAACAAATACTAATCTCTTCCATCCCGGTCTCTACATCTTGAATATAGATACTTGTAAATTTTTATTTTCTAAAATTGTGGAAGTAATACATATATAGTGTGTCTATATAAAAATTCCCTTATTTTACTTTGTTTCCGATACGAAAGTAATGATACGGAAGTTTATCATTAAAGTATGTTCTATAAGGACTTAAGTATGTAAATGAAAGTTCATAATGAAGGATGTCTACACTGTGGTCAAAATCCTTCCTGGTCCGCTCCAGCAGGTCCGGAATGATGATACTTACCAACATCTTCCACAATTCGCTCACGGAGGTTTCGAATTTTCCGCAACTTAGTGGCGAAAACTCTTGTCTTTCAAAATTAATTTAACTCCATGTTGTCAGAAGAAGTGGCGGCTACTTTAAGGGTCCATTTCTTTCTATCCAGCGTAGTGGAAATGTTTCATGCATATCTCTCTCCACAAGCAGCAATCTATGGTGGGAAGCACAGCACTGTTGCAACCAGATATTTTGTTGCATGCGTTTAACTTGGGGAAATACTTATATCTGCAGTACGTAACGTACCGAGAGAGGTGGCTCAGGCGATTACGCTTGGGACTCACATTCGGGAGGTCCCGGATTCAAATCCCTTGGGCCGGCCATCCTAACCTTGGGTTTTTCGAAGGTTCCCCTCGTCACTTGGACGAATGCTGGAATGGACCTTTCTACGAATTTTTCGCGCTCATATTTTCCTAGCATTTCATTCATTTTGTAGGTTCTGTTACAGGGCCAAAAGTGACAAATGATGGGCTGGTGCTGTGTTGCGGTGGCTTGCACTTTGTAAAAGTTTCTACCACGGCCTCTGATTTGGAAACGGTTCTTCTGAGCGGCTAAAACTCCATGGAAGTCTGTATGTAAACAATATTACGGGCACTGTACATCTGTGCCTCCATTCCCAATGTCTCCTTCAGCTAATCCTTTCCTTCCGGAAGTACCCGCACAGGGGGCGTAGGAACAAATGGCTAGCTGTTGAGTGAGGCTGAAGTACTGAAATATTTTCCTCCGTCCCTAATAACCCAATCCAAGTTCAGGTACGTCGTTCCTCTAATAGTATTCATTGGTTCAAAGTCATGTTGCGTACAAGTATCAAGCTGCACAATGAGTTATTGAAGCTCTTGACACCCAAATTCAACGTTACGCTTATTGACTTTTCCTGATATATGAAATGTTGTCTCGTCGGTAAGCGTGATCTCGCCTAGAAAGCAAAGTTTCCTCATTTCGTTTATATCACATGCAAATGCACATCATCGTGGCTCTTTCCTTAGATATCTCTTTCTGAAAAAAGTGTGCACTGGAACGGTTTTTATTAGAGAAAGGGTGTTAATTAAATATGTGGAGGGAAAGATTTTGGAAGAATAAGATTAATTGTTTAGATTAAGGATTGAATTAATGATTGAGATCTCAGGGGTAAAGTTTTCTTATTCCTCTCCGATGATAGTTTCCCTTGACTTATATTTTTACCACGGCTATTGAGACACTGGTGCTGGATACTTTTATGGTCCTGTGACCATAGGGGAAGGAGTCTTGGAGATTAATAAGATTTCTCGTTATAGGAAATGAAACAATTTATTGTTCCTAAAATGTGACGCTGTTATTTCCTGGAGAATATGTGCTACTTTCGCACTATCTATGGCGATCACTATGATATTGATGCACTTAATAACTCAAATACTCTCATCCTAAACTCCACTAATTTCAACTAATTCTGAGACGCAACTGTCTACTCCTTACTAGTAATTTTCCACTAACGAAACATCTTGACTGAACTGAATTAAAGTGATAATTGGACTGCTACTGCCTACTCTTCCACACTGACAATGCCTCAACTGAATACTCTTCCAACTAAATGGGACTGCCTCGAACTGAACTGGGAATACATATTCTTCCAACCAACTGAACTGCTCCCGTGCCGCAAAATTACCAGATTAACTAAACATGGTAGTCTGCCGGTCTCACGAAGCTATCTTTATTCTTTCAAAAATGTTTTTAGAAAATCTATAATGTTTTCACCCATCTTCGCGTTTCTATTGGGTATTCTTTTCCCTCCGTTTTTTCTTGGCTATATCATTGGTCTGATGGCTTACGTGACTTCTTACATTAATCAACATACGTATTACTTGGAACCGTTAGGATCTTCCTTCCAGAGTGTATCGACCTGTCTTTTCACTCCCGTAGTCGTCATGTTCTTTATTACTTCTTCCTTGCCTAACTAAATAACGGCAACATTTTCAGACAATATTACAAAGAGACACATTTTCCACCTACCCTGCTTAAGATTATTCTCTGCAGAAAATATCGGTTCTGCTTGGATTCTCTTTTATAAAATATTATTACAACAGGCAACAGAAATTCCCAGAACGGATTTTATGGCTATGGTAGCTTTCTATACGCTGGCAAAAATAACATTACATACAGTAATCCAACACTTCCACAGGAAATAGAAATGAAAATGCACTCATGACTATAATAAGGAAGTTACACAAAATTAAATAATATAATCACTCTAATTAAATTTAGGGGTGGTAGTTTATAAATACTGTCTCAGCACAATTGATTGTGGCATCTGAGGTTACCATGGAGTCTGATACAGACTTCCTTGGACTATTTGAGAATTTCCTGACATACTCTTGCCTGTTACATGTCTTTTCAAAATGCTCCACTGTTCAGAAACTGGCTATGCCACACTGCTTTTACCCGCAAGTCATTTCGTAATGGTTTGCTATAAACATAACAAAACGTCCTTTGCCCTCAAAAAGTGGACTTAAACTTGGTATACCATAACACAGCTTGAACCTTCTAAATGTATACAACAGCGTCAGGCGTACCCAACTACAGCCTTGAGAAAATATAGCAGGGATTTTCAATTCCTGAGATACACAAAGAATGAGTCAGACATGAAAGAAGACGCATTTTTTTAAAATGGTTGAAAATTAAGTCATTTTGCGTATACATTCTGTACTATTCCATGGTTGTATGAGAAATATTAAAGAATGAAAGCCTATTGTATGTTGGTTTTCATACATTATCCAGACATATTTTTCGTTTTTGTTTTTCAATGTAAGCTAAATCTAAGTATTTTTAAATTCCTTTGATGTGTGAAAATATACTCTTCCAGACAGAACACCCAAATACCGGTGTAGCCTACGTAAGGGGTTCGAAGCCTCCAGAAAGCCCGCTTCCATACTAGGTTCCGGAACGAACCCTTCCTCCCCAATTTAGCACTGTGTTTTTCTGACAATTTGAAAAGAAATCTTCCTGGCAGGAGGATAGACAGGGGTTCGCAAAAACTATGACCAGTGAACTTACCTGATTTCACCCTCCTGGGCTTCTTTATTTGGGGTTTGTCAAATATCAAGTGCATCGAACAAAAGTGAACCACTTCCATCAACTGCAAAATTGAATTTGTACAGTCGTCGACAACATTACCCTATGATGTTACAAGCAGTGTTTCGGGAAACCATAAAGCATTGGGTAATGTGTATTGACATATTGAAATGTCAATATGCCATGTCCAAATGGATTAATTTCCATTGTACACTACCCGGCAAAAACATAATTGCTACCAACAATTTCCTCTTATTCACCAAAGTGTATCGAAATTTTGAAGAAATATGCATTTTATGTAATTTTTCTTCTGTTATAACATAATTTACATATAATGAAAGCACCGAGTAACATACGAACAGTGACAAAGCCTCCCTAAGGATACCAACTGCTACCTGCACGTGCATTATATGACTTTGGCTTTCCCCACTACCCAGCGCGCTCTGCCAGCCCCTAACTCAGATATTATCACTGAATAAAGTAATTACATAGCACATGTTAAGCAAAATAATTCACAGTTGAAAAACTGCGCAAAATTACATTTTCGTGGTGAAAAACGGTTTTAAGTACTTAATGGCTAAGTACATGCATATTTACAAAGGAATTGACTTAAGAATGTAGTAAAATGTCTCCTTGCTATTACATAATTCTCCTTTATTCCCAATTACTTTGTTCTAAATTTATTTCTTTCTCTTTGTTATATACGTCCAGAATCCATTACGGTGTTTCTTTTTCTTCGCTTCCTATGTGTTTGAATTTGTTGAATTTTAGCGAAAACGTTAAAATGCACTGGTTATATGCAATTTGTTTTTTGTACATTTATTTATGATTTTATCCTACTTTAAATGTGTCTCAAAATTCATCTCGTAAAAATCTATATCAATTTCCATTCTAGGTTTGTTTTCAAGTTTATGTCACTTCTTGCCTTTGTGTTATGAATATACAACTAATCCCATATTAACTATTTATAGTCCTTCCCTTTTCATTCTTTCCATTGTTATTTTCATGGCTTCCATTTCTGTCGTGTTTTATGTTAACACTCAAAAAGTTTAAAGTGTCATTTTGCTACTGGATAAAAATCATATCGTCATTTTCTTATGAACCTATATTTTCTCCTTCCCAGACCTATCTTTAGTTTTCATGTACTCATAAAATCTAATTTTTATTTTAAGGAGTACTTTTTGTTTAATTTTTCTATTTCAATTTTTTCTTAAAGTTATTTTATCTAAATTAAATTATCTAAATGAAACTAAAATCATGATTAGTTCTTCCTTTTGCTCTATAGAAAAGATCACGTTTTAATTGCGAGTTAAAGATGAATACAGTAATGAGTTCATTGGTGAATAATTTTATCAACTGTACCTTGTATAATTAAATTAGTGTAAAACTAATGGGTGCTAATATTATGTTGCATTAAATATGTAAAAAGTGAATTAAGTTCGTGCAATTGTAAAAATACCTCTTTTCTATTTTATTATTAAAGTCGCGTTTACAGAAGCTTTTGCTCTTGAAGCAAATGCAAATGTTCTTTCTAATTTTCTTCGTTATTATAGCGAAAAGTACAATTAAAATATACTGAAAGAGCAAAGCTTTATTCCATTTTTATAAATAAGAAATTGAAAATTGTAATGCGAGCCAAGTTAGCAAATTAACCGGAACATTTGCACCAAGAACAAAATGCTCTGGAAACGCGACATTAATAATGCACTCTTTATCATTTCTTGTGTACCTTAGTTGGTGATTTGTATGTCATAAATTTAGTACATACATATGGAATAACTGACAAACTAAACTGAATATGAATATAAAATTTGGAGCTTAAGTATATTCACAGCACCAACAGTCACAAACACCAAAACATCATGAAAAAATAGACAAGAAAGATGTGTGTAGTAAGTGTTAAAATTAATAATATGTTACATGCAATTTTGTGGAAAGCTAAAACTGTCACTAAGGAGACCTGAGTTTGAGATTCCAGTAAGAATAATGCGTTCATAAAATTAATTTAACTTACAGCTGGATTATATAAAAATAAAAAACTTTAAAAACATTTAGAATTTAACTTACAGCTGGAATATATAAAAAGTACCAAAGGTTTAAAATAACGTTTAGAACGTATGTTCGAAAATTTCTGTAAAGCTATGGAAGAAATAAATAATAGTATTATATAAGGACAATTGCTGACGAAACATTAAACACATACGGTTGTCGCACTAATAAGTCTGCGTTATATTGCTGACGGGAATCAGTTGGAACATTCAGAATGTTTTTTTGTTGCCTAAGGTCGCAATTTACATACACCCTCATACAGAATTCTCACAGAAGTACTCTTGCAATAGCACCGTGAAGTTACTGTGATATTTTTTCATTTCCAGTCTTATTTTTCCTCCGGCCGTCAATGCGCTCATCTAGCGCGGTGATCTTCCGCTCACGCTCAACATCGAACATACATTTTTTTAATGGATTGTGTGTAAATGTTATATAAATAAATAAATATATAAATGCTGTTTTAACTTAGTGTAGAATATATTCTTTGTCACCTGGACTTAGTCATTTCATCCAAAAGCATAACGACGCTAATGTGCTGGATAGCAATCAGTATAATATCACAGAAAAGGATCATCAATTAAAGAAAAATGTTTTCTAAAATAATACGTAGTGGTTTTTCAAAAAATGCCCAAATTTGTGATATATCGAATATTCAACCAAAATTGAAGCTGTTTGTGCTGGAAAATGATTTATGAACTGATGACTCGGTTTAAGATCACATTTTTCACATATGCCATAGAACAGTAACAAAGAAAAGACTCCTTTTTATCAAACATTTTAAATGTATCATCATTTCCATTTCAATGAAAGCAGTATGAAAAATGGAAACTGACTTGGGACAATGATTGTACAAGCCTAACATTCTGCGTAGATGTTAACTCGAGACCTAGCGAAGTCTCTGCTACAGCTATTAAAGTCACCTCGCACGATGCATTCACATTTATTTCCCTACAAACTAAAAGCTGTGGAATCCAATCGTTAGAGCTTGTTTTCAGCTAAAGAGATGAGGTAAGGACCTTAAGGTATGTACACGACTATTCTGCTTGTTCAGTACAACTGTGTAATGACAAGTCGAACCAGTTCCTTTCAAAGAGTCTGCTCTTTTTGTTCTATCGCTCACTTTGGGGACTCGTTCATATGAACCAGTTCGTTAACGACCGACTGAGCGGGGCAAGAGTTTACATAGTTCACGAGTGGGCGTATCATTTGCTAACATGTGCCTCGTTAGTGAACGAGCTAGCGATGCCGGAAAGCAGAACTTGACTCATTTTGTGTATGGCCACAGGGAAGTCTACGGAGGATTGTACGTTGTGCCAGGGAATTAATGGAAACTTACTTGTCTCTTCTCAGCCTCAGATTTGCGTCTGCTTCCACAAGCGAGAAAATAATACTAAAGATAATGAATGCTGCCTAACCAAATAAACTTGTGTTGAAATAATGAATATTTTTGCCCATTTCCATGCCTTACCTCGGTAGAATACTTCAGCTTGTTAATTGAAACTACGAGTAAATGCCATATAAATTATTTGGAAAATTATTATAAATATATTATTTTTAATTTAAATTCAGAACATTTTAAAAACTATAATACAGATAATGTAGGCTTTTCATATACATATTGTGCAGTCGCTTAAGTTATCCCCTCAAATATTTCCTTGATAAGTGTTGCAATCACGGGGAACATCATGAACAGATATACTAAAAGTACATTTACTTAACAGAGTTTATATAAAACTTCTTAAAATAAACACCCTAATTCCCTTCATCAAGCTTTCGCCAGTCCTCAACAGCATAAGGAATACAAGGCCTCACTAATTATTTTTTTTTCAAATTAAAAACGGCAAAGATTTATCCTAACTATTCATAAATTTGAACCCTCCTTATCAATTCGTGTTAGAACCGGGGTTCTCTGAGGCCACTCTTGGAATGGACTAAGACGTACTTGCCGGTCAGATTATGACTGTTTGAAATAACAGGAGGCAACCAAGAAGTGAATATCTTATTAAAATTCTGTCAGGTCATCCAACAATCTGATGGCCGATGCGGTGGCGGGAATTGTATTGGCCAATATGCTCAAGGTCAGCCGGAGAGAGCGGGCGAGCGGAACAATGCAAGAGACGGTGATAGAAGCACTAATAAAATGTGGAACAAAGAATAATAACCTCGCCCCAAACCTGGGAGTTCTGAGTGCCTAGTGTTATCGCTTCCGTCTAAACAGTAACATACTGCTACAAGATACTGGTAATTCCCCATCTATGCCACTATTATTTTGTGCATCAAAGATTGAGCAGAATCTCTGTTTCTCTTATTATTAAGAATATCTGATTATCAATAAAGAATAAACGAACAAGTTATTAACTTTCACTTCCTACCCAAACTTTGTTAACACTAAACAAGTACTGAAAAAGTTTGCAGAGACGTGACAACGCTGTTTCTCTGAGTGAACTCTGATGAACCTCAATTCTCATGCGTATCATATTAATACAACACAAATAAGCTGCTGAATGGCTATAATCTTAAGTCCAGGAAATAGGGTTATGAAGGTTTGTCTCGCACTAAATAAACAGAATAATTAGACCTATTATTTTCCATTTAGTATTCTTCATAGACTTTACTCTAAGAGTTAGACTCGGGTTGTTACTTTCACTTTTCAAACGATACTTTCTTGCGTGCGTGAGACTCAAGGCTAATGTTTAATGGTCGATGCAGTCCCCGGTCGCTGCTTCGGTCACCAGATAATTGGATGATTCACCATAAGTTTACAGACACGTCACCTAGAGAACTTTCAGAAATTCTTAACATTATCCGGCATTAACGTTTTATTTATTAAAATGTATTCCGATCATCTGATATTTTAAAATTCCCGTTCTAGAGACATGACCGTGTACCTCTTTTTCATAATGTGCGCTTTTCGGTGGTTGATACAGTCACCGCTCCTGATTTACCGTCTATAGCATTCTTAAAAATCCACATTATCATCAACCTAAAACAGAAGCAAAATAAAATCTCTAAGGGTAATGTTTATAATAAGACCATTCATTTGAAACTATGGCATTTTCCCCTCTGTTACATTGTAGTGAGAATCGGGCCGTTGAAAAGAATGAAATAAGTAATATTCATTCAACAGAAATGAAAATTTTGCGAATAGTTGAAGGATGCACAAGATTAAATCATATAAAGAACGAAATAATGTGGAGGAGTTAGGAATAACACCAACTATGCCCCAAGTTTTTAATAAAAGAAGCGATGGGTTGAACAACTACAGAGGATAACGCCACAGGTAGCCGAGGTTTTTAAGGCGCGAACTCGTGAGCAGGAGGTCTGGGATTTGATTCCCGCCAGGACCATCCTCCCTGACTGACGTTTCTACAGATTTTCCTCAGTCCTTATAAATAGTGGGGAGGTACCTTAAATTTAGGCCTGAACGCTAAAAACAATCCTTTCCCAGCTTATCATATCATCTCATGAATCCTCAGTGTTCACCATCTGTGGAGCCTCAGTAGTATAACGGACGTTAAACACTATTGAAAATCTACAGAGGAAGGAAGCACCAGATTTCCGAAACAGACTGGGATATAACACTGGAAGGCCTAAAAACAGATGGAGTATTTGTCCGAAATAGACCATGTGGCCGAGGTCATGAAGAAAACTTTGGAAACTAACCTGCTGTGAAAATTAACTATAAAACGCGCGCGCGCGCGCGCACGTGTGTGTGTGTTTCCAGGCGCAAGCCTCGTGCCACAACTCTGTTATGAGGCTTTGCTGCAATGCTCCCTTATGACGTTCACGTCAGGAGACATTTCTGGCAGATAAACTGGAGATGTCAATACTATAATTGGTCTGTCAATACTATAATTGGTCTAGTTTACATAGTCTCTGCTATAGATATCACCCGTTCAAAACAATTGTCAATATAAGCAAGTGCTTGCCTTTAATTCTATCTCTGTCCGTAATCCGTCATTGGTATCTCCTTTATTAACAAATACAGTCAAACACCAATTTAATAGCGTCTAGAAAGCAATAGCCTGGATGAGTCACCAGATCTAATGCACTGTATATTTCTGCATGACTTTAGACTGTGTGAACCAGTTATTTATAAACAGCAACTATGTAACAAAAGTTGTTGGAGAGATGACTGCCGTATCGAGTCTTACTCGACCAATTTACAAGCTGAAACTGCCTTGCTGTTCGTTCCTGCTTCAGAATTTGCATCCCTCGATGCAGTTTTCCTTTGAGGATTGAAGACTATGTTTTCTTGGATGCTGTCTATGGATTTTATAAGTTAAGGTTCCCTAGGTATAAAATTCACAAATTTTGACTTCAGTAGCTTTTAAATAACTATAGATATTATTCGTTAGCTGCCAAAGACAGCGAAGCAAGTTATATTACAGACGTTCCTCCTAATGCCTTCCAAATTTTCCTCGTTGAGAATCGTGCGCTGTCATTGTGCTTTTTATTTCTATACGTTCTGTACTCTGGAGTTTATTCAAAACATTGCGAAAGAAAGCACTTGAATATCTTACGAAATATGTCTTAGCACTTCACGAGCTGAAGTTAACATATATTTATCAAAGGCACCCGCTTTCAATACAAAATTGCTTTCTAATTTAAAATATACGCGACCGAATAACTGCTTTACCATAGCTACTGACATACTTTCCGCACTTATGCTGAGGCGGACCATACGTGATAAGACACTATGACTGGATATGGACAGAGGCGGAGAGTGTAAGGCGTATACATTGAAACAAACACCTTTCTATTAGTTCCATAGTAGCTTCGTGCACAAACAAAATGACTATTGCTTAAAAACGTCTCTTAGAATTATTTGCTATTTTTATTTATGAATAACCTAAATAGCAGGCTTAATTGAGCGGATATAATGTAAACTATTTATAAATTAGGAGAAATACGACGTCTGTGCTATGGTTAACAAACACGTGCCCTTGTTGACATCGCACTTCAGCTTTCTTTGAACAGAGATTATGTCATAAATCTCACATGAATGTGACCTCAGCGCAATATTGCACCTATTTCACCTATCGCCAGTAGATAGCGGAATTACAGGTTTAATGGGAGCTTTATTGGTTCATTATTTGTTTATAAACCTAGTTAATGAAAATATTTGTATAAAATTACCAAAGAATGCAGCTTTGACTTTGTCTGTTTAATGGATAAGTTGCAAAATATTTTCTTTTGAGCAATTTTCTTGTAATCCTGGTGACTTCGTGCGTTGTAAGAATGAGTTTGTCCAGTGGTCTCTAAGAGCGGTTTTAGATCTACTTCAGGGAATTCAGTCTTTCACTAAAATGGATTCATTCGTTTCGTATTGAAGAACCGATGATTATCAGTAAATGGTATACGACTTTTCTGTCACATACGTTCTTAAGAGCGCGATCTTGGACAAAAGGAATAAGCTTTTCAATACGCAATCTGTATTTATATTTCCAAAGAATATCGACTGTGGAGGTCATTCTGCTTCCTTGGATGTTGTCACTGCACTTATTCTAAGACTAGCTTTTGATCTTGATACATTTTCATGTCATATTTTCCAAAATCAGCTAACTCACAGATTAATGTTACCTAAGTAAGTCGCGATCAAGACACCTGCCAGGACACTCCGGCCTCGCCCCTGCCACTGAAGATATCTACCGCAAAAGTAGACCACGGCCTAGACGCCCGGGAGCTTTTCAATCTAAAACTTGAAATACTATTTTAAGTTTCTTAAGCCTGATGTCTGAAACTGCAGACAGTTATTCAATAGGCTATGAATAAGTAATTGTTTCTGGAGAATAAGATATCTGTTCAATAATTTTAACGTATCGATAAACGTTTTTGAAAAGTCAAAAAGCAGCTATGAAATAGACAATCTTCGATAACTTTTCGGCAGGAAAATCGCCAGATATCTGTCTCATAAGCCATGATCAACGTATGAAACGGCGGACTTGCAGTAAACGTGTAATGAAATTTTAAAATAAAGGAACCTAAATCCATTTTGAAAGTTATACGGTCATTTGATACGTATTTTCTCCACTAGTATAAAAATCCACTAGAACCCTTAAAAAGTTTCGGCTTCCTCGTTCTGAATTTTCAGGTTGGTATACATTAAATGTTAAAAATTTTATTCGAAATCTGATCTTTGTGTTGCTAAGAATGTGTTTTTATACCCAAAACTTTCTGCTTTTTACACCATGGGTAATGCGTCATTGTTGTAATCATCCTGGGATGACAAAGAAATAATAGGGCCTATAAAGCGGCCACAGCGCATATTTCTTTGAAGAAATAATCCATTTACGGCAACGATGAATTTAAGAAAATATTCACGTTACTCATAAAATTAGTAATGATCCTATTGATGACATACGAAAAAAAATTAGAAGCAAATACAAGTAGAAATATGGCTATATCATGTTTAAACCAGCTCTTGCTGTGTTTAGCGTATTACGCTTGTGGCAGTTTTTAAATTATGATAGGTGACAATTAATGCGCATAAATCTACTGTCTGCAGACCTGTTAGAAACATTGATCATTTCGTATAAAAGGCAGAATTAATAAAAATTCTACACAATAACGCAGGTTACAACTGGATTTTTTTTTTAACGAAAAATGCTTTTCTTATGTAGACGGCATTGATGCGCGCATACATTTACTCTGGTGCAAAAAATGCAGAACTTTTTAGAAACAGAAGAACTATTTTTTTCATTGAATCTGTAAGTGGTGTGAAATGCGAAATTTGAAATGTTTTATTAAGTTCGCTGCGAGAATGGTACACTTTTTATAACTCTTACCTACCCGGTCAATTTGAGCAGGAAAAATGTAATAAACATCTGATTGGCGCACGCTATGTTCATGTTCCTTGATACGGCGCTACTTACGGGCACTATATTATCTGATAGAAAAGACACATCTGTTGGAGAAATTTAAATACCGCTATCGAACAGATAATTATCCAAAAGTTACTTTTGCATCAGAAACGCAATAAAATTGTATATATGAAAGGATTGCTGTGACGGAGATGGAAAGTAAATGGATCATTAAAGATGACAAGAACTATAACGCTAGCAGTCTCACATAAACTAGGCTTCTATCAGCTCAATGCAAGTATAATAAAATAAGCTTAATTGAAAGCTAATGCACGTGGCACTCGGCTTAAACAATGCAGCCCTTATATCCTTAAAAGCAAAACAATTTTAAGTTTTACTTGGGTCATAATATTTTATATTCAAACACGAGTTCCATTTGTGACGTAACAGTATATTATTATATTACTTTATATAATGGCACGTTTTTGTATGAGCAAACAAATACTGGTATAGCATTATAAACGAGTTTCTACGCTATTTTTTGTGCAACAGCAGGGTAAAAGTACATTAATATAATAAAAATTAGTATTAATGTCTAATTTTAATGAATTATTCTAAAGTCAGTTGCATTTTTATTATACTTATGACGTTATTACACCGATGCAGGTTATTTAGTTCGTTTCTCTATTGTTATTACCGAAGATGAACTTAACGTAAAACATTTTAGCTGAAGCTGGAAAGGCTTATTTGTCCTTAGTTTAGAGAAAATCTTATGATACCTATTAGAGGGAATATGACATGTTTAATTAAATGGATGATCAATAAAAATATTAAGGATATTTAAAACATTTCAATGTTCACATGTATTTTAAAACAAATAGAATTATCAAGTTCTAATTAATGTCGTATCTAATATTAGTTGTTTTTACACTCGTAGGTACATTGAAGCAGGAAATGTTGTCTCAAAAGCTCCCATTTAATTATAATTGATTCTGATGACTATAATAATAATAATAATAATAATAATAATAATAATAATAATAATTGTATCGTGCTTCAGGTAATTAAGGGTATTAATATCACAATTAAAAGGAGGACTCCGACATTATATGTATTAGTGTATGTATGTAAATATGTCTTTTTACTAGTTCGTAATATCTAAGTTATCTCTCTGTAATATCATACGTTTGTTATGTTTTTATAAAGGGAAAGGAAATGCTGTCTTTGTTGGGGATATTAGCTGTACCTGAGAACTTTACCCTTTGCCAAACCTTCACGGGCACACCTGTTCGGCGCTAGGGGAAATAACACTGTAAATGGCTACGGGTCAATTGGAAACGGTGCTTGCTCTCTTCAAAAGAAAATACCGCTGAAAAAACGCGTGTTTTCACAGAAATCCACATATTTAGATGGTCAAAGGCAGGTGGTAAAATTGGCTAGAAACGTGATATATCTCGAGAATCTAGTGTAAGGGTAGATGTACCTTTTCCTTACCGTGGGAATAAGAAATGTTTCCTGGTAAAAACCACGAGTCTTCAACCAATTTACATGTTTAAAAATCCGACGTATAGTAGCAAGCTTGTAATAGATCATGCGCTTGTGTGATCCAATAATATTCTAGAAGAAATCAAGTTCAATTTATTTCAAAGAATTAAAATTTCGCGAGGGAGGGGCGAGTCCGCACGAGAGGTTTAGTATTAACTATGAGAAGTGAAGTTCTGTGGCAGACGCGACAGGAAGCATTCCTAACAGTGTTATAGCAGAGTAGTCAAAACCGTCGCGAAGAGTTAAAGTAAATCGTTCATTCAGTGAGAGTCAGACAGGCAGTGCAACGTAATAGCAATAATGATCACCATCGTTTTCAAGTGAATAAATACGCGAGTGAATACGGCGAATTATAATCCGCCGAAGCACAGCATGTTATTCCAAGTTTTCGAATAAATTAAATGTTCAACCAGTGCCGAACTTCATTACTACAGTGAACATTCTCCTTCCCCCCTAATGACTTTAAGTCAGTAAAAACAGTCCAAAATTCCTCTGAGATTCCTATCCTCTGCATTGGAACCAGAGAGTTGGAAGCATCGAACTCATGACTTCAAGAGCCGAGGCAAGACAAAAGAGCATCAAATCGTCCAATTAAATAAATAATAAATCACAAATATCCTAAAATAACGCACACACAATAATTCACGTTCCAACATTTATGAGAAATTTTAACTATTACATAACTACATATTCTGAAATTAAGATAAATAATTGATGCTCTTTTCAATAGCACATAAATTATTTCCTTAACATGATGTTTCATAACTCTTAGTTTATGACAGAAGTTTAGAAAAAAAACTTTTTTTGAATGGTGTTTAATGCCCGTTTTTACTACTGAGGCACCACATACCTCCCGCCCACGAGTCCGCGCCTTAACGACCTCTGCCACCCGTGGCGGTCAGTTTAGAAATGAAAATAATTTAAGGGATCTAGTGTCATAATCTGATATAATATAAACGAGTTTGACCAGTAATAAACGCTGTTTACAATTATTGTATACAAAAATTTGGTATGTATATTCCACGATATACATCTTATATGTTTTTTTTTGAATGGTATTTAACGCCCGCTTTTCCTACTATGGACGGGTGGACACTGATGATGCATGATATGAAATGATATATTGGGAAAGGATTTTTTAAAGGAAGTAAACGTTTCAGGCCTAAGTTTTGGGTACCCACCGGCATTTGCCATTTATGAGGACTGAGGAAAACCAGGAAAAAACCTCAGTCATGAAGGACGGTCCTAGCGGGAATTGAACCCCAGATTTCTCGCTCACGATTTCGCGCCTTAACGACCTCGGCCACTCGTGGAGGTTTATCTGAAGTGATTCTCTTTCTTACGTTAAATAAAATACATGTGCTTTGAAAATTTCACAAAATAAAAATTTAACTCGCTAGTGCCATATCATGAAAGATGATAATAGACGAGAAAAGCCCTGTATTATGTAACAATTTCAAAGCGAAACGCAGTTTCAATTGACTTGTGATATGAGATATAAATCATCCGGCTTTAATTGACAAAATTATTCAATCTTAGTCTTTCATTAAAGTTCATTAAAGCATTATTGTAACTAAAATATAAATACTGTGTTTACCTGTTCATATCTTAATGTGCATGGAACATTTATAAATATTTACTGAAATTGTTAACTATCAAAGTTAAAAGCAAAAAGCCATTGAACTAATATTAAAATTCATTATTTTTCTCATGACTCCTTGTTTAGAATCATTGTGCTAGTGTTATAAATAAGACTGCTATGCCTCATACCTAAAATTAGAGAAAGTAAAGAAAACAGATTTTTAACATAAATGCGAAAACGAAAACCTCAACCTGAAAAGTTGTATATTCTCTTTGGTTTATTATCTACTATTTGAAGATTAAAAATTTTAAATTTATTACATATTGCGTATTAAATGTATTTATTAGTGAAACCATTTTTATCTCTTTTTTTAATACATTTAACGATGAATAGTTTTAAGGTGTTAATTTTCGAGAAACTGGGTTCTTGCAGTGTTATTAATCCTAGCCATCAACTATTCCTTGCTACTTGTTGTAAGAATATATGGATTTTTGCAGGAAATAACTGGAACGTGGATAGTAAAACTAAAAACAAAAAGTTCGTGTGAACAAGTGATGCTCTATGTTTGATAGTTCCCAGCTGCAGCGATGGCCGATAATATACGGCATTATAGTTGTAGCTCAGAGAGGTTTCCCATGGATGCGTGTTATGTCTTGGGCGTTTGAACAGATCAGAAAATAATGAAGAGATATGCGAGGATGATCTTTCAGTAATAAAGTGAGAATTTCGAACATCTCTAGTACAGTGATGAATCAGTTGTAGTGCATAGACAAACTATGCAATAAATTGTCGTTTACTGTCATTTATCGACACTTCTTAATACGTGCGAATAAAAAATATATGCTTTACACTATGTACTGTCTCATACAGTACGCATTTTATATCGCTTATAACAAACATAATGACTGCTGACGATCCTGTAACAATACTTATCCTACAGACTGACGATGTTGTACTGGGAGTCACACCTCTTTCCACGAACGGCAACGGAGAGAGTTGAGCATAAGTAGTGTGCAACAAATGCAGACAGAACACGTAAACAATTGTATCCAAAATTAACTTTTTGGGATGCATGTTAATAGTAAATACATTCAGTATAAAGCGAAATGAGATAAGGGACTGTAATGTAGCAATGTAACACGTAAAGTAAGTAATAATCAAAGAGGAAAAGAGATACGCTTTTGACACGTAAGTTTTGCATATATTGCTTTAACCTAACCTAATTTATATGTTGTTTTAACTCTATAAGTTTTAATATAAAAAAGTAAAAAAGAATATTTATCATACTGAAACAGTGCATACAAATTATACATTAAAATAGCCCCTGGAGGGATTAGAACCCACTACCTTCCTGTCTAAAGCTCGACGCACTTACCACCTGAGCTATGAGGCCGACATAGTCATATGTTAATTATCCGACTATATATATTAGTCACTTCACCCGGAATTGGGCTCGGTTTTCTCCGCTACCGTTCGTGATAGGCATGACTCCAGCACAGGATCTGTCGGTGTGTAGGTAAAATTATGACAACAGCACCACAGCAGATGTGTCACACTAATATCGACCTTCAACGCAATTGACCTTCACGGGCATGCGCAGCATAGTGTCTAAAGAACGTAGACACGCAACTCATGTCCTTCCGTGCCTGTGCTTCTTCTTCATCATATGAAATTTCACAGAAATATGTACTCTAGTTTGAATAAGGAAAGGTTAAGGTCAAGAGCATGCGAGACATCCAGTATGACTATTAAATGGGACACTGCCTTATATTAACCACATCTTTCTTTTCTTTTTTATATTAAATTTGATGAAAATAGGCCGAATTGCACTTCACTTACAATATTTATGGGACAGGGAAAGAAATGGCTTTTCGTATTAACTACATCAAAAAAAAATGAAACCTTATACAGTTAAGTAGCAATATAGTAAGCATGTATACTCTCGTGCATCTGTAGTGCTTTTGTTTCCCCTAGAAAGTTGGTCGTAAAATTGCAAACAATATAGGATGAAATGTTAATAATGCTTCCTGGAATTATATCCGGTATCCGGGGCACCAACAAACATGTATGTATATACAGAATGTGTTACAAATTTAAGGAGTGTAGCCAGTAGTTCAAGTACAGCAGAATATTAGAGGTGGGAAGACTCCATATAAACAAGATATTAGCACACATTACGTCAAGGCCGGGAGTGAGCACATTCGCTTTCCCATTACAGTAAAAAATATTTTTTTTCAATGTACGGTTTTATATAATTGTTTCAGCATTAGAAGTGTGGCGTCAGATGTATATAAATTTAGCGCAGTTTTATTTGTAATCTGCATTTCTAAAGCATCTTATAAAATCGTAAGATTTGTAGAAACGAATTGATCTTGTAAATGATGTTGATGTTAATGTGGTATGTAATGAATAAGAGAATTTGTATAAACATACATTTTAACATGCTTGGTCTTATGAACAACTGAGAATGTATTTTTTCACAATTATATGGTCAAATCAGGAAAATGGTTATTAACATGGGCGATCTATATACGCATGTTTTCCACAAAAGTAAAATTAATTAAATAAACCCTTGATAAAATAAAATACATATATTTATTTGTACAAACCGTTGATGGGATACTTTTACTTCTTTTAAATTTGATGGATTTAGCTGCATATGCAAGATTGGCCGTCCAGATTTAAAAATAGTGTGTTGTTTATATGACCGAGCGAAATGGCTCAGGTGATAATGCTGGGATATATATTTACCTTCCATTAATTTTCTCTCTCCCATTTCATATCAATTCATTCCGTTGGTTCTTATATGTCCAAACTGCCAGGGCTAGTGTGGGGGCTAGGGCGTTATTATAGTGTCTTGCTCTTTAGAAAGGTTTCTGCCTCTGTAATGGAGGCGGATCTTCCGAGGGGCTCGCACAATTTGGAGGTTGGGGAGCCCTCCACAGCGTCGGGGTACTATATCTGGAAAAATGTCAGGCACCGCATCTGTGTCCGAACAGTCGGCACCCGTGTGTCCCTACCTCACTCCTTCCTTCCAATGGTGTCCCAATGACATAGGCACAAACGGCCTGCCGTGAGCGAGGTTGAGGTGTCGAAGTATGCTTCTCCACCCAGCCAATGTCCAATCTTTTATATATATTTCAAATATGCGCGTTATTTATATTCACTAAAGATTCGTAATGCAGTGCAACGTGTAATTTTCCTGTTGAAAATTGTTTCATTAAAATCTGCGCTTTCCCATATAGGAACAGTATACCTGATAATGATATTATTCGCGTGCATTATGCCGGTTGTTGACATTTTCAATACCAATGGCAGTTTCAGAGAAAAATGTGAATTAGCACTATTTGATCTTCTTTTATGCATCTGTGAATTTTAAAAATAATTGGGGCTATTAAATCTCGAAGCAGAACGAAGAGAAAACAACGTTTTTGTGGCAACCAATATGTAAAATGCTTTGACGCTGCTACCAGTGAAAGGAACAAAAATTGATTTTGGATCTTTTAGCAACCAATGTGTGAATTTTTTCAGCTCTTATAACCAAATAAAATATAGTAAAAATTAACTAGAAGCTTCATCAATAATGTGAAATTAAAGAACATTAAAGGAAAGTTAGTTGATCCAGAGTAATAAAAACAGACACTTAACGTTAAAAATTAGAGCAAATTGTTTGATGTTTAAAATATTTATAAATTTATAAAAAACGTTGTATTTATTTAAAAATTGTGATAGATAATTAATTTTTATCTATTAGGTCTTGAACTTTAAAATCAATGATTCAATAAAGTTAGCAATCAGGTTAAGTTTTGTTGTGACTAGGGAGTGGAAATTATACACGTATTTTTAAAATAGAAACATTTTTCACTCAAAAACTAAGAATTTTAATAGTTATAATAGTTAAATTTCCTTCTGACTTCTAAATTATATCAAGAAATAATAATTTTGGGTTGAACATTTGGTTAAGTTCTAAAACTGCAATCCCCACATTAACCCGAAAATATTATATGTGATGGTTATACTGCCAATCTGCATGTTACTTTTCATAATGTTAATGTAGAATTCTTGAAGAATTAGCGGAATCGCATTACATATTCATATTATTGAAATACAGTTATTTAAAAGTTTACTGTTGAAAATATGCCTTTACATTTTATGCCGAAAATGCGGCAGCTGATATTAACAAGAAGTAGTAAAGAGCTATTTCAATGTGAACAGAATGCTATTTTAATTTCCGCCAAATTTTAGGGACCCTCGTTGGCATCTCTGAACAGGGATTACAAAGGAATTGGATTGTGTCCAGGCTCATTAGGGAACTTGTAGTTTGCGAAGGTGTTGAGCCTGTTCACATATCTTTTGTAGGAGAATGTAGAGAATTATAGCATTATGAAAGAGAACTTATACTGCTCATTAGTGATTTTAATCCTTTCTGAAGAACACAAAAGATTTAGGTCTTTACAAAAATAATTTTACACTCCCTGTTCTCTATTTCTAAAGGCACAGTCTAAGCGTACATTATAGTCACCTTATATACTTCAGGTTCAATTGCGAGTACTTTCTTTGATTATAGTGCTCCACCAATTGAGTTTACAGCTATCCACAACCCAACAGAAGAGCGGCAGACGGTTTTAGGTTTTTTCTAGACGCATGAGTAATACAGTGCGAAAAATGAATCTATCCATACCCTGCGTCCGCATCATCTCAGCACTTCATCTTGTGTGTGGCTATAAATTTCACTCTGTCTGTATTAATATTATATGATAAGTCATTCTGATATTAATTCATCGTTTGGCAGTTGTTTAAACACAAGCATTTTGAGTAACAGTAATCGTGTATAAGACTGGAATTCGTGGTGTGTTTCCATTCTCATTTCTAGAAGGGGAAACAGTAAAGGAGATTCAAGAAAGGATTTTGCCTACATTGGGTCACTCATATCCTTCGTATGAAACCTTTCGACTTTGGATAAATGAATTCAAGCTGTTAGAACAAGCATCAAAGACGCACTACGACCTGGAGCTCCAAAACCAATGTGAGGTTAGAAATCATCGGTTAAGTGCGTTGTAATATTATTTTGTTTTACAGACGAGTGAAAGTGCACGATTTGCAGAGGCCACGGACACCTCAACCGATAGCTTTTATTTTATTTGCATAATGAATAATACATGAAATAATTGCGCAAGAGGGGGTCGCGTCTGCTCACTCCGGAGCAAAAACGAAATCACGTGAGAACGTAGACCGACTGTTTGGAAACGTTTATGAAAAATCCACCCGATATGGAAATAAATAAACCAAAAATAAATAAGCAAACATAAAAAGTTAACAATGCACTGTAAATCAATATTGCTGCGATTGTAATTTTATTCCTCTTTCCTAAATTACACAGAAGCAATGAGACCAGGACCACCAGTGTAATATGTGGAACTTACACAATACGAAGGTGATCTATATAATGATATTCGTTTCAGCTAATTTTACTACTGATCGTGAAGGCGTTAGTGTAGTTGTTGGCAAAAACGTAGTGATTGTAGGATAAGAGACAAGTACGGTATAGCTGCGTCACAATGTTATATACAATGTATAACACGAGCAGTATTACATAAATAAGGTGGGATACATGAAATCATAGCACCAAACTGTATAAATTTTTAAAGTGCTGGATCCCGTTGTTGTTTTTTAACACGGCGAACGAGACAACTATTATTGTGTGCTTATTTCATGAACTGATATTTCGCAACGACTGTACAGATCTTGACGTAATATGACTTAGTTACAGAGTTGACCACGGGCAAAGTGTAATGTGTAGGGATGTTCGTACAAAAAGGCACTTCAGATTTTGAAAGGAGAGTCTAACAAAGGATGCCTTCGGAAATTCCAAGGCAAGGATGTAATTGGACATCTCGGTGAATATTTAGGATGGCAAATTAGGTAGACATTGCAAGGAACATACCTTAATGATTTTTTTTTATTTTCCTGGAACTGAGATACAATAATGGACCTGTTTTTGTGTTACGTTGACATGATATGTGTGAGGAATCAAGTGTATCAGAGATCCCTCAGGAAAATGCTGTGTAGCCACAAAATCTCTTTCAGTACTGTATGGTACTAACAGAGATTAGGTGCGGAAGTGAGAGTAAATAATTTATTTGTTATTTATTAATTTAGGCACCTTGATTTCTCTTTACATGAGAAACAGTAAATATTAATCATTTCTGCTCAATCTTGGACGCACGAAAGAGCAATGACAAAGCTGGAGAATTTCTAGGTATTCCGCGGCAATGTGTTACTGCTTAGTAGACGCAAGCAATAACACTAAACTCTTGGGAACTTGATGGGATGGCGCAAAGTTATTAAGGTTTGTCTCGCACTTCATAGTAATCTCGTTTTCATCACGGGCGAGTGGCACCTAAAAGATTTTTTTTATCACCGCACTGTTTCTGTTTAAGTCTTTGTAATCAGAATCGTGCCGCGCTGTAACTGCAGTGATTATTTTTACACGTCAGTAATGCAAACCGAGATCTACAGCTTTCTAACGAATACCGCTCACCAAGCAATGAAAACATCGACCTCCTTATTCGGCTGAAATGTACATCTTCTTAGTAGGGATGAACAATTGCTAGCCATAGAACATTTATGAAATGAAATCAGCAAAAATTATTTACAACAGCTGGTTAGAACAAACGAAGCATTATTTCATATTCCCGCTATTGAAGCTAATAACAGGAAAGTTGCAAAAATTAGAACGTATTTACAAAAAGACATAAATAAGCAGTTGAGAACAATAAATGCAAGATAGACAAAATTAAGACCTCATAATGTTTGATAGTGTACGAATATCACTTCTGTAGACTAAGATTTTGCTGTTGCTCACTAATAAAATAAAGGACATTTTCCCAAAAAATCGGACTCAATAATATGTGTATAAGTAATACTGGCACAACCGCAAGCGTTGTTATCTGTGGAATAAGGCGGGACTAAAAAAGAGAGACATCCAACAAAGCCGTGCAAATATATTAATGCTGACATCTACAGGTAAATAGCATGAAACAGTTATCAATTCACAACCAAGGGGAAAATAAGGATGTAATCGGGATATATTCACAGCCTGTTGCTTAAATTTGAGTGTTGTTGGATAACGTAGAAAGAACGTTGATGATTAATGCTATAAGTGTGTTTTGCGCTCGGAAAGTGTGAAAAGGATCAATGCCAAACGAGGCACTCTGAACCAGCCGCAGCAGCGCATTTTGGCGATGTAATGTAGGACACTTGCGGTCAGAATCTTACCTCAAAGGAAATTTACTCTCTACTAGCTGTTATCTAGATGATAGTATTGGTTTCGCTCGAGTGTGCATTGACGCCTTGATTAGTAAAACAATCCGATAATATAATTTTAGTAACGCATGGGAACAAACGTACATTTTTGTCATGAAATAAAGTAAAGCTGATAACTCCACACAGCTTTGTTAACGTGTCACGTTTTAACAATATGGAATATTTTACAGATAAACAAGCCGAAGGCTTAAGTGCAGCCATGCTTGTAAGCAGTTCTTCACTAAGGTAGCCAGCAATAACGCTATTTGGCAATCCAGAGTCATCACATATGAATATTTAATGAATTTCTTGCTCTTTTATTTTTCAAAACAAGAACCAGATTTAGCACACTTTTAGAAAAGGAAAAAGTCCAGTTTCTAAACATGCATATGGATTTCAGGAGTAATAGAAGTTATTTTCCTTTAAACTTGAAAAAAATTCCTAAAATTATTTTCTTTAATTTTATTATTTAATGGGTGATCATATTTATTTGTATTTTTATGCAGCTCAGTTTCAATGGATGACGTGATTGCTAATCAGTGCAGCTTGCTTTGAAGGGGTACTCGTTTTTTCCCCTTTATTTTAAATAGTGTTTAACACCAGTTTTAACTATTGAGGCATCACAGGCGGCGAACACTGATGATAAATGAGATGAAGTGATAAAATGGGAAGGATTTGTTAAGAAAAAACCTGGAGAAAACCTCAGCCAGGGAGGACGGTCGTGGTTGGAAACGAACCCAAGACCTCCGCTTACGAGTCCGCGCCTTAACGAGCTCGGTCGCCCGTAGGGGTGATATCTGCTTTGAGAATAGGATACTGTGTAACCCAACGGGTGGTTAAATACCTAACACAACCACATTTTATAAAGTCCTGTACTTTTTATTTTACGTAAGGAACTATCGTTGTTTTGAACCCAGTACTGCTCACAGCACGTTACCGAGCTAGTTGACATCAAGTGAGGAAGAACGAAGGGTTCTATCTGCTTAATCTGAGCAGTAGCTAGTGTTTGCTTTATTTTGTTTATGCAGATTACCAATGCAGCCCGTCATAGTTGTTTCTGCTTTCAGTTAATACTTTTACACGGCTGCACTGGCGTCATGTTAGGGAAATGGGGAAGGCACCTAAAGGAAAAGATGTAATCAGTTCGCAACGCTCACACCAAAAATCGACAAACGTAAAAGAAATAGGTAATAACTACGACGAGACTGGTGTTGCATAAGACGCACTTCACCCTCCATGGCGAATTCGCAGAACGAGATCAACTGGTGGCTGATTATATTGATAGAAACATGTCTGCTGCATTGGTGACTTCATCCATTTAAATGGCTCGCGGTAAACTCAGAATAAGTTTGATCCCCCAACATATGATGACTTCGTAAAAATCCGTCCTTAAATAATTGCTTTATAACCAATAGCAAAATCTGATGCTCCATATTCCAGTGCTAATCAATTACCAAAGAAATATTTATAAATAATGTCTTAAGTGTGCAATTTTTGCACATATACATAACATTTTTATTAGCATTGTTTTAATATATAGGTTGAGAAAAAAATATATAAACAATTTACGACTAGAAACGGGGTTGAAAACTAGGCTCTTTAGGATTAGAAAAAATAGTCTACGATATTTCGTTGTGCTGCAGGCTTTATAATTGTGTGTATGGATGGTAAAGATGACTGAATAACAGAATAGCTTATCTAAAACTTGGGATATTACCTATTCCATTTTACAGTGAGAATGTTTTAAAAATCCGAACACACAGTTCAGCCGGTTGGCGTTAGTCCAGTATCACCGCCGGTATTTTCTTGAGTAGGCTCAGGCAGTCAAGCGCCTGTTTTTAAAACTTGGGCACAACACATTAAATAACAGAATTTTGAACTCACTATCTTTACTGTCGGTCCTGGTAATAACCATACTTGCCTTGTAGATACACCGCCACCGGTGGGCGAGGGCATTAGGGCGCGGACACGTGAGCCAGGACCGTCCTCCCTGACTGCTTTTTTCAGGTTTTCCTCAGTCCTCATAAATTGCAAATGCCGGGGAGGTACCCTAAACTTAGCTTAATAAGAAAATTCTATCCCAGTATATCATTTCATCTCATGTATCATCAGTGTCCACCGCCTGTGGTGCCTCAGTAGTAAAAACGAGGGTTAAACATTATTCCATTTCAAAGACTCAAGATCGCGGGTTCAGTTTCGATGAGGGTCCTTAGTTTTTATTTTTTCGGGCGTAAATATCTGAAGTCTGGTTTCCTGCGGAAGGGACTTAAAGCCGTTTTTCCCGGTTCGTAGATTTACAGTACGTAAAAGAACCTCAAGCCTGAAAGAAGAGGTCTCTGAGCAAAAATTATCGGCCTTTTCACGCCCTGAATTGAATGGGATGCCGATGACCTAGATATTAAACAACGTTCCTAAATGAAACCAAATCAACTCTCCTTACAATAGATGCTGGAAATGTTGCTCATTTTTCCTGACATACAATTCACATCTTCTTAGGAAATTATCCTCGACAATTATCAGTTCCCCGTTATAAATAACCTTCGTTTCAAATGTTCAAAAAATATTATTTGTTGTGATCTAAGGGCTTTAATTGATGCATACGTTATTATTCAAGGCTTTAATTTTAGCAGTTTAGTTGCTTTCCTTGCATATCCAAACTTATATTTCTGTCTGCTGTGCTTAACATCTCAAAAATTTCCTAGAACTACGTTCAGGGGAAACCCTTATTTTTCCTTCTGTGAGCATGTGACGTCTTATTATTTTTTCTGGTCAGTCACAGAACCTGTTTAAAATCCTCTGTGCTATATATATATATATATATATATATATATATATATATATATATATATATATTTTAGTGTGAATCGAGCTTCCAGAAAATTTGTCTAAATGATATTTTGTTCTGTCACACGACTTTCTGTTTTGATGCATGCCTTGAAGATGAACATACGACGACGCAGTGAATATCTCAGAACATTTATGCACTAGCCATACTTAGGATTTTACGCCGGAAAAAATCATTCGACCCCTGGATAACCCGCGAACTTGAGTCTACGAGACATTCGGTTTGGAAAAAGAGCAACATCAGAAAGTGCTGTAAAACTGGCCATGAAACTAAATATAGAAATAATTAAGGAGATGAAAGGGCTAAATTAATTTTGGAATCGTAGAAGAAAAAAAAATATTTTCCCATTTCACCAATGTTAAGAAAAGTGCCTATAAAATATTATTAAATGTAAAAATGGTATAGCGACATACCTCACAAACAAGAGGTTTAGCTTGTTGTTATATGTGTATATACTTTTCCATTTATTATATATATATGATGGTTTTCTTTCAGCCTGTTACTGCTGAGGAGACAGATATTTCTTTACGGACAACATATATGTCAGCCTTTAAAATAGCCAAGACAGCACGTATAATTAAAATAATTTTCTTTATTAAAGAATGATTAAAGAAGTAAACATATTGCCTCCTTAGGAATATGCAAGTATGAAGTATGACAGTCTCGCAAGAACGTAGCATATCGTAACGTGATATAAAGACGATTTACCCCAGAATTACGAACAGAAATTGAAGGAACGTTGCGAGAATTTCATAGCATATTCACTCACTCTTGATGAGAGCGCAGAAGTGTAGATAATGCAAACTTTCTGTATCCCTACATGAATCTTAGTGGTAGCGCAGCAATGTGCCGTATTTTTAGACCAAAGCACGTGGCTCTTCGAATACTTTGGGCTTGGCTTAGAATGGGAGGCTGGAAGGCATGTAAAATTGTTGACGAGGAAGGCAGGAGGATTTGTTCATTATGATTGGAAACTGAAGACAGGGTGCAGCAAAGTGTACAGAGACAGAAGATGCTAAATAAAATTTCTCTCGGATTTCTGTATGACTTCCAGTAGGGGGAAGTTGGCAAGTTGGGACTTAATTGCAAGTAGAAAAAAGTGGCTAAACCTGGGCATTTTCTGAAATGAAAAACGTCGTTTTAGGGACAAGAAATTTCTAAAAAATTGTAAAAAAATAATACGAAAATGTATAAGTATATCAGAATTATTATAAGTATATCTGATTCACGTTTGTGTGCGTGTGTGAATGCGTTCTTGTAAATGTTGCTGTTTTCTTTTGTTGGAATTAATTTCAGAAATGGAGTATTTTACAAGAGCATGAGCTCTCATGCAACCTATGCGACTGTGATGTGCAATATACGAGGTATACATAGTTTAACTAAAACAATAGATACTACTATTACTAGTACTACTACCACCACCATTTCCATTACTACTACTACTACTACTACTTCTACTACTACTACTACTACTACTACTACTACTACTACTACTACCACCACCACCACCACCACCACCACCACCACCACCACCACTACCACTACCACTACCACCACCACCACCACCACCAATATTACTACTATTGCTATTACTATTACCACCACCACTACTACCACTATCAAGACCGACACGGGTGGCCGAGGTCGTTAAGGCGGGACTCTTGAGCGGGAGGTCCCGGGTTCGAACCCCACTAGGACCGTCCTTCCTGACTGGGGGTTTTTGCAGGTTTTCCTTAGTTCTCATAATTAGCAAATGCCGGGGAGGTACTCTAAACTTAGGCCTGGAACGCTTCCTTCCTTAAATATATATATATATATATATATATATATATATATATATATATCCTTTCCCAATATGTCGTTCCTGGTGGTGTAGTGGTTACCATACTTGCCTCCTATACCCAAGATCGTGGGTTCGAACCCAGCCAGGACCGATGGATTTTTTCGGGCGTAAATATCCTAAGTACGGCTTCCTTCGGAAGGGAAGTAAAGCCGTGGGCCCCGTGTCGTACATTTACGGCACGATAAAGAACCTCAAGCCTGAAAGAGAGGCCTCTGAGCAAAATTTGTCGGCCGTTTCACGCCCTGATTTGAATGGGACGCTGATTCCCTGAGATGTTAAAGAGCGTCCATAAATAAAATCAATCAATCAATCTTTTCCAATATATCATTTCATCTCGTGTATCATCAATGTTCACCGCCTGTGGTGCCTCAGTAGTAAAAACGGGCGTTAAACACTACTCAAAAAAACCACTATTACCACTACTACTACAACTACCACCACCACTACTACTACCACCACTACCACTACTACAACTACTACCACTACCACTATTATCACCACCACTACTACTCCTACTCCTACTGCTACTTTGTACTTCTAAAGGTCCGTGCTGCCTTCGTTATACCACTGCCTTAAACAAATAATGTATTCTGTCAAATATAGAGCTTTATTTCCAAACGTTAATACATAAATTATAATAAATGCATAAATTTTCAATCTACCAATGAATTACCGCGCCATATGTTTGGAAATTAGTGCTGGGCCAAACAGTTGTTTTCACACGATTGCAACCGAAACAGTTGTACCCAGTAAGCCATATTATAAAACGAGTGGAAAAGAATGGTTTATTACACCTAAAGCAGCTAAGTAGAACAACTGGGAGCTGATGAGAAGTCCCATTGTCAAGCATGCATCCGTGCAACAGTTTTGTATGTGCACAGGTTGTGAAATGTCAGTCATTAGTTACCGGTCTTAGTGCCGGTGAAGAACGCTACAGTAGAGCGGTGCTAAAACTAGAACTTTTATTTTCAGGCAACGATTTAATTCTGCAATATTTGTTTTTCCGAAACGATTGCGTTATATTTGTCCCAGTACTACAGGGAATGTTAGCCAGCTCTTCAATCATAAAACTGTGTCATATCACTTCTTTTAAACAAGAATAGTACAACTCCATACAATAAATGCTAATATGTCATTTAATTAATTGAAATTCAGGTACAGCGTCGCTTATAAAACTTACCTACTTAGTTCTCAAAACGTCTTACCGCTTCCACCTGAGTGACTGTGCATCACTTGTGGTTAGGTTGTGGTGCAACTTGCTTATGATTACTCCCGCCAATGACATTGATTACATTTGACTGGCTATGAACACATGTCACGTCGCAACATATCAATGACATTGATTCGCATTGAAGCGCCTGGGAAAATTTGTTTTCATTCTCAAAATACTTAGTGTTATGATCCGTTTTACTTGATAAATTCTAGATTCATGATATTTTCCTTCGCTGTAAAGCATTTCTAAAACAATTTGAATACCTTTGTCATGCCTCATTTAAAAAAAAGAATAATAGTGTAGGCATTACGAATACAAAAATTAAATTTGCTGGGGCTGTACACGACCATAGTCCATTATTGTGCAACGAAAAGCTGGTGAATTTAGTTCCCAACGTCTTTGTTCCTCACACGGAGCTCGAGTTGCCTGTACATTGGTATTACGACACTAGTTTTGCGTTTCTTCCGGGCTGAAGTAAAGTGTAGGGACTGCCCTTTGCGATAAAATAAAGTTTTATGTTGACTTTATTGGCGAGCAAAGTTTAGCTTTGGCCATCTGGCGTACTTGTCGGGTCCGCTGCTGTATCTGTTGCACAATTATGTTGTACTGCGTTTCTCCTGTAAGTTTTTTATTGGTAGCGAGGAGTCAGTTCCTTTATAGCTGTATACTCGTAGCTGTGTTTTGTACAAACGCGTGGAAGTGAAATAACCCAACAATTATTCCTCTTTGTAGATGCATGATGACTAAGAGTACAAATAATACGAGAACTGTTAAAGAAGGGTAATTTTTTTGACAAAATAATTTTATACATCTAATCATTTTGATATATTTCTTAAAGAAGTTCACTTTGGATGTAATGCACCTGCCCAGTATTTCTGCCGGTATTGAAGGATAAGCTGGAAACCAATTTTGACAGGTCCTTCAGAATAACCTCCGCAGCCTTCACCGCTGTTTCTGATGGGGATGCCCCCCCCACGAAGGTGGGGAAGGAAAACATCACTGTTGGGGATAAAAATCTGGACTATAGGAAAGGGAGGAGACACAATTCACATTTATTTTTCGGAGATATTGAGCACCATTTGCGATGTGCGGCCGTGCATTATCATGGTACAGTATCCGGCTTGTTGCGCGGAAATGTGGCTTATGCTTGTAGGGTTCTCAGGACCTCTCTGTATTACTGCCGAATTACAGTTGTATGTGCAGATAATGAACACAATTCTAGTAAACCATTCCTTGAATATGGACAAATGAGATAACCATATTTTTTCCGGAAAAAGCAACGCCTTTAGCTTTTTTGGTGTTGATGATGAGATTTCTGCACAGTACTTTGCTGGTTGCTCTCAGGATCGAAATTATGTAGCCAAGTTTAATCAGCAGTGATTACGTTTGAAATAAATTCAGCCTCTTCCTGTATCCTCATCTTCAACTGCATGCAACCTGCACGCGAACATTTCTTTTGTTTGGGAATCGGAAATCATGAACAAATATGTCTGATGTGCAACCTTTCAGTTACCAACATGTAGGTGGCACCCAGTAAAATTTCCAGAATATTTGAAAGTATTCTTAATGTTACTCGACAAACCGCTCTCACAATAACAGCGGCGGTGTTAGTGTTTTCTTCCGTTAGAGCATAACCGGGTCCAATTTCCTTTGAAATTGATTGTCTCCCCTTCTGTGCTATAGAGAAGAACAATCTCTCTATAGACCTGCTGTAATATTGTATAGAACTCGGGTGAAGATTTGTTGAAACAAAAACAGAATTTCAGAGCACACTATTGTTCATCACTGTAGGCAGAACTGAACATGTCTCAACTTGCATACCACTTATGTGCGAGAACCGGAAGTGACCACAATGACATTACTCATGAAGCTAACAAAATATTGTAAGGAATAGTTTTATCGCGAGAAATTACACCTGAAAATCAATTATGATCATTGAACAGCTATCGTTGATTAATCTATTCGAGCACCATAATAACCTACGTCCATCTTTTTAGTGACAATGCCCGATGTTTTGGATCTCGTCTGATAAACTATTTTTAATGTACCATCATTTTCATTTAGAATAAGAATACTTTTACATGATGCACACTTTTCACGTTATTCTTCCTTATTTTCATTTTAATAACCATTTCCTCATCTTGGTCGACGTACAGTGATATTCTTCAGCTATGGATGGGTTATACCGAGGTTTATTTTCTCGTTTAAATCTTACCTATTTTCGAACAAAAATATTCTTTCTTTTTTTTTTTTTTTTTTTTTACAATTAGAACATGGTCTCAACACCACAACTTCCACTAACTGTTCTATATGCCATTGGGAGGTATAAGAAACTTCACTTTTTCTTGAATTCTGATAACACTGTATTCCAGTAAGCTGCTGCACTACTTCTTAACCGTCTTCATGAACAGAGAAATAACGTTACTTCGGATTAAAAAAAAAATGAAATAATTTTACATTTACGGGATATTCCAGGAAACACCATACCGGCCTCGGTGTGCATGCACTCACGGGTTGATTTTTCGAGGGTCAACTTGTATATTCATACCAACTTTAAACGCCATCTGAGCGAGTGTTTCTCTGTTTATCTAGCATGCTAAAATTTTGTTTATTAGGAGAGAGTGCAAAATTACTTCTAACTGTACTCTTGAAAACTTCCCATACTGGTCCGAAGATATCTAAGTCTTGTAACGTCCAGAACGTCTGAACACCTTTGGTCAAATTGGAGTTAGCTAGGATAAAACAATTGCATCATAGTGTTACACACTGCCTCAATTTCCTACCTGCTCATATCCTCTAATCTTTCTTCTAATCTTTTCCCATTCATTTGAATTATTTTCATTAACATTGAACCCAGGACAATTCCTCTCAGTACCGGGAACCGAATCCAAGACCTCCTGTCCAGCAGTCAGGAACGCTGACTACTGACCAAAAGGCAGTCTGGTTTTACCTCAGTCGTTATTAAACAGAACCCATTTAAAATAGAATTCTTCAGAAAATGAAGTGATGCTATGATAAAAGAATTACTTGACATAATATGCAGGTTGTTTCAAAACGATCAAACGAAGATATAGACCTTATAACACCCAACGTAAAGGTGTTATTTACAGTGTCGAGATAAAAACATTAAGAAACATAGTATCGTCATCCTTGATTAGGCAGTTGTTAAGAACGAAGAGGTATGCCTTACTCATTCCATCAGCCCCTCAGGGGCCCAATTTATTGGGTACGGGGCGTAGCGACCCCGAGGCACCCGAGCTGCTCCCTCAGGTCCGCGCTTAGCGCGTTTGACTCCTTTTTATTTCGCCTCTTTTATTGTTTTATTTGTCCTACTTCCCTGTTCTTTGTCTGATGGGTGCCCCCGTGTTTGACGCGGTAAAAAGTGACTGGGTAACAGCGTAACTCCCAGCACTGGGTTATCATGTAGGACGGGAGCGTATCCCCTGGTAAAGGCCAGGCCCGGGGAAGGGCCATTGCATGAGCTGTAGACTTCCTGCAGGCGATTGGGTCCCTTCGTCAGCCCACAGGAAGGTGTGACCCTGAGGTTACTTTGTTCAGGCCAGAGCCAGTAACCTAAGCCGGGGTGGCGCCCAGGAAGCAGCCCGCCATCGGAGACGGTTGCAATGGTGGAGGAATAAATCGCTATGGTACTGGAAAATAATCCTTTACATTTTAAACGTAAAAGAGTTGATGCAAAAGAAGTAATCGAGAAGTCTTTCCCTCGTTACTTAGTCATTAGTCGAACTGAAGAGAATCAGTCGTTTACGACCGTAAACCCATTTAAAATTCAGAAGGGCATTGATGCCATAGCTGGACCCGTTAAGTCCTGTACCCGTCTACGCAACGGATCACTTTTGGTAGAGACACTGGGCCTGTCTCAAAGCAACTCGTTGCTCAAGGCGACGCTACTCCACGGATATCCCGTCCGTGTCGAGCAACATAAGACCATGAATTCGTCGCGAGGAGTTGTAACCACAAATGTTCTAGACGGAATGTCCGACCCGGAAATCCAGAGCTGTCTGGAAGACCAAGGGGTCACCTCAGTGTATCGTGTACAGGCAAGGAAAGAGGGGGAATTACAGCCGACCCGGACTCTTTTCCTCACATTCGACAGGGTCGATTTGCCGCAGAGGATCAAGGCGGGCTACGAGGTGATAGAAGTGCGCCCGTATATCCCTAGCCCGTTGCGATGTTTCCAGTGTCAGCGTTTTGGACACACTCGCATATCGTGTAAAACTGCCGTATCCATCTGTGCAACCTGCGGTCAAGCAAGTCACGAGGGAGCATGCCCATCCGCTCCTGTCTGCGTCAACTGCCGCGGTGAACATCCAGCCTCGTCCCGCGATTGCCCTCGTTTTCGAGAGGAGCGCTGTATCCAGGAGATCCGGGTGAAGGAAAAACTCTCCTTTACTGAAGCCCGGAAGCGATTCCAGTCTCGCCAACCTGTCGTGCCTAAGACCGGCACCTACAGCGCAGCAGCTTCTTTTGCGCCCAAGAAGTGCGATAGCAGTACGCAGACCTGCGATCTTGTGTTTACACGGGTCCAACCTACGCCTAGTTCTCCAAAGCGCTCTACCGTGAAGCCCAAAGCGGTTGTTTTTAATGCCCCTGAAATTAAGTTCAGGACGAGTTTTACGCGTACAGATTTTTTAAAGTCATCAACTCAGGTAGAGCAGAAAAAGAGCCCTTCTCCTCCTCGGAGGTCACGCTCCCATGATGGGAGCAAACCCGCTAGACGGTCGCCGTCGCCGCCTATATCTACATCCAACCGGTTCCAGGCGTTGGAATCGGTGGATGCTTCTCAGCGGGAGAGCCCTCCCTCTGAGGATGTGATGGAGCAGGATGTGCCTGCTCCTTCAAAACCACCGAGTCCCACGCGACTGAAAAAAGGATGTTTGTTTCGCCCTGCACCGTCCAAAAAGTAAGGTGGTAAATTTTTAGCTTCTTTTATCTAATTTTAACAATGGCTATCCTTTCGTGGAATGTGCGTGGTCTCCGTAGTCGAAGACCTGACCTCGAATTAATTTTACGTTCTACTGACCCTTTGCTTGTGTGTCTCCAAGAGATCAAGCTTCGCCCAAGCGATTCTTTTAATTTACGCGGTTACTCTTCGGTGAGATTTGATCTCCCTCCCGAAGATGGCACTCCCGCTCACGGCGGAGTTTTACTTTTAATTCGAAACGACGTGTACAGCACCTCATTACAGCTCCAGACTCCTTTACAAGCTGCTGCAGCTTCAGTTCACTTTTCTGGCCTTAGTTTTTCAGTCTGCAATGTTTATTTACCTCCGTCCGGCACCATAACCACAGTTGACCTGGACGATCTTTTGTCTCAGCTACCACCCCCTGTTCTTCTTTTGGGGGATTTCAATGCACACCACCCCCTTTGGGGTTCCACCACGGAGTGTGCAAGAGGTAACCTCTTAGCTGACTTTTTGCTGAATCACAATCTTATACTTCTCAATACTGGTCAACCTACTTTTCTTTCTGACAGCACTCACAGCTTTTCGCACTTGGACTTATCCATCTGTTCTGCCTCACTTGCTGTACATTTCACCTGGAACGTCATCTCCGACTCATATTCCAGTGACCACTTTCCGTGTCAGATCCATGTACTCTCTTCGAACGCACATTCACAGCGCACGCCAAGATGGCTCATTGAAAAGGCGAATTGGCCTCTCTATCGCTCTTTGGCCGAATTTTCAGGGTGTGAATTTCCATCTATCGACATCGCGATCGAGCACCTCCGTACGGTCATCATAACAGCCGCAGATAAGACTATTCCCCGGTCGTCTTGTCACCCCAGACGCTTACCGGTTCCTTGGTGGAACGATGAATGCCGGGATGCATTGCGTGCACGCCGAGGTGCTCTCCGAGTTTTTCGTCGCCACCCTACTTCAGAAAATATGATTTGCTACAAACAACTTCGCGCCAAATGCCGCCGAGTCATTAAGGATAGCAAAAAGGCTTCTTGGATTTCTTTTATCTCTTCTTTTAACCGCACAACGCCTTCATCCGTAGTTTGGGAACGGCTACGCCGCGTTGCTGGCAAACCAAGGTTTACACCTATACCCGGTCTTAGGATTTTAAATCGAGTGCTCACTACTCCGACTGACGTCGCCAATGTTTTAGGGCGAACCTTCGCTGATGTTTCGAGCTCCGCCAATTACCCGGCTACTTTATGCGCATTAAGGGAGCAGGTTGAGAGGAAAGGTTTCTCATTTGCCTCCGACCATCAGGAGAGCTACAACGTTCCTTTTACCGCCAGGGAACTGGAGCATGCCCTTTCTACCTCTCGACATTGCGCACCGGGGCCAGATGACATTCATGTTGCCATGTTGCAGCATTTACCAGCAGAAGGCAAAGCATTTTTATTACGAACTTTTAATTTTATTTGGTGTAACGGCACATTTCCCTGCGCTTGGCGATTGGCCACTGTCATTCCCATACCTAAGCCTGGAAAGGACCCACATCTTCCTTCCAGTTACCGTCCGATTTCCCTCACCAGCTGCGTTTGCAAGGTGTTGGAGCGAATGATTAACGGACGGCTCATATGGTGGTTGGAGTCGAGGCAATTATTAACGAACGCCCAGTGTGGTTTCCGGCGTCATCGTTCCTCAGTCGACCATCTGGTGTCTTTAACTACCCATGTAATGGACGGTTTTGTGCGCAAGTGCCAAACGGTTGCTATATTTTTTGATTTGGAGAAAGCGTACGATACTTGCTGGAGAGGCGGTATCCTCCGAACGCTTCAGGATTGGAACATACGTGGGCGTATGTCTGTTTTTATTCAGGAATTTATGAAAGACCGGGTTTTTAATGTTCGCGTGGGATCAGTTTTATCATCTAATTTTATTCAAGAAAACGGCGTACCTCAGGGCTCGGTACTAAGTTGCACACTGTTTGCCATTGCTATTAACTCTATCACCCAGTGTTTACCGCCAGGAATACAATCGTCGTTATTTGTAGACGATTTTGCCATTTATCTTTCCTCTCGGAGAACCTGTCTCTTGGAACGCCGCCTCCAATGCTGTCTCGACCGCCTTCACGCTTGGAGTGTCTCTCACGGGTTCCGTTTCTCCGCAGAGAAGACCGTCTGCATGAACTTCTGGCGCCACAAGGAGTATCCTCCACCTTCGCTCCATCTTGGCCCAGACGCACTCTCCTTCGCAGACGAAGTTCGGTTCCTTGGCTTGGTGTTTGATAGGAAATTATGCTGGTCATCGCATATAGCGCAACTCAGAGGCAAGTGTGAACGTTCTCTTTGTATTTTACGTGTTTTAAGTGGCACATCTTGGGGAGCTGACCGGACTGTTCTTTTACGTTTTTATCGTTCTCTTATCCGGTCCAAATTGGATTATGACAGTGTCGTTTATAGCTCTGCGCGGCCTTCTGTTCTGCGCCGCCTGAACCCGATTCATCACCGGGGTATCCGTGTTGCCATTGGGGCATTCCCCACCAGTCCTGTGTTGAGTTTATGTGCGGAGTCTGGAGAACCTCCGTTGTTTTATCGTAGGGATGTTTTACTGGCCGCGTACGGTTGTCGCTTGGCTGCGCAACCTCGTCATCCCACGAATGGGCCGTTTTTTAATGTATCTTTTGATCGTTTTTATGCTGCTCGGTCTTTTACTCCTAAGCCCGCTGGCTTTCGTTTTCGGGAGATTTTACGGACGTTGGACATGGAGTTACCTGCTTTTTTCTTAGCCGGGGAAACTTCTTCTCCCCCCTGGATTTTACCAGAGGCCCCCGTTCATCTCGGGCTCACGTCCTGTTCGAAATCTTCGACCGCAGCACATATTATTCGTTGTTCTTTTAGCGAGATCAAATCCTCTTTTAATGGCTGGAATTTTATCTATACGGACGGCTCTAAATGTGACACAGGTGTAGGATGTGCTTTTGTTTTAAATGGGGCAAGTTTTACGTATGGTCTTAACGTTGCAACATCTATTTTTATGGCGGAGCTTTATGCTATCTATCGGGCGGTTTTATTTATTTCTGAACAGGGGTTAGGGAACAGTGTTATATGTTCCGACTCTTTGAGTGCCGTTTTAAGTTTTAGAAATCTGTACAACCTCCACCCTCTGGTACAGATGGTCCAGAATGTAGTTTTAACCCTTTTCGACGCTGGCGTCAGGGTAACACTGCTATGGGTGCCTGGGCACGTCGGAATCCCAGGAAATGAGGCCGCAGATGTTGCAGCAAAATCCGCTCTTTTAGACCCTGCTGAGTACGAGCACCGTTTTTACTTCGGGGATTTTATACATTCCTTACGACGAGGCGTTCTCTCGCGCTGGCGCGATGAGTGGAATTTACTAACCACAAATAAGCTTCGGGAGTGTAAATCAGCCCCTTTTAACTGGTCGACTTCTTCTCGCGCTGTTCGTCGCGAAGAGGTAATTTTAGCTCGTCTTAGAATTGGGCATTGCCGTTTTAGTCACTCTCATCTTTTTAATGATCAACCCGCTCCAGCTTGCCCTCACTGTGACCACCCCTTTACAGTGCGTCACATTTTAATTGATTGTCTTCATCTGACAGCTTTTAGAAATAGCTTAGGTTTGCCCTCCTCTATTGAGGACTTACTCGCAGATGATGTGGTTGCTGTTGAGCGTGTGCTCCGTTTTATCCGTGTTTGTGGTTTTTGGAGCAAAGTGTGAGTTTTTATCTTTCACCATTGACGGCATTTTTATACGCTTTTAAGACTGTTGTTGTTTCAGCATTTGATGCATCGTTTTTAGCACCAGTCTTTTGTTGAGTTGTTATATGTAACCCTTGTTATTGTTTTGGGGTTTTATTGTTACAGTTTAGATTTTTACAATACTGGTTTATTTTCAGCTTTTGCTGATGTGTTTTACTACCAGTTTTTATATGCTCTAGTGTTGATGGTTATAGGGTTTTATTGACCCTTTTTAGACCATTATAGGACTGTGGTTTTGTCGCTCTTGCGGCTTTTTTAATACCAGTCCTTTGTTCACCATTACACCCACTTGTTACTTGTTATGGGTTTTTATTTTGTTGCACAACGTGCTACTGCGACTTGATTTGTGTTAACTATTTATTTTTTAGTTATGACGCAGTTTTAGCATGTTTGGGCGCTAATGACCTTAGCTGTTGTGCGCCCCTAAAACAACAATCATCATCATCATCATTCCATCAGTTAAATTAGTGGATGTATCATCAAAAATATGCTTAGAACACCGCCATTACCGCAGGTACGAGGGTATGTCCAAAAGTTTCCGGCCTAACCATTTTCTATTATGATGAAGACAAAAACTATATTTCACTTTTCAATATTGCAATAAACTTCTCGCATCTGCGAATTGACATTTCAATCCCCCCCAAAAATGGTCAGAAATGCAAATTGGGCATAAACAGAATCCACAATTTCTTGATCAACTTAAATTTCCTTCCTCGAAGGTCATTCTTGAGTTATGAGAGGAGGAAATAGTTACTGGGAGCTAGATCTGGGCTTTAGGGTGGATGGTCGATCTCCTTGAACCCATATTTCTTCACAGCATCCTTTGCAACAAGAACTGTGAGCATAGGCACGTTATCGTGAAGAAGGCGCACACCGTCACTCAGCTTACCTCGCCTTTCTCTTTGATGGAAAAAGCACGTCTGTGCAATTGGCTATCATAGTACTCCCCATTTACTGTGGTGTTCCCCTGCTTGAAGTCAATGAAGAGTATTCCTTCACAGTCCCAAACGATTGCGGCCATAATCTTCTTGGTTGACTGAGTGACCTTGGCCATTAGAGGAGTGCTTCGCCAAGTTTACGCCAGTCCACTGATTCTCTTTTGGACAAGAGATCATAGTAGAGGACCATAGTTTCATCTCCTGCAAAACCGCCACGAATGGCCGAGGTGGTTAAGGCGCGGACTCGTGAGCGTTTGGGGTTCGAATCCCACCAGGAGCGTCCTCCCTGACTGAGGGTTTCTACAGGTCTTTCTCAGTCCTCATAAATGACAAATGCCGGGAAGATACCCTAAACTTAGGCCTGGAACGTTTCCTTCCTTAAAAAAACACTCCTTTCCCAATATATCATCTCATCTCACGTATCAGCATTGTCCACCGCCTGTGGTGCCTCAGCAGTAAATACCGGCGTTAAACACTATTAAAAATCTTCTGTAACAATGGTTTGCAGAACTTCTCTCTCGTTGCCACGGCAGAGCTCCAAAAATGCCTGACAACAGATGACTCGTTGCTGCTTTTGAACTGAGAAAAGTGGTCTAGGCACCCATCTTGCACTAACCTTATTCATGTTTAAATGTTCATGAATAATTGGAAGGACTGTTGTTTTAGAAAGGCTTGCTGCTATTTCTGTAGCTTTGAGCCTTCGTTCTTCCATAATTTCTCCTTCCACAAGAGCGATGTTTTCAGGAGTGAGCACCTTCAATGGCCGACCTGCACGCTCTTCGCCTTCAATGCTTTCTGGACCCATTCGAAAAATTTTGGCCCATTCTTTTACGGTAGAATATGAGGGGGATGCTTCCCCATATACACCATCCAATCGCTGTTTAATTTCATTTGTAGTAAGTTCTTCTTTTGCACGCATTAGAGACAAATTTGAGATTCATGGTACCGTAGAAAACCAGGGCTACACTGGCAGCAATAAAGGAAGAAATTGAAATGGCATGTGCTGCAATCGCTGAGCACACTTTTGCAAACGTTACTCAATCAGTAGTTCAACGTATTTAGAAGTGTACCGACGGCTATGGTGGGCATTTCTAGTAACTGTTGTAATTGTAAATGTGTAAGATAAGTGCTCATCACTTTCGTTTGTGTGAATTCACTTTTGTTATGTTAACGCATTTTTTTTTCTTTGCTTGGAGTGTGTATACATTTTTTAGCAACCTCTGTATAAACAGTAGAAAAAGCTTCACGCTGTTTACAAGACCAAGACATCATGCAATATAAGCTCGCTATAATTCATGTAATTATACAAATTTGTTTCCTTGTGAGGTCGGGGGCGGAAGATCCTTTTCAAATGCCTAAGCAAATGAGCTCGGGAAAGTTTGGCGCTAAAGCTACCTGATAGGCAGTAGTAATTGATAGTGTTCTTAATGACGGGTGGAAAGGAAATAGGAAGACAACGGAGGCAGATACACTGTTAGCATTACTAACTAAACATTGCAAATAAAGCTAAACAGTAATTCCACGTATATTGTTTCCGTCAAAATGCTGTTATTTCCTTTTAATGAGAATAAGTGATCACAAATTGTACAATGCATAGAAAAGTTTTTTTGACATTTATAGTTAGTTGTAGTAGCTGAACTTAAAGAAAATGTTCAAACGGTCGACTTCGTTTTTCTAAACAAAGACAACATCTTCGCAATACGCACTCGACGCACAAATGTTGAGCTTTCACGTACTCCTCCCATGGAACCTCTTTTTTTCCCCCAGGAGTTTCATAAACTAATTATATCAGGTGTCCCCATAGAAACAATGCTAATGGTGTAAGATCGGGAGACCGGGGTGGCCCGACAACACGATGACCACGACCGGAAAGCCCATATCGAAATAATCTTGGGGAAAGGTGTGAAGAGGTGCCATCATGTGGATACATCATGCTTTGCCTTATGCCTTCAGGAGCTCATTCCGTTATTTAAGGCAAACAGTTATGTATAAAGGTGAGATATTTAGAACTATTCGGATCTCCAGGTATTGTCCAATAAGCAAATCGCAGATTACACCTCCCCTAAGATTTATACCAAATCGGCTATGGCAACGTATCTCAACAGAAATCCGAGGTTTCCCTTCATCCCAGTAATGGTAATAGTTTACCCGAGTTGGTCCATATGTAGTTAATATTACTTCATGCGATAATAAAATTTCTTTAGTAAAATGGGTGTGTAGCAACTACTGAAAAAGTTCTTGTTGGGAATAGTTAGCACAGTAAACTTGTGCGGGCGGTAGGGATGTAGTTGCTGTTCATGTACCACTCTCCACAAACCAAGATGATCGACCTTCATTTCACGGGCTACATGAAGCTTTTACAATGTTTTTGAAAAGTCACCGGTGTAGTTCTTACTAATCATCTACGTCCTGGATTTTAAAGCCTTGGTTTAAATCTGCTAGGCTCCCTTAGACTTGTTCTACTATTCTGAACGTCCCATGGCAATTAGGAAATTTTCTTCTTAAATGCGATCTTTGAATCTCTCCATCTCTTTCAAAAGTTAAAAAAATATCCGTCATTTCAACATTGGTGTAATGTTCCAGTTTTTTTTTTTTTAGGAAATTTTCTTCTTAAATGCGATCTTTGAATCTCTCCATCTCTTTCATAAGTTAAAACAATATCCGTCATTTCAACATTGGTGTAATGTTCCAGTTTTTTTCAGCTTCTACGCAAACAATGACATTTTTTTTAGTCTTTTCTGAAACTACTTTTACATGCAAGATATAGATATGCTCGTTTTTAGTACGTAATATGTTTTGCCGTGTGTATTAAGAACGTCAAGCCAGAACTGCATGTGTGTAGTATGTAACCGTTTATTTTTTCCTACTCTATTATCCCCTTTACGTAAAGTAAAGGACAGGAATACTGTCAGGTCTGCGTTTGCTTGGAAGCTACGATAACAAATTATGGAGCGACCTTTTGTTTTCTATATGGCACGCGAGGAATTATTTCGACGTAACATATTACAGGCTCCTTTGCAACCCAATCACAAAGCGCGATTTGCGATGACAAATGTTTATTTAAATGTGTTTCGAAGTTGTGTCCTACAATTCCCCACTAACCGAAATGTGGCTCTTCATCCAGTGTCGTTTTGAAACAGCCTGTATATCTGCTAACTTTTGCACAATTAAAATAATTGAGACGGCAGCAACTTTTTGTCAAACAGATCAACATTTCATTGATGTCGAAAAAAATTCAAGTCTAAGAGGGTGTTTAGCACAAAGGATGAAATAAACAGCAGAAATGTTTGAAAAACATTTGTACATAAATTGTTATAATTTCAAATGTGTTTAACGACTAATGATATATGCGCCTAACTGACTTCTTATGACGAGCACTCAATTTTCTAATATAAATCTACATTCCGCATGAATCGTCAGCCATTTCAGATATATAATTCGAGAATTATCTTCATTGTATTATTCTTTAGTATTTGGCCAGAAATAGCAAAAAGTTGAGTTGCTAAGTACTGCAACCTGTGTATGCTAACATAAAATATTTAAAGCGTAATTAACCTGCGAGTGGTCGTGCATGAGCAGTTTACTCACGGTAGACTTTTGTTTATTTTTCTTGATGTTTTAATTTTGGGAAATTAAAATTAATACATTCATGTTATACATACCTATAAGGTTTTTTAGATTCCTATGAGCATTTATGACAACTAGAGTCTGTGAAAAATTAGGAAATTGTAGAGCTCCCCTTTATTTTGTTGCTAATTTAAATAGCCTTCTTCTATGTTGCTCATTTTTACACAAGAAAATCGCATTATAAGTGTAATTATTGGAAATCAAGAAAGATTATACACAAACAAATTCACTCAAGTCTACTCACTAAATGGGAAACATTCCTTACAGGTTGGTGATAATATTTTGGCTAGCGGTACATATGGCCCATTAAAAAAGTGGAATTTTCAGGATAAAAGAAAACTTTGGACAAAAATGAAAAACTTTTAAACAAAGAAACATTTTCAGTGTACGGACGTCCAATTCGCTTACTGTAATCCTCAGGCATCTCCAGAAAAAAAAAAAAAAAAACTACACGGTTGGTAGAAATGCTCACAGTAGCACCTGAGATCTTAAAAGAAACCTCAATTATGAGCAGGTATGGTGACGCATTAACTTGATACTGTACCAACTTAGGCAAGAAGAATAACAAGATAGCTAGAAAAAAATACAAACTCATAGCATAAGGAATCGAAACTTTTTAGTCTTTACGCTCATATAGCGATTACACGTGGGTAAAATATGCTACTTTTTCACATATTTAAGTATTTTAGTATATAAACCAACTCTTTTTCTGATTTTAGCACCCAAAAATCCAAGTCCCACAAGTTGTATAACTGGAAACTGGAAATGGGGTAAATATAATACACATTCTGTGGCTGGTTGTTCTCATTTTTACGTGATACCTATGGTTTGCTCGGATTTAGATCGTCACGCTTTCGGTTTCATGAAGTGTTTTCATGTTTCATATATCTATGCACATTGTTGCTCTTCGACACACACACACACACGGTAATTTGGCTGCTACAGTATACATGCTTCTGCTATGCGCCACTAGATTATAAAGTTTGCACAGTCCCCTGTTTATGCACTCAATTAACACTAACTGCAGCTCAACGCAATCTGTAATAAACTAAAATAAACAGCAAATAAAATAGGCAAACAAAAGATAAACAAAAAGGTAATCACAACTTTTGTTTTATTACAGCCAATAGAAAACTGTATCAAAATAGTCTAATGTTAACATTAATTTATCCATTCTATGTACATAGTTAATACAGAATGCTATGCGAATAGCAGACTCATTTTAGAGGCAATTAAAATATAAAAAGGATCATATGCCATACTGATTTCTTGGATATTTTTGGAAATGCGTATAGAGCTCATTCGTTTAAACTGTTTCTTCTTACCTTGAAGAATCCTCCACAATTCTTGTGCTTTGTTTACAGTAGCGGCATGACTGAATGTTTTACCTATCTTTAACATAATTGTTTAAATTCATTTATTTTTATAAACTGTCTGAAAGAGAAAGGCCACTAAGACTTCTTTAAAACCTCAAGGAATGAGTAGCACGTTGTTCCATTAATGAAATGAGATTTTTTAGGTATTGTATCGTAATCAACAGGAACATGAAGTACTGTCTTGAAGAAGTGAACTACCTCAAGGAATGGGTAACACATTGTTCCATTAATGGAGTGAAATTTTTAGGACTTGTGTCGTAATCAATAAGAACATTACGTACAGTCTTGAAGAGGTTATTCACCACAAACGAACTATTAATAAAAAAATACGTTGTTAACAAATAAAGAACATATGATCAATATTTTATTGATTTTTCAATGTAAATTACAGCTCTAATTTGAAATACTAGGTGAATGAACACCATTTCCTACACCAGCCTAATTTAGTATCAAGGCCATGGAGAAAATGATATGTTCCAGTGTTTTGCTAGACAGGTTATTAATGTTATTTTTCCAAAGGAAATTTTGCTCAATTTCCGGGTTTCCTAATTACTTTTTCTGCAAAACAAGAGTTCCCAAGAACTTATTCCCAGTTTTCATCATTATTTGGTTACGCCATTTACATTTCATGTAAATAAGGCAAGTTGATAAAGATTAACACGCATTTTCTGTATTATTTTAAATTTATCCACGTATTTAAGTTAAAACGCAATGCCTTTTTATGTAGGTAACAGCAAAATTTTAAAAATGTTCATAATTAATAATACCATAGAATTGCAGTATGTAACCGTGGTTTTGTTAAAATTGATTAAAAATCGAAGTTATTGCATAATCTTGAAAAACTAAGACTAATGTTTGGCTTTTAAGGCACACAGCAGAGAAGAGGACCTTTTTAACAATAATACTGTGTTCCGATTAGACTACATTTACAAGAAATGGGGGGTCGGTCCTGGTGGTGTAGTGGTTACCATACTTGCCTCCTACACCCAAGATCGCGGCTTCGAACCCGGCTAGGACCGTTTGTTTTTTTCGGGCGTATAAATCCTAAGTACGGCTTCCTTCGGAAGGGAAGTAAAGCCGTGGGTCCCGTGTCGTACATTTACGGCACGAAAAGAACCTCAAGCCTGAAAAAGAGGCCTCTGAACAAAATTTGTCGGCCGTTTCACGCCCTGAGTTGAATGAGGCGCTGATGACCTGAGATGTTAAAGAGCGTCCATAAATAAATTAACAAAAAAAAAAAAAAAAGAAAAGAAAAGAAACGGCGTATATAACTACTATAACAGCCATAGTTGTGCCCAAGTGTGAACCCGTATGCTGTGCTCGTAATGGATTACCAAGTTTGCTAGAGAATAAGTATGTCGGCAGGTTTCTGGACGTAACACATACTCAAATCTCTTCTTTCAGGCTTGAGGTTCTTTTTCGTGCCGTAAATGCACGACACGGGACCCACGGCTTTACTTCCTTTCTGAAAGAAGCCATACTTAGGATTTTTACGCCCGAAAAAATCCATCGATTTTGGCCGGGATTGAACCCGCGATCTTATGTTTAGGAGGCCAAGTATGGTTATTACTACACCACCAGAACCGACAATTATGAAGATTTACCATCAAACTAATCTTATGAGGTCCACCAGGAGTTGAAATGGCAATATCCACGGCGAGGGAGCCCCAGAGATCCTCACCTGACCTTACCTGACAGAGCTAAACCCCTTGGACTCCACTCTATGGGGTCACTTCTGGAAGCCCAGGTACAGGCGCGATAGTTGAAAAAAATAAACAAAGCCACATTGCAACAAGTGTGCAATGTCGCGGAGGGTTGTAAAAACATTGCACTCTTCAGAGTTCAATGCAGGACTAGACCTTCCGCTGCTCTCACAAGTCAAGCGGTTGAATTGTTGTAATGTGGAACACTCATATGCCTCCAGAATAAATTGCAAGAGCCATACCATGTAAACTGAAGCTGGACGGATGCATGGCATATAGGTGGTGTATGGGTTCTAAGAGACCATCAAAGCAATATAGAGGGGTTATAAGAACACTCCCCAAACGAGATGCCGCAATTGTTAAAAACCTTTCCTTACTGTCAGCAACGTGACTTTGGATAGTTACATCCGTACCACCATAGAACTTTTAGGCGTTGACTCCCTAGCGCTGATGTTCACTATTGAAGAGCGGCAAAGAAACAGAAGCTTCTTCCTTTCCATCGCAAACTCCTACTGGGATTTGCCCTGCAGGAATCTCCCACGCCTCGGGAAGTATGGGATATCATAGATTGGTTGAATGTAATCCGATTCAAGTAGGCAACTTACGTGCTGGTGCTCTAATGGCCAGCGTTATGGTGCAAAATAATTGCAGCAAACACATCAGTCGGGATCTATTACTTGAGCTGTATTGGGATGGATTACTTATTCTGGACCTGGAGAATTAATAGAAATTGCACCCATCATGGATGTAGCCAAGTATGAAGAAATATTCAGTGATGTAGTTCTTCCAAGCAACTGAGCATTATTCCTCATCCAGCAAATTTCAGTTATTAAACTAGTGCAAGACAACAGTAGTATCCACGAAGTTTGTCGCATTCGAAATTTATTTGCTCGAAATCCATGTTCTGTATTCGTCTACTAAATCGCCTGATTTCAATATACTATAGCTCAGATGTTTTATAAGGCCAAGAAACAAAGGGCAGCAGTCATGGGACACTTAGAAGAGTATAAAAGACCTTCTTAAGATCCAGAATATTTGGGGACCTAATAAATGCAGTTCTAAGACTCTAAATGGCGTATTAGACAAAAATGGCGCCTGGACCTACTATTGAGAACCTTGTATTTTGAATTATTTGACATTACTGTTATAATAATTTCATTTGAAGTATTTTGTAACAATTTGAATCCTAATAGTCTAATACTTCCTTACGTTTATAAATATTCTTATATATGATTTCATTCAACAGTATACTTTTAAATATTTATTATACAATTTAAACAAAATTTTAACCTAGTTTTACGTTCTTAAAAACAATTTCAGATTATGGTATTTCTTAGTTATGTTTCAGATAAGTTGTATTACTTGAGTAATCAAAGATAAACAGATATCTATTTTCCTTTCAATGGTTGAATTTACAAAAATATGTTTTTATGAAAGTTATGTGATTTATAAACCTGCCATAAAAATATCTTGATTCAGTTCAAGTAAAATGGTATGGATTCACAAGTTCTTAAAGAGAATTGATTTGTAATTCCTACGTTATCGTATTTCTGAAATTATTTTCTTAATTCTTTTGTATTATATATATTGTATGTGTAACATTACAATGTTATATATTTTGTGACTTAAAATATAAAATCACATTGATTCCTACCCCGTCCTTCATTACGCTTATTCTAACAACATAGTACACCTAAACACAACTGTTTTCCCCTCCTATTTCGTTGGGAAGTTGAAGGAAGGCTCTACTTTCATTAGATATTTCAGCCTATGTTGTACCCGCCTTTACAGGGGGTCGCAGAGGACGAGGACTCGTCTGCACGTGACTAATGCTACTGTCAGAGAAGAACAGGTGCGCGGGGCAACCCATGGTGTTATGCGAGGATTGAAGCGATGCCTTGAGATGGGTGATGAACATTTTGAGCAGTTGCTAGGGTAAACCTTAGTTATCCGTAGCCGTACGTTTCATGCAGTACGTTAACATAAAACATATTATTTGGAAATAAAATGATTACTAAGCCTCTTTCGTTGATCTTATTGGTTTGGGCTATGTGCCCCATTTGACCCGAGAGATTCGTTAAGATATCTTCTTTATTATGGCTCGTAGAATGTTACTTTTCATACTTAAATTAGTCGATATATCAACTATTCTAAAATGTGATTTTATTTAATGATATTTTCGTACACCTTTATATAACGTACTGGGTGCTTAAATGAAAGCGTTGTTGTGGGTTCTCGTCGGGGTTTCCGGCGAGGGTGGTTCAGTTACTTCCTATAGCATGGGAGTAGCCAATAGTTGCGTTCTCATCGACTATCGGATCTCAGGGATTTTCGCCGTCTTCTTTATCTTCACACAATGGGAAGGGACAGGAAGTTACGTTCAAAATATAGACACAGGGAGATATGTGATGAGACAAGTGTATTTATTGATCTGATTCCTCATTACAAAGAAGTTATTGTTCGTCTCGGGAAATGAATGCCCATAACCCTTGGACTAATAGTTAATTGATACGGTGCGCCGGTAAGCTAAGTATTTCTGATGACCGTGAGCTTCCGGGGTTTGAAAACAATAATCTCATTAGCTGATTTACATTTCCCGGCAAGTATTTACTAAATATTGATCTCGAACGACTTTCTCGTAGGGATTAAAGCTTTCATTGATTATAGCTGGTTGTTACTTGGTAGTTTAACTTCAGTATCACGCGACTAATGCATTCCACATGCATGCTTTATATAAGTTACACGCCTAATCTTAAATCTCTCTCTGCCGATTGGATGAATGAAGAGTATCTGGGAGCGCCGAGTGCCTATCTTAGAAATATCTGAAAGTGCTTGCAGCGAGTGAATATCCCATAATACTTGAAACTGGGTGACTTTGCCTCTTTATATACAACCTCTTTGCTTGGGTACCCACGTGTTGACACCGAGCCTTCCTGGGTACACCCAAGTATACTCAGGAGCATCGCCGGCTTTAAAAATGTAAAATACTCATGGCTAATTGGGCGGTCGTATAGCATGTTCTGGAACTGTGCGAAAATTTAATGGGTTAACGTACGCAATGTAACAAATCACCGACTCGGAAAAGTTCATTACTGATAGCTTAGAATGCCACGTTTCCGCCTCTCACTTGAGCTCTATTGTAACAAGACATGTCTGCAGGTGTTATATTAGCATTCATTTCCAGATTGCAGTAGAAGAAATATACTACCTGACTCAGTATTTATTATTCTAAAGAAGTTACTAAAGACTTCAAATCGACAATTCATGGAAAGCAAAATTTGATTTCTGTATCCCATTTGTGAGACGAACGAGTTTTAGCTTTTGTAACACAAGCGACATCGATTAACGCGAAATCGAATATAACTTTTAGAGGGACTTTTAAAACATCTATGATTTTGTTAGAATATATATATATATATATATATATATATATATATATATATATATTGCCGTAATGAATAGAAGGGGATAAAATAGATGAGATACTTTCTTTCTCTTTCTTATTTTCCTGTGATCCTTAAAATACAAGCAATATTTGATGGCATTCGAGATGATATTTCTACTGCCGCAACCTAATTCAATTTACGATGTGCATTATGGTTAATTTAAAACTAGCCATGGTCATTCCTTTCTCGTACTGGTTTATATAATTCTTCTGTCTTCATGTCTCAGTCGCTACATCAAAAGTTCAAGTGAAAGAGTTAAAATTCTGTAAATTGATTTAAGCGATCACACAGATGAAAAGATTATCCATATAAATTGGTTTTATCTCAGTAACTCTTAAGCGCGTTAGATATTCATCTGATTTTGTCATTCTCTTTACAAAATGACGAGTTTTTACATCCGTGGCAGGCATAAAAGGGGTAGAAGACCGTATTCCCGGTGTACCAATATATATGAACCACATACCATATACCAAACGCTGCTCAAGAAAACTTAACCATTCATTCTCAATTATTTCGCAAACTATTAAATTGCGAACCCATGTTCACTGAGACTGTTTTCTGTTATTATATACTTTTCACCCAATCAATTTTGTGCCATTGCTAATAAAACACTGTGTAAATTAACCTTAAACAGTTTAATCAGCATAAATATAATCAAATAAAAATTACCACAAAATGGTATCTATCAATACATTAAAATATAAATGTAACAACTTTAAACTTTAAACTTTGCTTATACATTTGTTTTATTTTATATTTTTTTAATTCATGTGCATATTAAATATCAGCAATCAATTGTTGTTAAGACAGGAGTTCAAATCTTCAGCATTTTTTCAAAGGATTTATTGTTTCTTTCACAAGAAATATATTAAACCTGGAATCAATTTACAATGTTGTGTGATTAATTTAATTTAATGTAATTTTTATTTATTTGTTGCTGTTATTTACAATTTTTGAAGGACAATGGTTGGAATGAAGAAGTGTGCAAACTTCAAGTAAAAAAACACAATGAATGATGATTTCAAAACTCTTATACTATCGCCTGAATAATATAGATTAAGTATATTTAATTCTAAATAGAAGCGGTTTATTTTAGCTTATTTGTATTCCATTTAAATTAAAATTATATACGCCCAAATGAAGACCAGGCTTTTTTTTCTGTAATGATTTATTGGTTATAATATATGAACATACAGGAAGTAAGAGTGATATATGAATGACATATTCGCTACACATAGTGCCCTTGTCTATTCAAGCTAGTGTCCAACGCCTCACAAGGTTGGTAAATATGATTATAGAACTTCTGAGGTTGATTGCCGAACCAATCTTCAAAGGAACGAATTCCCCTCTGTTTGGTAACGATGCAGATGCTCCATGCAAGCACACATCGCCGAGCCTTCTACTCCTCAGATAGATGCTTTTGGACTCGCTTCTGCGGTATCCCAACCGTCGATGGAGAGTGTGGTGATTCTGCAGTTCTCTCTTACTAGGTTGTCTACAACATCAATTGATTCCTAGGTGATGGTTAAATGAGCTTAACCAAGTCTAGGTATGTCCTCGGTGCGCACACGCCCGTCACGGAATTCACCACACACCGCCTGTGGTGCCTCAGTAGTAAAAACGGGCGTTAAACACTACTCAAAAAAAAAAAAAAAAATTCACCACACCATCTGAACGATGTACTGCGTAACAAGACAGATTGCCAAACTCATTGTTCATATGACGATATATTTCAGCTTCTTAGTGCCTTATAAATTGATTACTCCTCGCTGGGCCCTTTTGTACGAATCTCTGTGTGAACGTATTCAGTGTAACGTGCTTCAGTACATGTAAGCAACACGCTGTGTCGTGAGACCACATTAGTCTGCTGTTTTACATATAATACCACTTACCAAAGAAAACGCAAAACACTGCGCAATCAAGCTACAACACTACGACGAAATTTATAGTTTGATGATTTGGGTAGCTCTTACGCACGTGTAAATGCATATTTATATTATTTACCCAGTTTTATGTATGGATGATTTGGGGTGGGGAAGAATACTTTCGGTACTTGAACCTTGCTCAAGGCTCGCTCTTTGTGCCCACATCCCTATGAGGAAAGCATAAGGTGAGTGACACACCAGGCTGCCAGGATATAAGGGCGATGACTGCGCAGACGCCGATGGGGTTCCCAACATGTTTCCAAATTAAACACGCTAACCCTGCATGAGCCCCCTTGAGTTGATCGTGAAGGTTCGCTTCCATTCCAGGCACCGGGGCACAATTATTTCCTAAGAGCAAGGCACCATCACACCTGATCAGCCCAATTCACCCTGGCACTAGCAAACCTGTAACAGAACCAAAGGAATGAAATTATATGAAACGGGAGGGCGGAAATATCGTGAAATGTAAATACCCATCCAGCATTCGCCTAAGTTAACACGGCAAACAACAATAAAACCCAAGTTCAGGATGGTCAGCCCAACGGGACCTCCTGAATGACAGTCTCAAGTGTTACCGCCTAGACAGCCCGCTCGGTTACACAGTTTTATCATTAGTATGTCATGCCGATGTGTATGTATATCAGTTTTTAAAAGAAAAGTTGTGTTAGTATATAACTTTCTATAGCGGGTACATTAATCTCTCAGGGCGTAAAACGTATGGTTGACATTTTAATAATCCGTTAGAAAACATTTCCTTCAGAGATTGCTTTTTGAGGCGGAGGGGAAGGCTATCGATCCTTCAATTTATTTTTAAATAAAATTAAAAAAGATTAAAATTGTGCATCATCAACAGTGTCTTCAGAAATTAGTTAAGAGTGGACGTGATTTGAAGAGAGGGTAGATCAGAGTATCATCTTTCATGTCAAAGGGTCATTTCCAGTCACTTTCATTCCTTCTGTTATATTCTCCCTCTTAGACTGCTCGTCTGTCAACAACACTCAGGGCAAATAATTACCCCCGCCTGCTTCCTAGTCCACCCCTCGCATTATTAGCAAGTATCTAAGCACGCATTGCTGGAAATAGCAACGGGATGCCGTGCCATGACCAACAAACTCAAGCGAAATTAATTTACCTTCATAAACTGAGTGCCTCTGGTCAAACAAAAAAACGAAACAGAAAGAGAGAAGAGAGGGTGTTAAAGGAAATGGGGGAGAGAGTCTCTGGTTTTGATATGAGGTAATTAGAATCAGTAAAATAATTACTTTTCTTTTTATTAAGGTCTACATAACGGTTTACCACGGGAAGTGTATTGTTATGGACATAGTAAAAGAGTACTAAACAAAAGTAAATGTTAAGTCAGATATTCTCTTGTAGTTTAAGAGAGTTTCCTGGAATTATAGGATGAGATTATGCTCATTTATATTATTGTCAATAGACCCGTTATTATAACGATGTGAAAGTGCACGTCCTAAAACTTTTAAATCTGCTCGCATAATGCAATTAAGTTAAATATATGTGTGCAAAATGTGCACATTTTAAATATTACGTTTCTTGTAGCAATACGAATGTTAAATATGAAATAATTAATTTATTTCTAACATTTTATAGCAGAACTGGTTCCGTTTTACAAAATCAGCAATGAATCGCAATTCACAATCACCTCTTGGCCTAAGCATTCAACTTAAAAACTGTTGTCTTTCAAGGTGCTTTTTATCTAGTAAAATACTTCATTCCACATCTTACAGATTCTTGGGTATATCTAAATAACCTAAACTATTCCAGAGAGAGAGTCGGAGATAAATATTTTGAAATAATGGTAGGTTTTCCTTATATAAATGTCTGTCGATATCCAAAATTAGTCACTTTTTCCCACACTTTTCCCTTAAGCTTCGAAAAACAGTTTTCGTATATTTAAAAACTATAATGGCAATAGCTACAACTTCCATGAATGTTTTTCTTGGTGTAAACTAGAACAACATGGAAATATAAACACAAAATTCCTTTCGAACCTATGCTTTGGCAGAACAATTCCAGTTATTTTCAATTCATTGTTTTGTAAATTAATGTGCGCAGAATATTGTTCTCGTGTAAAAAGTTCTTGTCACTTTTGCAATATCTAAATTTCGGGGAAAGACAGTGTAATAAGAATGAAAATATTGTCTCTATATAGCCCATCTCGCGACACATGGCTTAAAACTTGTAGTTTTCTGTAGAACAGAAGGGACGGTAAAAAATACAAAATTAAACCGCATTCTGCATATCAGACAGATTTCTAAACTGTCCCATGATTTATGTAAAATGGTAAGCATATTTTGAATACCAGTGTGTTTTGCAGATTTTCTTGGTCTTTCTGTTAGTACTGCCTTTGAATGTAACTTTAAATAATGAAATCTCTAATTTGAGTGTCCGAATATGTTGTTTTATAACGTTTAGATACTTTTGTCGAATGCAAAATTCTAGTATTTTTGAACTTGGAACGCAGAGTCTACACTTGCGATGGCAAAATTAGCGAAGACTCGTATAAAAACGTCGTTGTACTTTTCTTCATTACCAGCAGTGAATTGGCATTATATTTCGTAACTTTCATTTGTTCCATGTTTTTTACGGTATTTCCTCATTGCGTTTTGTTCTAGACTGCACTGATATCTCTATCACATAATTAATTTATCTGCTTTGAGCTATCGACTTATAACAAGGTGGTAACAAGGGGTTGCAAAAATTAGCGCTTTGAGGTCGGGTGTTTCAGTTATGGTTAGTAATTAGTTAATTGTATGAACCTTGTGTTTGAACCATAATAAGATAGGTGACAGGGCCCCAAACATTTAGTCAAACAATCTTTGGCTATGAATGATGGAAAGCTTTACATGCAATCAAACAAACAAGAGTCGACACCTACTAGCATTACCCATAACCTTGTATAATTAACAAGTATTGAAACTTCCACCAGTAGAACAATTCATTATTGGTGAAATCAGAAATGGCCTGATTTAGACTGGGAAGTAAGAAGGCTAAAAAATAACGGATAGTTCTGGTAGGAGAATCTGTCCATTTTGTGGAGGGGTTGAGGAATAGGTACATATTCCGGGCGAATGTACTCGCTGGGAACATCTGAGAAAAAGCTGCTTCCTGAAAACTTTTTAAGGCAATTAGAGGACGATTAGCATGCTGGGATCTGTTTGGGAACCACGCTAATTGATTGAATATGAGCATTTTCCTACCCAAAGTGAGCGAAGCTATAAGCAATTTATTATCTGGTTAGAGCGCAAAAACTGGGATAATTATAAATAATATGTAATATATTTCCATTCACACACACACACACACACACACACACACACACACACATATATATATATATATATATATATATCGTTCTTCCGATTTTAACGTTTATTATTATTTTGTTTTATGTGTATCATACATAAGCATGTACGGTCGACGACCCGTGCATAAAATATATTTGTAATGTGTATATAGAATTTTATAACAATGATGATGCACCCGGCACTCTTACTATTAATATAATAAGAAACTATATTCAAAAAAATTCCATATTTAAAAATCCACATTTAGAAAAAAATAAACATTGGAACCGTACAGCTACAGCAATTCTACCCTTGTATCTTTTGTAATTGCGGAGGTATAAACTAATCCAAAACCCCAATTGCTTAAACACTTTAGTTTTGCAGGAAGAATTTAGAACGAAAATTGTTCTTAAAGTTAACTCGCCCAATAAATTTTGATCCCAAGAAAATAGATCCCGCTGACTATAGGAAGCCGTCAAGGGTGGGCGAGGTCGTTGAGGCGCGGACACGTGAGCGGGAGGTCTGGGGTTGGAATTCCACTAGGACCGTCCTCCCTAATTGAGGGGTTTTCCAGGTTTTCCTCAGTCCTCAAAATGGCATATGTCTGGGAGGTATTCTAAACTTAGGCCTGGAACGTTTCCTTTCTTAAAAAATCCATTCCCAATATATCATTTCATTTCTTGTATCATCAGTTTCCACCGCCTGTGGTCCCTCAGTAGTACAAACGGGCGTTAAACAGTATTAAAAAACAGGCTAAAGGAAAAGATGGGATGCCCTGCTCGAAGCAGACAGAGAAGAGAGTCTACATGGAGGAACAGTATAATGGAATATGCAATTCTCGGCACTGCCATCTAGTTTTGGTTTTTCAATTACCTTGACAATAATTCCATCTAGCGACTGTTCCATTAACTATGTCCACCATCAGTTCGTTACTTAACATTGAAGTTATTAGAATTGAAACATTTGGTTCAAATTTTGACACTGGAACTTCACTCCTTTCTACATTCCAGACATTGCATTCGTGCGCAGCTTTCTCCAACAAGGAAAGCTGGCCACAACAGCTGGAGAAAGCAGCTTATGTCCGGAATATAAGCAATTTAGTGAAGTTCCGGCTTCAGAAATCCAACCAAATATCGTAATTACGTCCACTATGCGCATTTCATGGCATTTAAATTCATCGTCAAGTAAATTCAGCGTTTTTAAAGTGTTTGTAGGGAAATAACGAAGGTGCAATTGGCTAAATAATCCGAGCAATAGACGTAATAAACTTCCTACAAGGAAAAAATAAAGAAAAATAAATGAAAATGCAAGTGTCATTAAGGAATAAAGGACCAATGTCACCTAGTCTGCGTTAGACATCAGACACATGCCGGGTGTTCCCAGCCAAACAAAGTGCAGCAGCAGTGTCAGATACTAATGTACCTTCCGCTTTATTTATTCTTATTCCTCCATGGTCTCTGTGAATGTGTTCGAGGGCAGGAGCCAACTACAGAAGCGTCGAACAGGCATGAGCTGGCTTATTTTTATACGTGCATGAACGATACACGTTCTTGCTGACAAAAATATCTTCCACTTCTTCTGGTTGGATGAGGAAGCACCTAACAAACATGAAAGATGTGTTGGATGTGATTACTGAAACATCACTGGATCTCATTAGGAAAGTTCTTTGGACAAATGGAAGCAACTTCACCTGTACCAACATCCTAAACCGAAACAACATGATGCACCGGGAATACCAGAATCTGCTTAGGCATTGAGCATCTTAGCTGCAGTGGACCATGTGTGAGTTGAAGCAACTTCACCGCTACCAGCATCCTAAACCGAAACAACACGGTGTACCGGGAATACCAGAAACGGCATTGGACAGTGAACACCTTAACTGATATAGTAGACCATAGTATGTGATATGGTATCCTATGATATCATCTTATCGACCTGGAGTTGTTCTCACTGGAGGCGTCTCGTAGAGTTTCAGACTCATTGCCGATGTGACAACCTGTCATAGATCTTTTAAAATATGTTTTCACTGTAAGTGGCAAGACATCTTTGGATGCTAATAAAGGCAGAATACTTAGATTTTTACAGGAAGTGCTGGAGCTTTTCAACATTGCCTATAAATCACAATAGTTGGATCAGACACGAATTATGTTGGCACTATCTTCCACCACACTCATATCAGTTCATTTATAGACAACGGTCTATCGGGCTCCGTCACATGGCATAGAGGATCTCCGATGACATATCACTGGTGCTTGCGACACACGGAATGGCTCTTATAATACTGCGCACGTTCCATGTTAGGCACATCCGAGCTGTGCAGTTAAAGAAATTTCTTAGTTGCTGGCATTAGTTCACGATATTTTACCATATAACTTGATACTTAGCAGTCGAAGAAAGAGGAAAACCAACAGGAAAGGGAAATGCATTTCATACGCAAAAGTTATGTAAACATTTTGACTAAATAAATAAATAAATAAACAAATACAGTAATTGTCGGATTCGTGCCGATCGGAAAACTTGGGGGACACTCGTAAACGCTATATTCACAAGGACATGCAGCGAGTGCACACTGCAGTAGGTACTTTGCATATAAATTTAATGGTCACAATCACAAGCATCTGGAAAGAAAATGTTAGGCTAGAGTAGCGGTGGCCGGAGCGGTTTAGGGTATTGCTCTTCTGCGTAAGCTCCTGGGTTCAAATCCCAAATAAAATATTATTTGTTTTATAGCTGTATAATTATATAGAACATTATATTGCCTTTATATCAAATTGCAGTATAGCGTATCATTTAAATTTAATGAATTACTTTTGCACACACAAAAATGTAATCGCAAACAAAGGCATTATTTAGAAATACTAAATAAATGTATGAACAGAAACACATACCTTCTAAAGTGAAAATACATAGAAATAAACACAATGATATCATGTATGAACCCTCAGCATGTTTAGCTGCTTTCAATCTTCAGGGCATAGATGATGTCATATTTCTACAGCAGTGTGGACCAGAGGCTGCAACATCCTAGGCTTCTTGAATTTGTGCCCATAAGCTATTTTTTGTTCTTCTTGCATGTGCAGGGAATGCGTGTACAGCATATTGCATTTAGATAGATAAATACTAAAGGAATTATAATATTCATTATAATATATATATATAGATATATATGTGTGTATATGTGCGTGTGTGTGTGTGTGTGTGTGTTAAAGTAAAACTTGCGTGTATGGGAAACAATATTATAAAATATAATTGTCATAATATATTAGAACGGTTTATTAAAAAAAAAAGTGTTTCATGCCGGAAGACGAACCTGGGCTCTTAACCCTGACATCACTTCACACTCTGCCTCAGAACTAACAAATCACACATACTAAACAGCGTCTTTAGTGCATGCCATAAACATAAATTGCAATAGTGACTACACAGCCTTGCTGGTTACCTTGTGAACCGCGCGCTCTAACGAGTAGGACTTAAAAGAATTTTGCGTTTTTTTTTGTCAAAAGGTGTATATTAATGCTTATCAACTGTATTTTATAGCTTATGAAGAACTGCATAGAAATTAACTAAATACAAAAAAAAAAAAAAAAAAAAAAAAATCTGGATAATTGACTTCAAACCATTTTTTATGAATTGCTGTCATTTTATGTTCATTTTCATTATCAACAATTACTTGTGTTCATGATTTAAAATGCTGTTGAATGTCCCAAATAACACAACATATAATGTTTACAACCTTTCCTCCAACTCAGAAAAGTTTAGCATCAAGAATGTTGTCCATAAAAAGAAGGCCTTGATGATAATATAGCGGTTGGCCACATATTGTGAAATATATTCTGTTTATTATTGAAACAGTTTCCACAAATAGAGAAAATTATGTATGGTGTTTTTGAAGGTCTCAAAATGATTCAAGAGAAGGTATAAAATGATATATAATGCATTCTTATAAACTCCTTTCTGGAGGAATTGTTGCCTTTTATTAAATTAGCCCAACTTCGATTTTAAATCTAAAGATGTTTATAGCCATTTGTTTAGTAACCAGTCGGTCCTGGTGGTGTAGTGGTAACCATACTTGCCTTCTATACCCAAGATCGCGAGTTCAAACCCGGCCAAGGTCGATGGATTTTTTCGGGGCGAAAAATCCTAAGTATTGCTTCCTTCGGAAGGGAAGTAATGCCGTGGGTCCCGTGTCGTACATTTACGGCACGAAAAAGAACCTCAAGCCTGAAAGAAGAGGCCTCTGAGCAAAATTTGTCGGCCGTTTCACGCCCTTAATAGAATGGGACGCTGGTGACCTCAGATGTTAAAGAGCGTCCCTAAATAAAATAATAAAAAAAAACATGTTTAGGAACCAGGCCATTCAATGCTACAGGTGTTCTTTACAATTGGGAGCCATCCCTGGGCGCTTGATATGCGGTCACAGTTTAGATGTCCTTTTTTGCATGACAAATAGTTGTCGATGATATTTGTCATTCTATTAAAATATATCTGAAGACAGACTTTGCTGCAATTTGTGTGAAAGTCGTTATGTTGACATTCCAGGTAGGTGAAATTTAGTTGCAATTTATTTCCCGTGTCAATTTTGGTGTGCTTCAAGAAAAGTTAAAATTTACTAAGAAGAATCAATTGGTATTTCCATTATGAGATAAGAAAACATACTCGTTTATCTCCAAAAATCTGTGTAAAACATGGCACCTCTTTAAAACAAACATTACTTGTGTCTATTAAGATATTACTTACTGTACGGAAGTGTACACAAGAGGTACAGGTTTCTGGTGTGAGTTTCAGCTGCTGGTGACAATGTTAGCCCCACTTGTCTTTGAAAGGGTACGGTGTAAGGATTATATACTATCAGTCTCCGAGCAACTCTCACATTATAAAACTTGCGAGGAGGATCTCAGGTGCGGTATTACCAAGGGACTGTACTCACAACCACTTGCTATTATGGAAGCCTTGCGCTCATTATCACTGCATAATTTATGCTATTTGTTCGTAGGTTTTAATAGCCGGAAGCTATTAGCGTGTGCGTGCAGGATGGGCGTTTTCAGTAGCTCATACTGTCTAAGCTCAAGTTGGAGTCTGTTATATTGAGTTAGGGAAATTGTAAAATTTATTTCTGAAGCAAAGCTTTTGAATGTATTTATTTGCAATAAAATGTTTTGTATCAAACTTTAATACATGTCAACGCAGGGTAAAATCTTCGACAGCTCATTTATTTTATTTCCGAATCCAATAATTTGTCTCTTCATTTGTTTTGCTTAATATTCCCCTTTTGTCTTTGCCTTATTTTTTGCTCAATATTGTATGAACCGTTTCCTACATTGAAAATGTGATCAGAGGAAACAATAATCTGATGCTTGTTACCTTAAATACAACTAAACGTGCAAACTATAGGAATACAATGTTTGAAAAGGACAAGATAAGATATGACAAAAACAATCTCAGTGTAAAACTTCAGCTAAGTAAAAGAACAAGCACAAATCTCCACTCATAACTTAAAACACTTTCTGAATATCTAATTGGTATAACGTTTTAGATAGCTGAATATATATTAAAACATTAATAAAATTATTGAGAAAACTTTTTAGTTTTCTTTTAACGGAGCAGGTGCTGCTCCAAATGATCGCCTACTTCATTGATGCACGTCTGAGCCAGTTGATGTAACGCAAATCCAGCAGGCTGTAACATGTGAAGTGTAACTGATCTGCAGGTCGCAATGATTATCTGTCGAAGATGTTCAGGGTTATCCGGATCCTGTGCATATACAATTTGTTTTAAATAACGCCATAGGAAGAAGTTTTTGTTTGTTTATTTGGTTTATTTTCGACGTTCTTTAACACCTCAGGCCATCAGCGTCTCATTCTATTCAGGGCGCGAAATGGCCGACAAATTTTGCTCAGAGGCCTATTCTTTCAGGCTTGAGGTTCTTTATCGTGCCGTAAATGTACGACACGGGACCCACGGCTTTACTTCCCTTCCGAAGGAAGCCATACTTAGGATTTTTATGCTCGAAAAAAATCCATTGATCCCGACCGGGTTTGAACCCGCCATCTTGGGTTTAGATAGCAAGTATGGTTACCACTACACCACCAGAACCGACAGGAAGAAGTTAAGTAGAGTAAACGAGGATACAGGTCCTCCTCTTCATATCCATTTTTGTAAGTGTATTTTCTGGAGATAGTGCTGGACGATTACGAGTCGATGCGTGAAGCCCCATCACCGCTCATGTGGTACATGCTCCAGCAGCTGAGGGAGATCATTTTCAGGGAAATGAAGGAAAAGTGTTCCTGTTTGCACCTTTAAAGAAACGTGATCTGAATAGGTCACCATCCAAAAATCCACATCATGCATTTACTCCCCACCGAAATTGAAACTCTGAGTTGATAACGTTGTGGAAGTTAACAAATCTTTAGTAGTGCATGATATAGTGTTCCATTGTTGTGAAGTCGCAATTCATTCGAAATTAGGATTCTGAATAAAAAGGTTGCATCACCGTCCATTTTGCTTAATACTCATGCGCAAAAATCCCCTCGATCTTAAGTCACGACCATTGACCAATGAGTTGAAGATGATATGGATGGAATTTATTGCTATCTAATATTCGTGTAACAGATGGGTGATTTATATCAATGTCTTCTGCCAATGCTCATATGCCTATATGGGGTTATTTAAGACAGCGATCAAATCTCTTCATTATGGGGAATCTCCAAATCTTGCAGTGTCCCTGTCGCACGCAAACGTTGTTCAATATTACGAAAGGTATTGACTGTAAGTTGTCTTCTTTCCGGAATCCAATCTTGCTCTACAGGCGTTGTGCTTTTCCATAAATAAGTAACACGTCATGGATTACATCGTGAACACTGATGCTTTGTGCTGAGTTGTTGATAGAGTAATTTATTTGGCATTCGTAGGTAATGTAAAGTCTTCTAATAGGGTATGTGTAGCCCTAATGAATCAATAAACAAAAAATACATATCCTGGGATTCCAAGCTCTACAGCTCCAACCTATTCTGGATGCAGTCTAGTGCATGTACCAATTCAACAGGGGGGCCACATTTGTTTTGCTTATAAAATATGTGAATAGTGAATTTTCTCCCCACTTCCTCACAAAATATCCGTTGCACATCCCTTTATCCTAATTTAAAGCGTCTATCGCATTAGGTTATGTTACAGAAACTATTATTCTAATTACATTACAATAGCAGAAAAGAATACCGTGTTTATGAATCGGATATAGTTACTAGCAGTATGCTCATCGTTATAAGTAAAAGCAACTTATTATTTGCAATTACAACTAGTTTTTGCGTTATAACCAGAAAATATATTGCTTCTAGCTTTGCACATTTGTCTAGGAAAATGCCCATATTCATCCAATTAGTGTCATCAAGATCTGAGCATACCAATCGACTCCTATTGCTGAGGTTGTTTTCGTTTCAACCGAAGGCTGGGTTTACGTGGCTAGCATATAGTGGCAGGCATAGCAATATCGTCTTAATTGACTTCAGGAGTTTGAAGTGCTGTGTATCTCAAAAATTATAACGTGCTGATGAGCTAGATGATATAAAGGTAGGAGGTAGTTTTTGTAATATTTATATAAAACCTAACTAACGTGGAAGAATCAGCTCAGGGATAAAGCGTTCAGGGAGAAGCGTTCTCAGTGGGTTGGAGTTTCGATCTCTGATCCCGGCTAACCTCATAGCTTCATTAGAGATTTAATTTTATTTAAATGTGGAGGAAAGAACTAAAGAGAATTATTTATCATCCCAAACTGCCAAAGCTCTTAAAAAGCGACGAAACTTAAGTTACTCCCAGAAAAAATCGAAAAGGAATACTGGATGGAAAAGCGATTAAAATACTAATTCCAACGTTTCCAAAGAAAATTAATTTAATATTATTTTGGGTTTTATGTGACGGATATCCCTATAAGATCAATACAGCGAAATACACAATACATATTATGATTTTCACGGTCAATCGTTCGCTTCACGCGGATGGCTTACCAGTCAGTCACAGCAAAACTCTAGCAGTAATCACATACAGTTTGGCATGCGTTACGACCTTCGAAACACTATCGTCTTACTGTAGCAGTAAGTAGAGTTCGTTAAAATAACCGTTGTTCTGCTTATAAAGTGCATATATGTGGAACTCCCCCTCGATTGCAGAGTAATTGAAATAATTAATATTTGTAATTTTAGTATTAGCAACTCAGTAATTATGTGAAGTATGTTGTGCATTTTTTCAGTGGAGTATGTAGAATTAAGCTTGTATAGTGTTTAAATGCATTCATAATATGTAATTTGGTAATATTTAAGACATGACATGTGTAATATAGCAAGATAAGGCAAAACTCACGTCTTTCTCTGAACAAAATAAGACTTGGCAAAAGGACAATGCAAGATATGCTGCTTAGAGTAGGAAACGCCTAAGGCAGAGACACCAGCTTGTTCGGTGACAAAGTTGCAAGTGTCTAAGTAAAATGGTCAGTGACAGTAACGTATGAAATATGTTTAAATTCATCTTATTGACTAATAGCGGAGCATTTGGCTTGACCAAAATTGTCCAGCAAATAGTAGAAATGGAATGCATTTAAGGTAAGTACTGACCTATGAGTGACGTTAACAAGAAACTGGTGGGAATATTTCGCGCCGCTGTCCGTGGATAGCGTCATTTTATATTTAGTATAAAAGGGAAGAATTTGCCCAAAAGTTTCACAATCTCAGAATTTTCCGGGTCCAGATACGTGTGGCTGCCGTCGCCCGAAGATAAGCGGAAGAGCGGCCTAAGTACCAAGTACCAGTTCCGGCAATAACGAGGCTTTACTGTCAATCACCACGCGAGATACCGATGCAATATTACTGGGCTGCATTAAGAATATTGCTCAAAAACAACTTATAGCATTCGGCACCATTTGGTGAAAACAATAAATTTATGTGTTTGCTAAAATTACCTTGCCTGTGGTTCGATGTGAGACGTGAATTGGCGTAAATATTCTGTTCTTGAGCATAAACAGCTTCAGCAACTAAATCATGAGTCGTTATTTATTGGCGAATTTCATATTAAATTCCCATTCCCTCAGCCCTGGATAGCTTATGGCTGCCAGAAATCAGCGGAAAGCTCGAGAGAGAGAGAGAGAGAGTCTTGTGAAAGCAGAGTTGGAGATCTGCAGCAGCCGTAGTGAAACCTGCGATCAGCGGGCTTCAATTAATCAACACAGCTACCATACAGCCCGATTCCCATCCCCCACTCTCATCCTTCTTCATACTGTGGAGTTTCATAAACCTTATGTATGCTTAGCTGTTATTTTAATGTCTGGACGCATGTACACGTTACAACAAGAAATTATTTACGATTCGTGTGTGGAAACATATTCTTGCAGGAAAGTTAGAAGTAAATTTTTAACAGAATATACAAATGTACTTGTTCCACTTAGAGATACCTTAAGAAACCACGTAAACAAAATTTAAATAACCGGACCCATTCTCGAAAGAAGCAAATAATAAGGCGCGAGTTTACTAAGGAGAAACTATACGAAGTTGCAGAGAAATTAGAACCTTCTCAAAAATCCCCTCTAATGGCTTGTACAACAAACAGAAATTTCATTGAGCTAACAAAATCTTAATTTTGAAAGCATACAAAGTTACTGTTGTCTACAAATTGGTGCCATGCGATCCTGAGTTTCGGGTAAATTTCTGTAATACAATTTTACAAAACTTTAATGATGGAGTAATTGATCCATGCTTAATGATCTTCTATGACAAAGCGCGGTTCCATTTACATTGCCATGTCCCGACACAGAATAACATGTATTGGAGCACAGATAATCACAATGTTGTTTTCGAAACTTCCCTACAAAATTGGAATATGGTGGCCTATATTTTTAAACAACAGTCAAAGCACGGAGATAACAGGGATGCTATATTTAAGTTGATCGACATTAAATCACATTCTGGATATTTCTAACAAGACTGCCACCTCGCAACGAGCTGACAAAGCATTAAATTTAAAGACATTTTCTATGGAAAATAAGATACGTAGAACAAATCCCCACAAATTGAAAAAATTGAAAGAAAATATTAGTTAAGAAATTGATTACATTGCGATATATTAAATGCATGTCAATGAAAGTTTTCTTAAACGATTTTTTTATTTTTTTAATTACGAACACTCTTTAACATCTCAGGTCATCAGCGTCCCATCCAATTCAGGGCGTGAAACGGCCGACAAATTTTGCTCAGAGTCTTCTTATTTCAGGCTTGAGGTTCTTTTTTGTGACGCATATGTACGAGAGGGGACCAACCATTTTACTTCCTTTCCGAAGGAAGCGATACTTAGGATTTTTACAATGAAAAAACCATTGATCCTGGCTGGGTTTTAACCCGCGATCTTGGGTTTAAAAGATAAGTATGATTACCACCATCTCTTAAACGATGCCAGAAATGTCTAGATGGAGAATATTTCCAACATTTCCTGCAATAAGAAACGTGCTTATATTTATTTTAATTTTCCATTGTGTTGCTATTGTAATCGCGAGAACTTTAAATCAGTTGCGGGAGTATAATATTCCATGTGTTACACTCCTTGTGGTAGATGAACGGCCGTATAGCTGGCGAACTGGACTGCAAAATATCCAGTATTTAAATGAACACAACACCGCATATTATAAAACGTGTAATAAATGCACTAGACAAGACATATGAAGAAGCTGCATGTATTGGAAATAATTAAAAAAATATGGCGGAATTTTATCAGCTAAACCTGGAAATAATAACAGAAATGCTTTAATGGTTCTTAGTTCCAAGATATGTGGAGTTTTACAAAATGCAAATTTCATTCATGCTCTAAAACGAGGGCTATCCAATAAAGAATAGGCATATTTTTTGACAACTTACCTTTACTCATTCTCATAATGTTGATGCTTTTGCTGAAAGTAGTCCCCCTTGGATGCATTGTATCTGTCCCAGCGTTTCTGCCAGTATTCAAATACATGCTGTAAATAGCTTTTGACAGAAGTTTCAGAATCGCCTTCTGATGCTATTAAACAACTCCCACGAAGGTGTTTATTCAAGTTGGTAAAAAGGAAAATGTCGCACGCAGGGTGAGGGTTATACTTCACCCCGATTATTGTGAGGTATTCAGCAACAACTTTGGCGATATGAGGCAGTGCATTACCGTGGTGCAGCATTCAGATTGTTGCACGGAAATATGGCCTTTTGCGTGTGATATGACTTTGGAGAATTTTTAGAATATCTCTGTAGTATTGCTCAGTTCACTTGAGCAGGTACAACATACCGGTAAACCATTTCTTGAATGACAATCTTCCTAGCCAAAGCAATCACATTGGTGCTTTTGGTGTCGGCGATGATGGAGATTGCCACACAGAGTTTTACTGCTTGCTCTCATGATCGAAATGATGAATCCAAGGTTCACCAGCAGTGATTACCATTGAAAGAAATACGCTTCTTCCTGTAACAGTATGCGAACCTTCACAAAAATGTCCTTTTGTTAGAGAACCAGCTGTATTGTTACTTATCTTACACAATGAACTAATACCACGTGTACGTTATGCATTTCGCTTACAAAACATGTCAAATTTAGCTTTAGCGCGAGAAACTCTTCCTGTTAAAAGTATCACCATTCTTTATTGAACAGTCTCTTATATACACAATTTTAATTGCCTACCTTACAAACATAACATTTTGGTCTGTCTGCGTATTTGCTGAGAGCAGTAGTCCGCAAATAACAGCGTATTGTATTTATCCTAATAACGTCTTTCTTGATTGCCGACATCTTCATACAAAATTGCTTAGCTGGTCAACATATTCAAGAAGTCTGGATGATCTATTGTAATCCATCCCATGTTGTCCACTATTTCTCTGTAATTTACACCCCTGTAGTTGCATCGGTCCTGGTAGTCTAGTGGTAACCATACTTGCCTCGTAAACCCAAGATCGCTGGTTCAGTCCCGGCAAGGGTCGATGTATTTTTTCGAGCGTGAAAATTTTAGTATGTTTCCTTCAGAAGGGCAGTAAAACCGTGAGTCCCGTGTCGTACATTTACGGCATGAAAAAGAACCGCACTCTTGAAAGAAGAGATCTCTGAGCAAAATTTATCTGCTGTTTCGCGCCTTGAATTGAATGGGACGCTGCTGGCCTGAGATGTTAAAGAGCATCCATAAATAAACCAAATAAACAACCCCTATAGACACAACGATGTTTTTACAGTGACCTGAAAGTGTCCCATGTAAGTGCTTGCTTGTATGTAAGAAGTTCATTAAACTTTTAATCGAAAATAAGTTTTCTTATTTGGGAACCTATGAAGATTAATTCTTCGATTTTGAAATAATTTAGTCGTGGACATTTATGGAAGGGTTCCTAAACGCTTCTGCATTTTGACTAATTTTTTTTACATAGATTTTCATCAATCTCGATTTCATATGAAACTTAGGTAATACTTTACTCTCGTCTATCAGTGCTGTACATACATATTTAGCCCCTGGTTCTAAGTTTTGTTTTAGGAGCTATTGCCTAGTTGCATAGTATTTGTTCTATGCAGCACTTTCCCGCTTACAAAAACATTTCTGTAACCCTGGTTAAGACCTAATATAATTGCAATTACTTTAGAATCTGCACTTATACACCACTTGTACCTATAACAGTTGATAAAAGTTTAATATTATCGTGTTACTTTCTGCCTAACAGTAATACTTGGTAATTTATCGTCATTGACCAGTGATACATTTTTAAGGCTGAACTTTGAGGAGTCTATATAAAGGAGCAATTAATATCTGTTGTGTTGAATGTCCATGATATCTATAAGCCATCCATATTGTTATAAGCACATTGTTCTGTTTGGAAAATAAAATTTGCAATGGATACTGATGATTTCGTAGTTGGTTATTTTAACACTTTGTTTAAGAACTTTCCACTTCTTGTGGTTGTGATGCTAGTTACTCAGATTTGTTCTTAGGTAAGTCTACTTCTCTCTCAATATAATTTAGTTCACTTTAAGTAACTTTATTATGAATTTTAAACAGACCTATGTGACAAATATTTTGCATGTTAGGAAGTTAATGAGTCTTAGAATTGCTTCATCTGAGGGTAGGGATGAAGTTTGCTCGACATCAGAATCAGTTGCTTAAGAGGCTGGAAGATCAGGTACGGATGGATGCGGGAATGTTTTAGTAAGTTAAAGCATTTTTTCCTTACTGAAGGGTCCATAGAAAAGTAGTATTATATATGACTGACTTGTTCTCTCTACCACATCAATATATTGATATACATAAATCGTCCGTTTCCATTTAATCGCTCGCGAACATTTGTGGAGCAATTATGATGACAAATATAAGATGCATAGACTTTGTCTTGATCCAATACCTTACAGCTAAATTCAAGATCATTTACCTTCTTAATATCAGGAGTTAACTTTGCGTTTGTGATTTAAAAATAACTTCCCCACAAAAATAACTAAAGTTTTAGGGCTTTTTAGGACCTTATTGGCAAGTATGTCCTTTCAGCATTGATTTATTTAATTTTTCACCCGCGAAGTTAATTTAATTTACTGCTTTAACTATTTTGAAGTAGTGTTAAATAAAATAAATTCTGTACTAAACTCTTATTTGTCAAGGGAAAACCAAGAGCTAGACTTAATTGTTACCAAAATTACGAAGAAAACGGAGGTCAGGGAGGACTAGACCTGCAAGTGTACCATAAAAGCCTGCTCACATCGACCGCTATACTACACTGAGGTTATTTGAGTTACGGGCCAGCAGAGCACGAATGAGCACTGGGAGAGGCCAGTCGTCAATTGCATAATGCATGTGTTGGTAGCAGCTTGTAGTTAGTTTGAGGGAGTATTTGTCAGTAAGTTGTATGTTCGTGTCTACTCGTTGCTTTCATTGTGCGTAAATCATGCCCGAATTGTTTTTAGTTAATTTATGCCACTACATAAATATAGTCCTGAAGAAAGTGTTTTATGTACGTTACACATGTGAAAACAGATTCTTAAACAGGAGCGATAAAGCGATTCGCAAGAAAATATGCTGGCAATCGTGTTCCAGATACAGAAACTGTTAGCCAACTTGTTAAAAGTTACGAGAGACATAATCTCTCTTTGAAAAGAAATGTGCTCCGAACAGCCGTGTTCTTACGGGGAGAAGTTAGAAATTAATACGCAAAATGCCAGCAATGTATTGCTGATGAGGGGCATTATTTTCAATATCTCTAATAACAACGCAAGTTTTAAATATAACATTATTTTGTGCTTTTTGAAAAAATATAAAAATACTTAATTTACGCATGGCGTCTCTTGATCTCCCTTTTCCCGGTTGCGGTAGCTACACTACCAAAGTAAGCTCAGGCGGTCCGTATCTCAAATAACTTCATGTTATATAAGCATATTTTCTTGCGATATTATTAGAGAGCGATAAAATATTACCATGCAACCACGTATTAAAGTCATTTTTTGCAATTTCTATTTGAAAGATGGGTAAAAATATGGATGCAGAATTGCTTACATTCTCTTTGAAGTCGAACAGAAGGAAGTGGGTTCATTAAGTTAAAGGTCCTAGGGAAGAACTTAGAGATTTACAATATTTATTCCAGTATCTCAAAAGGGATGGGGAAATTTCAAGGTAATAGGTTCATGTAACACAAATGCTATTTGAAGGACTTTTCTAGCTCATTCAGGACCTAAAGAAAAACAACACCACTACAGAGAAGTAGTTGGGGAAAGCAAGATTTGTAATACCTATATATATATTCAGACTTTCAGTGATTGCTCAAAACACATATTTATTAAGGTCTTTGTCATTGTTGCTTGTTAGCTACAAATAGTTATACAGTTTCACTTTCTCTATGAAGATTTCTGTTTAAGTCACAAATGTTTCCAAACTGAATGCCATAAACTTTTCACGTGGTAGTATTTACATTCTGCATATGCACCAGTTCTGCTATACTTTGCTAAAATAGCCAGATGTCAAATGTGCGATTAGTTTTGCATCTTAAAAGAGGCTATTTTATTCTTGAAGGTGTGATCTAGCATATATCATATGTTGCACAATTGTAGTGCACCATCCAATGAACCGCGGCCTTAAAACTTTCGCATCCCAGTAACAGTCTGTTTCAAAAATATATACCTTAATAAATTTCTACAATTGGTAAAATTCGAATACAGCTGCTTGATCTGCGTAAAAACAAAAATTAGAACGAATAAAACAAAATGACCATTTTCTCGGTTACACCACAGAAACTAGAATGAAACCATCAATTTTATATCTTATACATATTTACTCCTGAACAGTGATATATATATATTTTTCAGACACCTTTCTTCAACTAAGTTTAATAAAATCAAATGTTAAGGAAAAATATGCAAAAAAGCAAATAAGAGAAACATAATTTTAATCAAATATAATGTACATTTTTTAATTCGTTAGCTCACCAGTGAGCTTCCAGTCAAATTTTGGTTTCTTAAGGTATAAATAATTAAGTTAGAATACTTTCTTATATGAACTGAAACACTTAGTAATTGTACGGCAGGGAACGTGTCTTAAAACCTTGAACGCATTTCACTGAAACGTTCTTAAAACAAATTAGCTTTTTTTTTGAAGAGTAACCAAGTATAATGCATATCATGATAATGATTTACTTCATATGATTTAAATTATTATTTTTTCGAATTAAATAATAATAATAATAATAATAATAATATAAATATATAACATCTCATTCTGGCACCTAGGTGCCTATACCAGGATAAATATTACAGTTGTGTGATAAGACGTAATAGCATTGAATGGGATTTTAAAATCTGTTTGCATTATGCTTGCAAATTTGATCAGAATATTTTTCGATTTTTTTTCTGACAATTTTTTTATAAAGTTTAATTTATCATTTAAATATATGCCTAAATATTTTGCTTCTTTTGTCTTCTGATATTTTGATTATTGTACTTTCATATTTTTGTCTTGTTTTAGGGTACCTTTCAATATCATATATGTAGATTTGGATGGGGCGGTTTGTAATTTATTTCTTCCACACCAATCCTTTAATTTATTTGTTAAGTAGTTAGCACGACTTTTCAATTTAATTTATATTTTTGCCTTCTTTGGTAGCCAAAACTTTGCCAGCATAAATAATGGTTTGCTTAACGTGGTCATTGTTTATCAATTCGTGTAACACAGTTTCTAGGACAATATCCCAAAAGATCGGATCTAGGATTGAACTCTGGGGACATCCCTTTGTAATTTTCCTGTATATATTATTCTCAATACCTTTAATATATACTCTTTTGTTTTTACAATAATTTTTTTAACATTGCATATAAACACTTAGGGAAACCTTTCTCCCATAAAAGTTCAAACAAAGCAGGCCACCATAAATTGTCGAAGGTGCCGGAAATATTAACTAAAATGACAATAACATATTTTGAATTTGACAATTTTACCGCATTTATTAGTTCACTAATTTGGATCTCCCGTCGATCTTTCTTTTCTAAAACCAAAGTGGTTGTTGTTCATACCTAACATATTTCTAAATTCTTTCAGTCTCTTACAAACTGATTCCTCCATAATTTTTCCTGAGGTGTTTTTAACAGACAGATTGGTCTGTATGATTTAGGGTCTTTTGGATCTTTGTCGGCTCTCTTTTTAAGAATTTGCTTCCAAATATAATCATTAAAAAGTCCAAATTAAAATGATGTAATAATCCTCGAAATTTACTATTACTTCATTTATAATTTCATCTGGCCCCGCAGCTCTTTTTATTTTTTAGATTCTTATACTTAATCTGATTTTAGAAATGTCAAATGGAAATATTAATCTGTTGTTGTTATAAGTGATATTCAATTGAATTCTCTTCTGAATATCGGCACTTTTATCATTCTGAGGTAATAATTTGTAAAAAAGTACGTTTATCGAGTTTTGCCAGTTATTAATGCATTTATTTATATTTTTGAACAATGCTGTATCTCTCTCTGCCATAATCTTATCCATCTTTTATTTATCCTGAGCGGATATTTTGTTAGTTTGATTGCAATGAAACAGTTCCGAACACCCCAAGTAAAATATGAATGCACATCTTGCCTCTTTGTTTCCTATAGTTTATGTATTTATTATATATGTTATATACAGTTATAGTTAGTTTCATATAGTTTATGTATATATTATATATGTTATATACAGTTATAGTTAGTTTCATATAGTTTATGATACCAAATGAATTGTTGTCATCGATTCTATATTCCGTTATACACAGACTTCTTACCAATACAGTTCAAAAGACGAAATGTATATCGTTGTCTTATGAGCACTTATAACTTGAGAAATTGCGCTATATGGCGCTTCGAATTTTCTTGATTTCTCTATTTTATGCACAGCTGTAATGTATTTTTAGTTTCAAGATGCTGATCAGATACTGAATGAAACATGACATTTCTTTTTCATAACACGAGATTCTTCTTCGGTGATGGTTAAAATTGTTTCGCGATAGAAAGCTGATAATATTCTTATAATTTTATAAATCCCATCATTGTGTTTTCTGTTATTAAGTTAATCCTAGGCTAAAATATATTTTGGAGGACTGGTTGATTAAACTTCGACCGTTCGAGTTTCAGGTCTATTAGGCGAAACTTATTCGACGTTTTCCATGCTTATTAAATAGCATTTTTATACACTTTATTCTGTGACATTTTACTTGGCATCTAGAAGGAAAAAATTGCAAGGGAATGGTATGTAATGACTTTGCCACGTCTTGAAATTGAAAATGTACCTCATTTTAAGTAAAGCATGAGTATTAGCTTGTTATAAAGAATGCAATGAATGTTGCTGGCCTTATACATACTTATTAAGTATTCAGAGTCTAATGAATATAATTTCAAACCCTATTAACATAAAATTTAAATAAACCGCCTCTTATCTTTGCAAGTCACACTTTAATGGTCGAAACACGCATAAATATAAATGTACTTAATTTACATAATTTTATAGAAATTGTACTTTATTCTGCACAATGGAGATCAAAAATAAAACAAATAAGCTATTTTCAATGTAATTTTATTTTCTTTAAATGAATATAATAAGCTAACAGTTGATTGCCTTAGTGTGTAGAAGCTTATGGTAATGTTAGTTTACTGTTTCCTAAGCATTTGGTATGTCCTCACTATTGTGTAAAAGGACATCTGCTTTACTGTGTACACCTTAACTTCAAAAGTAAAGTCTTTCCGCTTTAGATGTGCAAACATAGTTCAGGGAGTAAAGGGATAAGAGAGGGAAGGAAGCAAGCAGGAAAGGGAGCAGGAATACAAGGAAGCAATGTAAAGAGACTAAAGAAGGAGTAGTTTAGATAAGGAAAGGGAACTTGGTACAAAAAATGAACCGGAACTAGAAGTATCTACTAAGTGGTAGCAGTTAAGCTTGGAGCCAAGAGGAAATATGGTAAGAGTACAAGCATGTGGTAGTCATTAAGTTAGGTATGTTTCTGTACACCGTCGACTTCACAATTGGCTTCCATTTTCCTTTTCCTTGACCACAACGTGCTGAACTTCCACTGCCAGCGTCCAGCAAGTGGCCCGTTAACCCTGCTTGAAATTTGTTACGGTTCTTAATTTCCTAATAGGTACTAAGCATTATGCTTGAATTTGCACATGTTAGTTAATATATGGAACATTTAGTAACAGTATATTATAAACTTTCTAGTGAAAAATGTCCTTGCTGTATTTTCTGCTTGCTTTATTCTGAAATAAAACTTTGAAAACATTGATTATATGAACAACGTTCTTCACTGAATACACTTCTTAAAAATATTGTTTCTACAACATGTCTTGTTTTCCGCATTATGTGATGGAATTTAATGTATTTGTTTCCTTATAGACGACTTCCATTAAACTTTTACTTTAATTGTTTGCAGAAACAAGTAATCTGTAAAGCGTCATTAGCATAAAAGCCTTAATCTGTACAAAAAATAAGGTTTTGCGATTTAAGCAGGAAGACATAAATTGAACACACAAACATTGGGCTATGTCGATGGTTAAAGTAGCAACACATTTAGCCAAAGATTAGTAGTTTGGAGTTCAGATTTTCACATATAATATTTCCTGACACACTTTTTAATATACCACCATTCAGTTTCAATTATATTTTACGTTAAACCAAACGAAATCCAAAATCAAAAGTTGGAAAGGGGGAGTTATTTGCTGTTACCAAAGAAGTACCACAAATAGATCTGAGAATCAGTTGAGGCCAGGACGTTTTCACTTTGAATCAAGAAACTCAGTTCTTCACAATTACACCTCCGTCTTAATGTTTCTCTTTAGCAGTGGGGACGTCTATTTTTTGAGCAAGCTAAGCACATATTTTTATTGCATTTAAGCGTCCCTCATAACAATGAAGGTCTAAATAGACGATGTATGAAGATGAAATGAGTGCGTAAATGAGTCCGGAGTCCACAGTGCTTAAAGATAGCTAGCATTCACCGTTTCAGAGTAAGGAAAACTCTAAAAAATCTTTGCCCAGGTAGCTAACCTTATAGAATGCGAACCCAGGACTTCCGAATTTGCAGAAAGACATACTGACCACAGAGACAGTCACTAAATCACAGGAATGGTGCTTAACAGTAAATACGCGTCCCACTTTATACCTCAAGAAGTCAAAAGACTAATGAACATGGTAGTGCTGAAACATTTACTTCGGTTGCCATGCGAGAGGTCATTTCTAACAAAATGCTCTTAAATTTACTTAGCAAACTCCAATAAACTAAAAATTTAATAAATATACTTCTTCAATAATTAATTTCAAGTTCAATAATATAAAAAGGAAGGGCACATTAAAATAGTGATTAAAGTAATCAGAGCATGGAATTCTGAAGTTAGATTGCCACAAGGAACATCCCTGGCTGTGGTTTTACCAGTTTTTCCTCAGTCCCCATTAATGACAAATTTGTAGGATGAAATGGTTCCTCCGATCCATCCGAATAAAATATAATTATTATGTATATTTATGCAGCCCTATAATCATACTTAGCATTCTAATTAATAACATAATATTTTATATGTTTGTGTCATAAGCCGTAACTACAACTTAAGAATTGTAAATAGAAACTTCCTTTGGTGTCTTTCCATTTACAGTAGCTGGACTTGTCGACAGCATCATAAAACCTTTTCAAAGATTTTATGACGATCGCGCGTCTTTATTCTCACATCTTAAAGGGAAAAGGTTTTATGTTGCAGGAAAATAACCTTGCTGAACTTTAAACCGTCAAGTGGGGAAGGGAGCGGTGACATCTACCAGCTGGTGATTTGTTGGCTCTTTAAATTATCCAATGATAATATACGTATTAAAAAGGTTAAAATATAGGGAATGAAGTGTGAGGTAGGTAAAATTAAATCAGCCAATGAAAAAAGTGCATTTGAACTTTTAAAGAAACACTCGAGGTTTGTGCGTCATTTTCGGCGTCTATTACCCAATGATTTTCGATTCGAATTTAATATATAAGGAGACATGCAGCCGAGCAGTACACAGAAGCAGTACTTAGTAGTCCAGTTCTACGCAAGCAGTACTCAGTTCGCGGTTAAGCCAGGCACTTTGCATTCAGCTGTACACATTCAGACGACCGCCACGGGTGGCCGAAGTCGTTAAGGCACGGACTCGTGAGCGGGAGGTCTGCGGTTCGAATCCTCAGTCTTCATAACTGGCAAATGCCGGGGAGGTGCCTAAACTTAGGCCTGGAACGTTTCCTTCCTTAAAAAAAAATATCCTTTCCCAATTTATCATTTCATTTCATGTATCATCAGTGTCCACCGCCTGTGGTGCCTCAGTAGTGAAAACGGGCGTTAAACACTAATAAAAAAAAAAAACATTCAGACGACTTACTCAGTTCAGTTCATTTCAGTGGGACTCAGTTAAGCAATTCACCCAATCTATAAAACTCGAAAACACCAAAGGACACAATAGAATTACGATATAATAAACTACGCAAACACATTATGTCACATCGAGTGCTCATTTACACCTTCAAATTGTCCTTTGGGTCCTGTTCAGCCCCACTCAACGAATTAGTAGAATCACACTGAGACAATGTTGCCGCTGGAACGTAGGCAGCCTCCACAATCAATCCGGAAACCACTTCATAAATTTAGCACCCGATGTGGCTGCCATACCAAAGCGCTTCATGATTATTTGGTTCACCAAAGTGGAACCTACAACAAGAACAATAACAATTCCACGGCAAAACGCTCCATAAATGTGGCGCCCAAAGTGGGGTCTACAACAATAGCATTCCCACGACAATCCACTCCAAGAGGTACCATAAACTTAGACGTGGAAAGCTTCACTGCCTCCACCCCAAATAATTCCGATTTATCTTTTTATCTCGTATATTATCAATAGCGAAAACGGGTTTTAAGGAATATTAAAATACCTCAACTTATAAAATGTGCCAAAGAAATTCTCCAAGGTTTTGCACACAGTAAAAATAAAATCTTATTTACCTTCCTAAAGCACAATAACTAAATTGAAGAAATACGTCAAAGGAACTTTGCAGAATTTCACCCACAACTAGAAAAAAAAAAACATTTCTATTTCTATTTTCTTCAGAGAAATAAAACTAACAACCCATATTAACAATGTGCCGAGGAAAATTCCACAATTATACTTGCAAAAAATCTAAATTCTCATTTTCTACTGTAAATTAAAAGGATTAGAAATCAGAAATTTAGTTATTTTCCTCTTTTGACAAAATAATTCCTTTAACAACACAAATATCTGGTAGAAATACAGGAGTTGATCGCAACCCTCAAAAAGAGAGAGAGCGAGAGAGCGAGAGAGATAAGAATACATAGGAAACGCCATCCACATGCAGCGCATTGAAATTAAATCATGAAGTTTATAGAATAATTATGGAAATGGTAATTATAATATAAATTATTTAGCTCTTGAATTATTTTTTGTCAAGGTGCAGAATTCTGGCTCACTTCGATATGTAGGTCAGGTATCCTCCGCCAAGCAGCCCACGACAACTCATTAATACTTCGAAAACAAGCTGGAAAATTATCAGAAAAAAGGGATGACGCCACGTTCTGCAGTCAATTAAAAACGAATGATGCTACATGCTTCAACCAATGAACGGTAATTATATTTAGAAGGAATTAGCCTTCATACAATGAAAGAAATGGAAGAATAGAGGAAGACTGATGGTGGATTACGTATTGCGACAAATAAAGCCACAACTCGGGCCACAATGAGTGTTCACACACATTCTTACACATCTCATAGGGAAGTTAGAGACAGACACATGTCCCGAATACAAGACATGCCTACGTTAACCTAAAAGGTGGCTATAATAATACCAACTTTCTGTCTGAATAGGCGATAAGGTTATAGTGCAGGGTTATTAAAATATCAGGCTGTCCCATGCACCCTGAAGGAACATCACCGCATTGGCCGATAGGTGCTACCATTAGGCGTTCTTCCCTACTCTCATTGACTTTGAAGTCATCCGTAATGTTAGAATCACCAAGGAACACGTGGCTCATGACGCATGAGAAGGGAATGAATGAACAGTGCAAAATAGTCATATAAGAATAGCTCTAGTGATGACGCGTATGTTTAAAGTACTACAGTATTTGACTATGGAAGCACGCATTTCTCTTAGGAAAAGCTACTTTAAAAACACTTCTGATCGCTGTGCTGAAAGAGCGTATATTGATTTTTTCCCTAATGCCTTGCCCCCTTCAAGAAGTGCTATACAAAGACTAGTGAATAAATTTTAAACAAGATGTACAGTGATGGACAAAACACGTTTCCGAAGACGAACGATTTTAACGGAGGAACATTTTATGAAATTGGAATTACCAGTAAACTAGAGCGTTCATCTCAAAAATCAGTAGCTAAACTTTGCACAACAGACAAACGTTTCTCCAACTTCTGGAAGAAATGCAACAAATTTCTAAAGTTAAAACCAAACTGGTTCACAGGTGTTCATGCTTTGCGAGATGGTGATCCAGTTTAAAGAGGAATAGGTTTGTGAATGGAGTTCAGAGTGGTGATATTAATACGCAAATACTTTTCTTCAAATACGAAGTACGTGCGAACACCCAAAATTGTTAATATTGATTTTCAGAAAAAAGCAGCAGATTTGCATGAATCCCCCCATCGTGACCAGGCAATTTATGCCTGGAATGCGATAAACTCAAGGAGGAAAAAGCTGAAATATACGATATTCCAGCTGAAATATAATATTTTAATGAAGCAATAAATGCGAATCTGTATCAATTACTAACATTTGCTTCACTAATCATTAAATTCAATAACTGAAGTGTTTGATAATAGAGTGGTTATTGCTCCCTTCAAGAAATGCTGTACAACCCAAATTGTATTCCATGACACTGAAGACTTTTATTAAATTCTTTCTGGTGCATCGTTATTTTAATTTTCACAATATCACCAAATTTATTCCCAAAACCATTATGGTGCCCAACTGTCTTTAACAGTAGGCAGAACCACTAATGGGCTACTTCATTCCTTTATGTGAGCGGACATACGTTCTTCTTCTAGCACTGTCAGTCCTGATGGTCTAGTGGTACACATGTTTATTTCGTAAACGCGAAATTCAATCCCGGCCAGGGTTGATGGATATTTTTGGCTTAAAATCCTAATTATGGCTTCCTTCAGAAGAGGAATAAGCGTGCTTCCCGTTTCGGCAAGTAAAATAATCTTAAGTCTTGAAGAAGAGGTCTCTGAGCAAAATTTATCGGCCGTTTCACACCCTAATTGAATGATATACTGATGACTTGAGATGTTAAAACATAAACAATAACTATCGTAGTACCAAAGAGCTAATATTTGCATTCATTCTTATATAAACCAATTAGCAGATGCTCATGGGTGATGTTTTCTAGCAAAGTGGTTCTCAAACTTTTTAACTCGCATCTCTCGCTGTCGCATATCCCTAAAGTTTAAATCCAATTTAAAATCTTTATTTTGATTCATATTATTTTTAAAGTTGTTCATCACTGGCTCACAAAGTGTAAATATATAAACAAAATTGTCGCTAAAATTTAGTGCAATATAATTTATATTGGCAAAACAGAAGGGAAATTCTAATGGCCTTAACTCTGCCAGAATGAATAAATAAATTCATATTTTTTTCAATATTTGCGTTTTAATCTGTATCGTTACGCAACAATACATTGTATTCAAAATATGTAAAGCACACAAATATCAATAATATTTCATAGCATAACATTAATTGTTAGTTGTAATTCTAAAATTATAGAAATTATGCTCAATTTCTCTTAAAACCATGATATATCGGGCTTAATAGGAAAAAAAAAAAATATGGCATGTGCTTTCCACACTTGCTTTTTAGGTGAATGAGTCTAGAGAATGGTTTTTATACAAGTGGTTATGAAAGACACCATGGCCTTCTTTAATAGTCAGAGAAAGATGCATCCTATTGCCAAGGAAACTATGTCGGTACATATGACTATTTCATCAAGATTTTGGAGCTGCTTTTCTTCATTTTCCATACATTTCTTGCTCCGGCTTGTAAAATTAACTTATCTACCCTCTAATGTATGTCGATTCCAGATATAAAAATTGCAGGTGAATCAAGGGGTCTATTTGTTGTTAGTGATTACTCTATCGAGAAATATTTCATGAACTGCATGCAAGATGTGTGCTGTATGTGCCGTTGCAGAGTCCTGTTAGAAATTTGCGAACCTATGCTCCGTCGCAGTTAATTCACGGAAAAAAGGGTTGCAAAATATTCTTTGAATACCAATTGCTATTAATTGATTAAAATAAAACAGGACCTATTATTTTCTCTCCACTAATGGCGCATCACACTCCTGTTTTTGATCATGCAGGGGTTCCTTGTGAAGCAGATTAGGTTTTTCTGTACTCCAGTATCGAATATTTTGTGAAAGTAAGATTCGTCCGTAAAGAAAATTAGATTGTGGTCAATTTATCCGTCGTGCACACTATTAAAAATCCATGCACAAAACCTACTGCAGGGTCACCCAGTTTAAGTTCTTGCACTACAGTAATTGTATAGGGTTTTAACTTCAGCAGTTTTTTGTAGTATTTAACACCAGTTTTTACTACTGAGGCACCACAGGCAGTGGACACTGATGATGCATGAGATGAAATGATATCTTGGGAAAGGATTTTTTTTTAAGGAAGGAAACGTTTCAAGCCTAAGTTTAGGGTACTTCCCCGGCATTTACCATTTATGACCTCTGGGAAAACCTGCAAAAACCTCGCTCACGAAGGACGGTCCTGGCGGGATTCGAACCCCATACCTCCCGCTCATGAGTCCGTGCCTTAACGACTTCGGTCACCCTTAGAGGTCAGTAGTTTTGTAGCCGTTCGAAGAGAGAAATAGGAAATTTCAGTTTGCTGAGAAAGACATCGATGTGATTTTTAGGGAAACGTTCCAGAGAATGTCCAGTGTTATCTAACGTTTCTCCTGGTGACTGTACATGGTTGTGCATGCACTTGATCAAGAATACTGTCCGTTTTACGAAATTTATTTAACAATCTATGAAGCTAACTTCGATTCGGAATCTCTCTTGAAACGCTCTCTGTACATCACGAGCCGATTCTGTACGTACGTATGAATCGGAAGCAAATATTTTTTGGGAAATATTTGCCGTAATTGAATTATATTAACACACTGTATTAACCCGCCCAATAAATACTTATTATGCAGTCACCCCACTCACAAGGACACCTCCGTACGTTTCTAGAGTAACACTCGTACTGAGCTCCCCTTCGACTCCCCTGCCAGCCTTCAAGTTTGGGAACGAGATGAGAGCTGAAGCCGGAAATATGGCTGCCTTTATTAATTTAATTAAAAGGCTGCAGAGTTATATTTATAAAGGCATTATATTTGAGGAGGATAATTGTTATGTATATGTATAAGAAAAGCATTTTGAGATAGGTATAACAGGAATAGAAATAATTTGTAACTTGTAACATACAAAAGAGTTTTTGTATACATTTTGTGTAAAATGTGTGAGAAAGACGAATATGTATACCTGACTCCACTCACTGACCGCTCCTTAGACAAGGCTGAAGAAAGGGTAAACTATCTTTTGTTAGGTCACGAACCTTCTACCCAGGAAATACTTAGGAGTTGACAATAAGAGAAACATGTGGCCGTAACGGGACAGTATTTAACAAAGTCAGAGGTAGCAATAATTTAAGAGAAAATGAAAATGTCAGAACGGAGACGAAAATGTTTTATTACAGGAAAGCCGAAAACACGTGCGTTATCTCCAGGAACATTTAGAAATCTACAGACTAAGGAAGGCAAAAGATTTTCAATAGAAATCAGAATATAAGGAAAGTACCGAAATTTATGACAGCTTGTTCTGGGAAAATTCAAGTTCATGGGAAGACCTTAGATCAGGCGGGAAAGAATAATTCTAGCCAATGGTCTTCGGATAAAAGTTAACGAATCAGGAGAACTTAGATATAAATAATTTTAGGATAACCAATGATGAAAGTACAACACGAAAATAGATAAAATACGAGGGAATTTAATTTAGCGAAAGGCGTGGCGATGTAGTAGAAAAACTAGAGTACAGAAGTCAGAGAGGAATTCACGCATTCGGAAGAAAGATATTCAGTAGACATTCACACTCGCAGAAGTTAGACATTCACAGTTTCTCATACTCTCACATTCAGACACTCAGTAGACACTCGCAGTCTCTCGCACATTCAGGCATTCATAGATTCACATTCAGACATTCAGGAGAGACACATTCAGAGGCGCATTTCACACTCGTAGAAGTCGGACATTCATAGATTCAGAGGGGCATTCAGACATCCAGATACTCACTCAGGAAGCCAGTCTAAGAGAGTAGCGAAGTCAGCGGCGAACAGTCAGGAAATACTTTACATGTGAATAAAAATATTTTAAACAAGTCAACCTTGTGTATCTTTTGGGCAACACATTTCTCGTTCCCGTGGATCTATACTGATCCCGAAACACTCCAGTGGACCCTGAGATAAAATTCAACAGAATTGGAGCAAACCACGTCATCAGTGAGCAGCCCGGCCGAGACTACGAAACCACGATCAACTCAGCGATCAACTACGCCATCCCCCGCCCTTTAATTCCTGCTCCAGAGCTGTAGAGTTCGTTCAACTGCAGCCAACTGCATGTGGAGCGGTCCCGCGCACGATAAATCATCCAGTATTATATACTTTTGCAATAAATGCTATTAACTTCACTAATGCTTCGCGGACGGTTTGGGAGGTCCTTGTGGACCACAGTTTGAACACTACTGGGTTAGCCCACTGGAGTCTCACATGTTGATCGGTTTTAGCACTAGTTTGCTTACTAATACATGTATTTTTTCAGATCAGTTTCTGAAAATCTTCTTTTTACTGCCGCAACAGATATTTTTTTTGTTTATTTTTACTACTTCTGCACATCTTTTAGTATAGTTTTAAGTCTATAAATTTAGTGGTATTTCTAATGCATCGATAATAAATTTTTTTTGAGGTTTTCTAGTCATGATAGGTTAGTATTTGTTGGTAACTGTACCAATGTGGGGCACAAGAGTATATTGCACTCCCTCAATAGTTAGTCACATTCTTTAGCAATTTAATGATTCGGCAAATCTAACTTCTTCAATGCTATAATCGCAGTATGTTTTTCAAGTAATATTTCCAGCGTTGTAGCCATTGTAATAATTTAATTACTTTAAGTGTTACCAGAAAATTAAACTACATATAGCAGGTTTATCTAGCAATACGACTTTGATGTACTCTGTGTGGTTGATAGTACACGCAACAGCAGCGTTGCTTAAGTTATATAGACTGAATATGATCCAGACAATGTAACTTACATTTCGATACATGTTTCTGTAATAAAAGTACAGAATGACATTTTAAAATAATATTTTATTGTAATTAAACGAAGCAGTCTGCATAATAATAGATATCTATTTACTTAAATACCGATTTCGTGTGAATGAGTATGTGTGTTGAAATAAATAAGCGGTATTGCAACTTTACCGCTTTCAGGAAGAGCAACTGGTACACAAGTATCTTAATTAATGAATTCTTAATTAATGAATTAACTATATAACTTTTTTACTGCTTAATACGGCACCACTTCTGGAGTGCTACTGATAGCACGAACCGTTTAAAGTTAATGCTGCTTTCGCGGGTTTATTTTAGATGTTTATATTGATAGCTATAAGAAGAGGAATAATGAATATTCTGGGGCAAGAATGATCCAAACGTAGAAGAAGAGTGGAGTTCTTGAAATAGCAATCCAAAATCAAACGGCATGGACAGGCAGAGGTTAAGTCTAAACATAACAAGAAAAACAGTAACATTAAATTTAATATAATATAAAGGGTTGGTTCAAAGAATACCCTTTTATGGGTTGTAGATTTTTACTTTCAGTACTATTTAAAAACATGGAATGTCATAAATAGTTCAAAATTAATGCCCAAGGTTTTAGAAACATCCACTTCTTATGCGGCAATATTTCAGAAATTATTCATTAAGGAATGTACAATATTTATTCGTTATTAACGTATAATTTCAATGCAATATGCAGGAATTCAAGAGATAAATATTGGATTTTTCAAATTTTGAACTCTAAAAGAATAATATATGTTGCAGTCGATACGAAGGCTGTGACGCACCACATGGTATCAAAATTTTCCGGACTGGTTCTGTTACAAAGCAAATACTTCATTTGCATAATTTGAGCACCATTTTCTTTGAAATGGTCTCTTTGACAGCAATACAACGGTCCCAGAGATTCTGTCTCTTTTAGAATGGTGCTTCAGAATCAATATTTGTATTCGATTATGAATCTTCTGCGATTTAAGCTGTTTTTTGTCAACGGTAATGAAACGGCGACCTTTGCATACGTTGACCCAAACCACTCAACAATGATATCAGCCATGTCGTTGATTGTTCTACGATCCTCGAGAACAATTTCCCGGACTTTTACAACATTTTCGTGGGCGATACTTGTCTTCTTCAACGTGCAATTAAGTGCTTTTATTTTAGTATTAACATTTTACTCAAAGCATAAAACGATAATGCATTTAAATCTATTAATAATAAAATTATGATAACAATTATTATTATTATTATTATTATTATTATTATTATAAAAAGCAGTGCATATGTTATATAAGCTGTTGAAAATGAAACCCCTAAGCGGCAATACATTTTTGGCATCTGTTTACAAAATTTCTGTACTTTATATAGTTTTTCTTTCACAAGAACTCGCTGGTCGGTACATAAAAACCGGTTGTTGAAGACAACATGTAGCGGCATAACTAACTAGCACACATTTACATTCAATGAAAGCATCTAGTAGTAACAGGAATGCACAGGTACTTCCTGTCTAAGCATCCCTCGAATTGACTACATGCTACAACCTGTACATGCATTATAGGTCTCCTTTTAGTACGCAGCCGCGCTCTGGCAGTTCATGAATAAAGTAACATCTCTGTATTATGACTACATATAAAAGAAATATGTACATTCGCACACAAATATATGCACAAACCCTTTTCAACGGCTGATAGAGCGTTCTGATGTGAGTTTATATAAACATCTTTCCAATTCATTCACAAGTGTAGAGTCAGGCCTTTCTAATTTTGCGCCAATTTTCTTTCGTTCAGCAACAAGTAACCATCAGGCTCGTCCTCAATAGCATTACATACAGTAATTTGGCAGAGTTGTTGCGATGGAATATAATGGATGGGTGCAATTGAAACACAGTAGCTCAGGGATAGTAATATATAGGCAAGCACTTTACTTTTTGGTATAGCGGCCATGTGAACTACAGAATAGAACCTATTTACTTTTACCCTGTAGAAATGAAAGAAAGAATTGAAAAGGTTGTTACCATTATTTGGTACATGCGTGCTCTCTTTAATATTCATCAGATTTGTTATTAAAGTATTACATAGGCATTCTCTTATGAAAACACAAGCCGGAAAATGGGAACAATTTCGATAAAAAGGATATGTATTCCGTCGCTTCAGATGCAAATTAATATCACACTGGCCATTTAAAGCATCATAAAACTCGTTAGTCCACGCAGCACTAGAATGTTCTGCAGCCAAATGGGTTTTTAATACTTCAAAAATTAGTAAGTACGTAAATTCATGAATTCTATATAGCTCTTGGCTTTTAACACGGAAATTGTACCAAAACTGGGGAAAAAGTGGAGTGCAAATAAACTCTGTTATATTTGCTGTATAAGCAGCTGGGATAGTGATTAAAAACTGGTACATAGTGCCAACACTATGGCGTTAACTACAGTTTTGCCTTCCTGTATTTAATTGTTGATTTGGTTTATTTACGGACGCTCTTTAACATCTCAGGTCATTAGCACCCTATTTATTCCAAGGCTTGAAACGGCTGTTAAATTTTGCTTATAGGTTTCTTCTTTAAGTCTTGAGGTTCTTTTACGTGTTGCAAATATTACACGGGATCCACGGCTTTACTTTCTTTCCGAAGGAAGCCATACATTGGATTTTTACGAAAAAATCCATTGATCCTGGCCGAGATTGTATAACATTCAGGCAAACTCCTAACGTAATTTTCAGTTTACATGTGGTAAGAGATTCGATATTCCGTTAATAATATTAAATAAGTACAAAAATTGAGCTATTTTGTATATTAACAACAAACAGAACAGGACAGCTACATCATATTCCACATTTAAATTAAAGTATTGCTTTGGTTGAAGAAAAGTGCAAACGCTTAAGACGAAGAAACAAATTGCCCCACTATGTGAGTAACATTAAACAAATCCTTAAATAATGGAACAAGAAGTACAAACAATCTATCTTGATGCGTATCTGTAGAATCGTAAATAGATTGCGGTACTTTATCGATATTTGCTGCTTACAGTCGCCCTTCGGTAGAGCATTAACGCTGAACATTAATTGTATCCATGATAGTTTATAAAATAAATATACCTGAATAAATGTTCAGAATGGAACAAGAGAGACTGTAGTTTTTGCATTCAGTTTCAGTGAGTTTTTGATACCATACACCTCTTGCTTCTGTCCAAAAAAGGGGGAGTAAGGAAAAAAAAAAAAGGAAAAAAAACTGGCCCCACATTAAAGAAAGCATTACAGACAACTAAGCAAATTCTGGTTTTAAGTAATGCTATGTTATGTTTTCCCTATCGACAGGCGTGACGTCATCGGAACCACACGTTATAGTGATGGCCGGTGCGCATGGGTTTCATTAAGCTGTACAGCATTTCTGTAACTTTTATTCATTATTGTGCATTAAATACGGCATTTTGAGAGCATCAGTTTCTCCTTCAAAAACACTGAACTTTAAATAACTATAATTTAACTACAATTATCCAACTAGTGATGGGCGATAATATAACAAAACAGTATTAGCCGAAATTCTGTCGTTTACATAATTCCTCTCATGTGTAGCTGGCTCTAGTAATCATACTGAGAGAAGAAAGGAGAAATATCTTTCATTTTACAAAGTTCCTAAAAAGGATGAGTTTTCGGCACGACATTCAGCCCGGTTAAAGCAAATGAAATATGCATAACTTCATTCCGAGTGTGTGTATCAGTTATTTCTTCACACCACTTTAACGAAAACGACTATGAATAATTGAACATATATAAAAGCGGATTCCTTGACAAGAAAACGAAACGTACATAAAGTCAGCAGCTGTCCTTTCACTGTGCCTACTAAGAAATAAATTGAATGTGCAAAAAAATAGAAAAGATGAAGATACAATTCATAAAGAAAATAGTTTGAGAAGCGTTGGATGAAAGCCAGGCTGGTTCAAGTTTTGAACTTTTGTGAAACTACTTTTGACGAAAAGTAATTGCAATGAAAGCTGTAACAATAATTTTAGATAGCCAGGTATAATCAAGGAATTTTACATCTACGGATCTAGACATTCAATTTGAGGTGGGTTTTGGATGCTATTGCGATGTATGTGAAAACGAAGAATAAGACCATTCCCATAAAATAATGCTAAACAAGCCATTTGTAATGATGGATGATCCCAAAGTCCTGAGGAGGATAAGGATGCTAAAACCTATTGACAAGAATAATATCGCAAAATATGCTTCCCTTTTTCTTATTTGGGGGTATTTATTGATATTATTTAAATTTTAAAATGTGAAAAATCTATGAATTCTGTGAAATCTGAAGCAAGAGTCGATGTACAGGTGTACCCAGAATATACTGAAGGGTACAAACTAACTTGGAGGTGTCACCAATTTATAATAAATAAAAAGCTTTTCTGCATTTATTACCACGGCAATGCACATGAATTGTTTAGGATACATAGTTTTCAAAGGTTTTGCGGATTCTTTAGGTTTATACTGTATTTGAAGTCACGTTTTTCAGAAGCGTGAAATCTGTGAATGTTCTAGTTATAAAAATTGTGCGGAGCCACAAATAGCGTAAATCGTGCAAATGCTTAAAGGTTAACTGTGGATAAAGTGTGGTTGGCTGAGGATGGGCAATATATCTCCCTGAATTTTCTGCAAATATGTCACTTAGACTGCAATGGACGGCCATGGTGGAAAAAATAATTGACTTTGTTAGTCATCAAAGACTTATTTCGATTGAGTTAGAGAAAGAATGTTCCTAAGGGCATCGATCATGTTCTTCGATCGTACCGCAATGAAAAGACCCGCGATTTGCAGGGAATTTTAACACTTATATAATGTAATGACATTGTAAAAACAAATAATATAAAAGTTTCCAAATACATGAATTGTTTATAAACTACATAGCGATAATTTGTTGGTTTATTTTCTTTAATTCGTTTGTTTCAAAATATGCTCTAACCATCGTTTTAATGTGCTAATCTTCAAATCGGGGATTGCAATGTTATGAAATCCATGCTACCTCCCAACTTTATTAATTTGTTTATTTTCATGGCAACAATTGCATTATTTGTATTCGTAGCACATTAAAAACTTGTATTTTTGCGATTAAAACTGATGGGCGTTATCCCAGACATTCTCTAATATTGAAATTATTTACTCGAAACGTTACAGGTATTTCAAAATGTTGTGTTAACTAACCAACAATCGTTGCTTGCAGGTTCACGGTTGAAGTAACTACATCGCCTCGGAGGCGAGAGCTATAATAGCTCTGCTTATCCTTACTCAGCGAGATGTGGTTCTAAAATAATAAATATTGAACGAAATACAAGTTTATAGATGAAAGAAGGTTTTTTATATCATTCACAAAGGCGTTGAATTTATGGTTGTTAAAAGCATAAAATCACTCTCCCTTTTGGCTAGTTCTCTTTAAAATGATTATAAAATCGCATTCGTATACTTATGGGAACTAACCAACTGGTTAATTCCCATAAGTATAATCATTTATTCATTTATAAATAATCCTATCAGTCCTGGTGGTGTAGTGATTACCATATTTTCCTCCTGAGCCCAAGATCGCGGATTCGATCCCGGCCAGGATCGATGGATTTTTGGGTGTAAAAATCCTAAGTGTGGCTTCCTTCGGAAGGGAAGTAAAGTCGTGGGTCCCATGTCATACATTTACGGCACGATAAAGAACCTCAAGCCTGAAAAAAGGAGGCCTCTGAGTGAAATTTGTTGCCCGTTTCACGCCCTTATTTGAATGGGACGCTGATGACCTGAGATGTTAAACAGCGTACATAAATAAACCAAACTAAAAAAAATTAATCCTTTAATTTTTGACAATTTTTATCGTGAAAGTGATAAGTGCCAATAATTTTGCGAATTCACGAAAACGTGGGAATGCAACTAAATTCCCTACGAGAGACAAATAAAGCAAGTGTCTGTTTCCTTATATCATTTGAGAAAGCAAGACATAAAAACTCTTTCAAAACCACAACAAAGTATTTAAAAACTGCGTTCCTTGACCGACCCAAGGATTCTCTCAGCTTTAGGGGAATATATAAGGTACCATGCAACGTGAGCAAATATACATTGGTACAACCGGAGAGATCTATTGTAACTCGGCTCAGAGAACATAAAATACACTTACGTCTTTTAGTCCGCCCGAAAAATCGGCGATTGCGGAACATATCATTTAAAATTGCCATGGAACAAAATTTGAACAAACAGAAGTAATTACAATGATAACAGGGCATTTTAATTTGGTATGAATGAGCAGCATTAAGAAAATATAAACAAATTTCGGAGCTTTTGAAATAAGCACCATTGGAATTCGTTACTAGTCAACGCCACAACTCTCCCAACACTGCTACACCCTCCCACTTCTAACGGTTCTGCCTCCTCAGACACTTTCAATCCACTTAATTTAAACCAACAACCGTGGCAAAACAGCCCGTAATGATCAATATCGATAATGTCTGTGTCCTTAAGTACTTTTTTAAAAAAAACACCGGTAATAGTTTTTACCTCATACTAATTAAATACTACTTTAACTTCAACAAACAAGAGCTTTCATATATAAAGTCTGTTGAGAAAGATGCTGAAAGGATATTTTAGCCAACTTTCTTAGTCAATGACTCATGTTTCTTAGACTTATCCTTTGAGAATCATGTGCTGTATTATTATTTTTTGATTATAATATTTTCCATCTCCTGAAAATTAACATAAATTATGAATCCGTGTGTAATTGCAAATAATAACACGTGTAAACATTCCTTAGGCCGCCTTTGAAGTTGGCGACGCAAATGCGTTAATACATTTGAATAACAAGTAAATACTTTTAAAAAGAAAACGTTTAATGAACCATAGCCACTATGAGGCTGTGTAAAAACATTCAACTCGTTAAAACACCCTACAAGACAAGCCATCCGCTTACTTCCGTGACAGCGCGTTCGTGATAGACTGACTGTTGTATTGGCCTGCTCGTGAACCAATCACTCTTTATCGTATTAACATTTAAGTAAAGACACCAATGAAAAACTGGTAATAAAACAGGCCTAATTCGCTGTTTTAAACGATGTAACCATACATGGTGGTTCACAGGTCGGACCTGGTGCTGTAGTGGTAGCCATACTTGCCTTCTAAACCCAAGATCCCGGCCAGGACCGATGGTCTTTTTCGGGCGTAAAAATCCTGAGTATGGCTTCCTTCGGAAGGGAAGTAAAGTCGTGGGTCCCGTGTCGTACGATGAAGAACTTCAAGCCTGAAAACAGAGGCCCTGAGCAAAATTTGTGGGCCATTTCATGCCCTACTTTGAATGCGACGCTGATGACCTGATATTGTTAATGAGCGTTCGTAAATAAAAAAAAAAAAAAAAAAATAAATAAATAAAAATAAATAAAAAATGGTGGTTCACGGATGATGTTTTTGTGTGCAAACTTAACAGTTTTTATAATGCAGTTTAGCTTGTTTAGAAATACACAAATGTGGAGACTTGTGCAAGAGCTAAGGCGCCATTTGCATTTAGAAGTTGGCCAGACTCGCCTTATTCTCGAGATCACCAATTCTGTTCACGTTTGTTGATAGTATGGCTTAGTGCACGTCACCAGAATTTGTACTTCGTGTAGGGGAGGTTAAGGGTAATGGCGGAGGAGGCTGAGAGGATTTGTCAGAAAGGTCACACAGCTCGGTACGTATTCAGTAAATTCGTGAATATTTGCGACAACTACGTCCCAGTTTAGTGAAAATAATATTATTAAAAGGAATGCATACTCCTGAGTTTAGGATAACGTTCTTAATCGTAATATTCAGAAACGATACACCACTACACGAGGTTAATACATGCAATTAGTTAAGCGTACAGAATTCACTCCCCACTGTAAAGGCTAACTGCAGTTTCTCTTTGACCTTGGGCCTAAGGATGGAACGCCTGTTTGTCCCTCGCCGCATCATAATCGTTCTTACCATAATCAACAACACATAAAATGACGCAATACTGCTTTATTGCTTATTTCACGTGGAGCGGGCAAGGTTGCAATAATCAGTAGTTTCTGATGAACACAGTTTTTCACATAACTACCGGGAAGGTAAGGCAGTACATGTGACAACGCTACGATAAAAGTGTGAGCTGTTTTAGACGAACAGCAGGTTTATCCATACCCAACATATAGTCCAAACGCTGAATTTGGGAGTGTGAATTACAAGCTTCTAAACTGTAACATCGCGGAGACGAGCTACACACAACAAAATGTGTTTTCTGGTCCATTTGCTATCATCAGGAGTGTGTTATATATTCAAGTGTATAGTCTGCAGAAGTGGCCAAATTATCAGATTAAAGTGTTTTTCTTTGAAACAGTAGCATGTTGTTAAGCCTAAGTGCTGTAAACAAAATACGCAGAGCTTATACAAATGCAAAGATGATTATTTAGATTTTCTGTATATTTATAAAACAGTAGGCTGTGATGGTAGTATTATTTCTTATATTCAAGCATCGAAATTCTTAAGCACTTAACATCAAGTTAGTGGGTCAATAGAAAGAAGAACACAAACTGTTAACCACCATTGGCAGATAAACAAGAACTGATAAATGACAGGCATAAACGCAAAGGATTGTTTGAGCTCATGACCTACTGTATTCTTCCCACCATAACATCTTTTCGCTTCATTTTGGTTTTAGTGCTTAGAAATTCCAGTTATACAGATATTCAATACTAAAGTTTTTTTGTTGCTGCATATATTTCTACTGCTAATTTTAATCAGTTTTTGTTTACTTTGTTCAAATTATATGTGGTATCTAATGGCGAAATGATTGAGCGAAGGATCCAGTTCTAAGTACTTTAAAGGTAATATAATTTTTCTCCTGAGCAAGATATGTTATGCTTCTTTTGAACAACAGAAAGAGAGGTTATGGGGAGAAAACTAATTTATCACAGCAAAAATAATAATATAGCAAGGAAATTAACTCAGCAAAGTTACTACACTGAAAAGGAAATGGCCAAAAAATTGCACATTTCTCAAAAGTTTGTTAGTAGAATTGCACAGCAATAAAAACAATGAAGTATATATGTACAACGATCGAAGAAATGTGCAAGAAAGAAAATAACGAGACCCAGTGAGGTGAGAGAAACTAAGTAAATTATATTCAGTCATACACAATAACAAAAATTGAAATAAGAATGGGTAATGTGGAGAAGGCATTGTTATTTCTGCTATGACGGAAGAAAACATTGTGTAAAATTGTAGTAAAGTCACGAAAAGTTCGCAGAAAGGAAAATAATTCCAACTAATAATCAAAGGAGAGGTTGCAAATAACCGCAAACACTGATGTTTAGAAGACTGGAACAAGTAATGTATATAAAACATAAATAATTCGTACTAATTTAAATGCAGCAAACTCTTTTTAATTCACTTAGAAGATCTAATGAAACTTTTCATTCTTAGTTTGTTGTACAGACACTGAAGCACCCTACCAAAGTAATGGTAAGGAACGTTATGTCTATGCATGGTATTGGTCAGTTTACACAAACCGGGTTTCCAGAATATGTCCTGATCGTTTGCAGGGGGTGTTGCGTCTTCTTTTTTGAATAGTGATTAATGCCCCTTTTATATACTGAGGCATCATAGGCAGTGAACACTGATGATACACGAGATAAAATGATAAACTGGGAAAAGATTTTTTTAAGGAAGGAAGCGTTTCAGGCCTAAATTTAGGATACCTCCCCGGCATTTGCCATTTATGAAGACTACGGAAGTTTTAGGTCTTGGCCAAGACCGGTTCCTCTCCCCTCTCACGGCCGCCTGCCAGCCTGACTACCTGCCTGGCTGCCTGTCAGTCCTTGAACTTCCTTGAACTACATTCTATCGCGAAAATGTCAATAGCTTTGACTACAGAACAACGTATTTTTCTATGTGAATGTTATAAACACGAATTAGCTGGTCGCTTTCGTGGGGAATAAATTCGGAAGTTCCATGGGCAATTGTTACCCTCTAAAAGTGCAATTTACGATCTTATGAACAAATTTAACACTACTTGTTCAGTGTAAATCAAGAAACACGCGAAGAGGTACAGTTTTAACAGAAGACAAATTAGACGAAATTGACTCAAATCCATTTGCCAACAAAATCACTACAGAAATTAGCGCAAGGTTCAGTGTCTTCTGCACATACTGCAATGAAGTTATTAAACGTCCAGCTTACAAGTGTACACGTGTCCATTTTCTACGACAAGGTGATCCCTTAGCACATGTTTATTGTGAGCGGTTTCTTTCATCGGTACCTGAAGGGATAATCGACCCAAACCTTGTGATTTTTTTTTTCCAGACGGAGCGTGCTTCCACCTAAATGATCATGTGAACACTTTCAAAACTCACTAAAGGCGTTCTGAAAATTCACATTGTGTACAAAAAGCCCCCCCTTTATGACAGGAAAATTGCAGTTTTGTGTGCGATTAGCGCAAGACGCATTGTCAATCCGATTTTTATAAGCAGGCAGTAAATGGAGAAAGGTACCCAAGTGACACTCTTGATTACATTTTTTAATAAGTTTACGGAAGAAGAGAAATCATACGAGTGGTCTTAACAAGATTCAGTCACTGCTCATATAGCAGACAATTTGTAGAGAAATTTCTCGGCGAACCGGTTCCACTTGGTAATATAATGACCTCTTTTTATATTTAGGCAACCGAAATTCCAAGCGAAAGTATCGCATTTTAAGAGAAGGAAATATGAATAAAATTGAAGAAAATAAAAAAAAAAAACTATCTGCCTCGTCTTGCATAGGAAACAGGGGTCTCAAATTCTCAGTCTATAAAACAAGTTTTTAAAACTGAAACCTTACGCAATTTCAGTATTTAATTTTAATTCAAGATTACAGCAATGACAATGCAAGTAGAAGGAAATTTTTAATATTAAATTTGGCAGAATATTGCTAATATCATGTTGCTTCACAATCAGTCGAAGCCTGGTTATAAATTTACAAAGTTGTAGATACTGGAGTGCAGAAAATCCCGGATTAATATCTGAAGTTACACCGACTGGCGTTTAGTATGCTGTAACTGCAATGTTGTTGGGGTGTGCAATAGTGAACTTTGGAAGTAGTCATAGGGACCCATTGTGCACTCCGTCAATACCAACTTTGTAGTTTCAAATGTAGAGCTTTAGTGAGCCCTAGAAAGTTCCTACAAACTTAGGAAATATATCTCATAAAGGACTAACTCCTAATATAGACGTTCTTGTCTTTCCAGATCTTTATATTCTAGTAATATTATTTATCAGACTGTTCACAGAGACGGAATGTGATATATCCAGTAGAGTCCTGTCGTCCGTAGGTGTTTCCGAAATGGCAAATGTCCAGTCATCATTCCAATAGCTTTCCTGGTTTCCTTCCTATTACTACTCAGTAGGCAGGACGTTATTGCATATTTTAAAAAGAATTTTATCCATTTTTTGATTGGGAAATCCTTTAATTTCATTTGATGATATTTGTTTATCTATTTATATGCTGCCGTTTTAGCATTTTTATTGCTAATGCCACAGAAACGTTATAGGCCCATTTTAGTACCTTGCTTTGTAATTTATCTGTCACTTTATTACCTTTTGTGACCGTGTGTCCTGGTAATTAACAAAGATTTAATTAATTTTTTTTGTTGAAAAAATATGAAAAATTGAAAACATTTCCATACAGTTGACTTGACAATATTTAAGTGCACCGAGTGAAGCATTGTCTGTGAAGTTGAGCATTCGTTGGTTAACATAATTTCTCTTCTCACTAAAGCTAAGTGTAATTAATTTTGCTTGAAAACTGAAGCAAACTTCCGAAGACTTAGGGTTGTATAAGGTTTTGGAGATATCCATGAACTTCAACTTACAAGTTTCCTACCATTGAGCCATCAGTAACAAATACCAGATCACCCTTAGATAGGTTAGATTATTGCTGAAGCAAAGGTAGCATTATTTACTTTTCAAGGTGGTTTGGATTTGCATATTTTTCCAGATCTCCGGGTTTAAATGCAATCGCTATTTTCCCTTCCAGGCATGTGAAAAAAGAAACTTATTGTTAGCCGCTGCCTAATTTTGAAGAACTTGTCGCAAGAATGCTTGCACTCATGGTGCAAATATCTGAAACGCAAAAACAGTTGAACGTAGAGATTTTAAAAACCTTTTGTAAACTTTATTTTGCTTTGGTATTGCTTCATTTACTTACAAAACCAGAACTGAAATAAAAGTTGTCATTAGCAAAGCTTAATATTAGTTTTTTATATATTCTGTGATATATTTATTCATTAATGTCTTATTCCCACTTTCATTATCTAACTCAGGGCTAGGATACTCTATGTAAACACAGTAGACCTGGACTATGCCATGTTCTTACAGTAAACAATTCGCCATCATATTGGAGTGGTGTGACACTTTCCCAGTCCCACTTTAAGGTTTGAAATTTCTGTATCCCTGCACAGCAAGTAGTTATGTAGTACAGCTCTCCATCACCAAATAAACATGCTTGAATATCTGAGAGGTTGGTTAAAACCAACGTAGTTGGAATATTAGCTTTTTATTGGTTAACTTTTGTAGCGGGAGCTCCTGATTCCACTCCTGTAGAAACAGTAACGGTAATTGTAAGGTATTACGGTTTAATTATTTATTAAAATGTGTCTTATAATGTATATACTTTTATGAAGTGAACAAGATACTAACATATGATATGTGCATTAAAGATGAAATATGTATATCCGACAAAGGCAAGAATATCATACAAAGCTGTATATTAGTCGCAACGGTCTGGAGCCATTCGCAAGGTCGACTTTGGCATAGCACAGGATCCTTCTCATTCTAGCCTCTGTCAAAAAGTTCTTGAAGCAGACCATGAAAGATCGCTTTCGTCCTTGAGAAAGCGAGCCTTATAGAAAGAGAAATCTCACATATAACGTGTCAGAAACGTAGGCAAGAAAGGGTAATTTCAGTCATTCGAGAGGCTAATTTTCCATTCTCTCTTCGAGAATCTTCTTGCAATCAAACGTTAAGGCAATCAGAGAATAGAATTTAGGATGTGTCTAAAATATTTTAAAATTTGAGTTATCGCATAGCGACTTGTAAAGAAAACATAAAATGCCCACTTTGGAAACTTTCGAGAGCAGTTTTGTCGAAGTGGTTGGTCAGAGCAGTTTGGTCGAAGTAGTGCTCAGGACAGTTTAAGTAGACGCAATCGGTAGGGACAGTTGGCGGAAAAATTATGAACAGCGGTCAAATAATTAGCTTAGTTATCAAGATTTTAGTGTGTGACCGATAAAAGAAAATCGCGGGAATACTTTTGTTTCAACTCCTTGCCAGTGGTCCAGACGCTTCGTAAAATTACAAGTGAACGTTGGTCCAGACGTGTCGTGAATTACAAGTGAATTTTAAAATAGATGCTGTGAACTGTGCAACCAACTATATTATTAGACAACGTACCATCCATCGTCCTTTCCTCCCCTGTCGACTAAATTCAGGAAAGCTCGATATTCAACTCAGAAAAGAACACCAACTCCGATAGCAGTGGTGTTCAGGACATCAGCATAGCTGAATCATCTAGATTCATCTGCAGGAAACAATCGAAGCAACAGCCGGAGACAGGCAAAGGGCTGGCCCTTCCTAAATCGGCTGCTCAATCAACGCATCTCCAAAACCTGTATTACATCAACAAATTCCCACTTGATATAACTGATTCACTTCCCCAATTAATTAATCATATCTGATCAAAATAATTCCACAATAATCCTAAAATCCACCACACTTTATCATTTGAAACTATACATGATGAGCTCAACTCTTTCAGCGTAAGAAGTCGAAACATTTTAAATGAATTAATGTGCTTTGCAGTTATCAGTTCTCAGTATTTACAAATACAGAGGTGGTCAAATTATTAGACTAAAGCGAATCAATACAACAAAATGCTATCTTTGAGTAATAATGCAATGTGCAAAAATCTAATATTAGGTGAATATATCTTTTTTCTTTATTTTATGATATTCTGAGGCAAGCCGGAAAATAGCTTTTGGCATTTGTTTCCAGTCATTTGGCTAGATATGGGAAAGTGTCTCTATTAGTCCATTTTTTATGATAAAGAATAACTTAAAGTTATTCTTTAGTATATGCCACAGGTTTTCTATTGAATTCATAATTCAACAGAAAACTATTATCAGGCCATAAAAGAACTGATTGTTGAATGTCTTCAAGATATTTTGTTCCTTTGATAGCCATATGGCGCGGGATCATGTACGAAAATATATAGATTTCCTCACACCAGCCCATTTTTTTAGGTAGTAGGTGGTTCTGCATTATTGCTAGATGTTGATTTGACTCATTGTAAAGTTAACTACAGGGCTTCCAGAATATATCCTTAACGCTCGAAAGTTTGACCATTGTATTGATTCTGATTTTATTTCGTATGTTTTCTGTGATTTCTTCCAATATGTGAGAATTTGTTTTGTGCACTTTATTCTTCAGGCCACCTCAGTAGTATCTATCCCTTCTTAGAGCACTCAAGGTACTGGAGAGTTGGCCAGTGATACCACGTGACTACTAGCGGAAGTGACGTAAGAAGATACAAACATTTTGGCGGGAGTGGGAGGTGGGGGTCTGTTGTGGGGGTAGCGGATCTGTAGTGGATGCCTTAAGAAGTGTTAATTCTTTGGGGAAATATGCATATATTTAAATACAACTATGAGTCTTATAGTATTTTTTGCAAAAAGAAAGACTTGAAAAATAAGTATTTTAAATCCAAAACTGTATTTTTTAATAAAAAGCTGTATTTATTAAACGCAAAAATGTATTCAGCATTACTGGAATGTGCAATATAAATACAATTTGTTTGTTAAAAATGCGAAGTGTGTTGTTTAATTGCAAGTTTAAAGCAACCAACACCCACAACTGCAAAAAAAAAAAAAAAAAATGCCAAGTGTATTGTTTAATTGCAAGTTGAAAGCAATCAAGACACACACACACACACACACACACACACACACAATTGCAGCGCGTAATAAAATCGCATTTCGGGCCGCAGTTCGAGATCAGGGCATTATATTTAGTTCGTTTCTCAACTGGGGCTAAGTTTGTTGGGGGGAAACGTATATTCACAAATTAAATTTTAACCTTCCATAAAAGAAAAAAAAGTCGTGAGTCGATCGTTAACGTAGTGAAATATGCGTGGACGAGAGGCATAGACTATTCTTCCCCGACGACCTCTTTCTCACTAATGTCTCTTTATATTTGCAACTAGAGCAGCTATTTTGCTGTAAGAGAAGGGGGAGAAAGTAGCCAATCACCGATGGTCACGTGACCGAAGCCGGCCGCAGTCCCGTCTCTTACTTGCATGGCTGTCACTACACTGAGGTTTCCAGGTCAGCTTTGTTCAACATCTCCGCATACCGCTTTGGTCAGCCAGCCACACAGAGACTTATATTTCTGGTTCGATTTTAGGTCAGGTTTTAAACCGTTAACTTTTACGCTACACAAACTTGTATGCAATTTGTTTGCTAAAATGACAATCAGTTTGTTAAAAATGCAAATTTAATGTATGTATGGGAAATATGCAATGAGATGCAAACAATTGAATAAAATCATATCTTATGTTTCGGCCGCAGTCCGAAAATGCACATGCTCGATAATAAATTTTATTTATTCACTAATAGATTGATAAACAACGGTGCGAAATATTTAATTTTCCTTCACTACGCTGTGTATGAAAACTAGGCCACGTTATAATCGAAATGTATGTCGTTCACTCTTTCAGAAAATAGCTTCCCCTTATGCGAAATATTTCATTTTCCCTTCACTTCGCTGTAGGAAATGTATGTTAACCTCATTGAGAAAATAGCTTTACCATTGATAACTGTTCTATATGCATACCTTATGATAGATATGACATTTTTAATTTAGCTGCAACATGTTTATTTTATTTACTGGTTGCCGAATAATAGTAAAATGATTTAGATTACAATGTATAATTCATTAATAGAAAATATCTGTTCATAGATAACAATGTGACCTTATGATAGAGATTACATTTTTATTTTAGCTGTAACGTGTTTATTTTGTATATAATGAAAAGAAAAATGTGCTTATGCTTTTTTATTATTTAAAGGTCGATAAACACGGTGTGCGTTAAACGAAGTTTAATATGATGTTAAAATATTATATATATATATATATATATATATATATATATATATATATATTCTAGCCGGTGCGAAATATTCGATGTCTAGCCTTAACCTACAGTTTGAATTGAAAAATTCAATCGGAAAGGAATTCCTCTTTAATAGTCCTATTTACATATACATTATTTTTTACAATAATAAAAAATAGACTTTAATACTGTTATACTATTATATACTATTAATATTGTGAAAACAATGCTGTAATCATTCAAAAAAATGAAGGAAAGGAAATGCGTAAAGTTTGATTGCTAACGACAAAATGCATACGTGCTATAAAACGCGAAATAATCTTCTAATATATGTGTGAGCATTATATTTGTATGTAAGAGCTGTAGTAAACGTTTCGCTTTACTAAGCAAAAATATATTATTCCCTTTATTTGTAGTGAAATCAAGGACACAGACAATGTTACTGTAATAATAGCCGGCAATAGACTTTTCGTCGTATTCTTATACACATTATTTTCTAATATTATTTAATATAAATGTGATGATAATTCCGGAGGAGCTAAATTCCACACTGTTAATATTACACTAAATTAATAATAGAAAATAGATGTTTATTACTGTTACAATATTATATACTATCAATAGTGTGAAAATAATGCTGTAATCATTAAAAAATGAAGGAAAGGAAATACGTAAAGCTTGATTGCTAATGAAAAAATACATACGTGCTATATAACGTGAAATAATCATCTAATATATGTGTGAGAATTATATTTGTATGTAAATGTACAATGTCACAAATGCATACCTTACGATAGAGATGACATTTTTAATTTAGCTGCTACATGTTTATTTTATTAAATGGTAGCCAATAATATTAAACTGATTTAGATTACATTAAAATATATAATTCATTAATAGAACATATCTGTTCTTAGATAACAATTATCATGCGCATATGCATACCTATGATGTTAAAATATTATTATATATATTCCAGCCGGTGCAAAATATACAATGTCCAGCCTTAACCTGTAGTTTGAATTGAAAGAACTCAATCGGCTGGTTGCAAAAAGGAATTCCTCTGCAATAGTCGTATTTACATACACATTATTTTTCTAATGCTATTTAATATAAACATGATGATAATTCCGGGGAGAGGTAATTCCCATATTATAGAAAATGGATGTTGATTACTGTTACAATATTATATACTATTAATAGTGTGAAAACAAGGCTGTAATCATTCAAAAATTGAGGGAAAGGAAATACGTAAAGTTTGATTCTAATGACAAAATAACTAAAACCTTATTGTGAAAATAATAATCTAATATATGTGTGGGCATTATATATGTATGTAAGAGCTGTAGAAAACGTTTCGCTTTACTAAACAAAAATATATTATTCCCTCTATTTGTAGAAGGACACAAAACTTGTTGACAATGGTACTGTAATAACAGGGGGCAGTTTATGACTAAGATGAGATTGGAAAACTTATTCACTAACATAATTATGCAATTTAGCAGAATTTTCTCACATGCAATATTGAAAACTTAAGTGGGTGTAGTCCAAATGTGTAGGTATTTTTCGGGGGAAGTTAATTTGTAAGTAGTTTTATTGTTTAACTAATTAAAACAAAGTTATTTTTATTCAAAAATAATATATATTATAAAACTTATTGTCCATACCGGGGATCGTCATCCCGTTTCCTTTAGGGAAATGTTATGGGATAGGAATGAATGGTTGTTTAGAAAGGATCTAAACCACAAAAATTATTCATAAATAATAATAATTATTTCTATTATATAGGTACATAATGCTATACATGTGTTGTACTACGCTTCAGCATTGATCTGGAAGGTAAGTCTGAGACTTACACTTTTGCGTTTAATAAATACAGTTTTTAATTAAAACAATACAGTTTTGCATTTGAAAATACTTATTTTTCAAGTTTTTTTTGCAACAAATACTGTAAGACTTATAGTTGTAATTACATATATGCATATTGCCCCAAAGAATTAACACAACCACACAATTTTGCGTTTAATAAATACAGTTTGTAATTAAAACAATACAGTTTTGCGTTTAAAATACTTATTTTTCAAGTCTTTTTTTTTGCAACAAATACTGTAAGACTCATAGATGTAATTACATATATGCATATTTCCCCAAAGAAATAACACAATCATAAACTTTTGCGTTTAATAAATACTGTTTGTAATTAAAACAATACAGTTTTGCATTTAAAATACTTATTTTTCAAGTCTTTTTTTTTTGCAACAAATACTGTGAGACTCATAGTTGTAACTAAATATATGCGTATTTCCCCAAAGAATTAACACAATCATACACTTTTGCGTTTAATAAATACAGTTTTTAATTAAAACAATACAGTTTTGCATTTTATAAATACTTATTTGTCAAGTCTTTTTTGCAACAAATACTGTAATACTCATAATTATATTTAAATATATGCTTATTTCCCCAAAGAATTAACACTTCTTAAGGCATCCACAACAGACCCCCACCTCCCACTCCCGCCAAATGTTTGTATCTTTTTACGTCACTTCCGCTAGTGGTCACATGGTATCACTGGCCAACTCTCCAGCACCGGAAGAGCTCTAAGAAGGGATACACACTACTTACCTCACAAATAAACACAGACCATTTGTTCTGTGGGCGAGAAGGCCTGCACCATCACTAATCGCTTCAAACAATTTCCTAATCATTTATGAAAATGTTGACACGTTCAAGATTATTTCAATAGGAGTTCGCGATTGCTGTTCCACCAGAACCAAGTGCCTCTGAACCATGCAGGTTTTAGTTCTGATTTGACTCCTCAAATTACTTCCTATTTCGAGTTTTGAACATTTTTTTCCTGGATGAAAAGATTAAGGAAATTGTAAATTTAAGATTTTCAGAGCAAGGAGAAAAACTTTTTCCAGAAGCTTAAAGTTGTAGTGGGAAGAGTGAATGTAATGCATGAAATTGTTAGGCGACAATGTTGAAATAAAACAAAAGTAATTTTTGTAAGACTGTTCTTTCCCTCTGAGGTAGATATAATACTGAACATCCCTTGAACCTCATATACGATTTTCAAAAATATAAGAAAATATAAAATAATTTTAAACTGCTTTTTAACTTGAAGGTAAATTAGTTCTTAAGCAAATACTTTGACTTAAACACTTAATAGCTAGTAGCAAATAATAATTCACTACGTTCCTTAACAAAACAGTAAGGAGAAGTATACGCGGAGTAATAAATCATTTAGCTTCCGAACTTGAAGGCTATTCCTATGTTTTAAATTGTTCTCGTGCCCACCTGCTTACATTTCAAATGTGACTTAGAATGTGCTTTTAGCACCGGCTGTTTAACCTTCAAAACTGCAAGAACTTATGACACACAATAACCTTGTTATTTACAAGCAACGAAACAATAACATTTTCTAAATCTTCTCTCAGCGCACAATTTTGAACAGTCTACGTATAAGTTCTGTTTGGGCGAACGTTTTCGAAAGTAATGTTTTCCATGCCGCAGACCCAATGACCTGGTTATGCCCCTCAAAATGTTTCAGCACCAACGCGCCAGGAATTAATTAAATGATCTGCTGTACCTCTGAACATCAATTTTCCGCGCATTTCACTGCACCATGAAAATATTCCAGCACACATTAGCTACAACCATGTCCACCCAAACTTTCCCAGTGTGATCGGCAAATTACTGCCTGTGTAAAGGGGGGAATATTGATTGGGTGTAGAAGTGAACTAATTGCAGGAGTATATGATGCTAGAAGCGGGGATGACGTCACTAGTAACAGTAATCAGATTGTCGCAGGGAACAGTTCAATCCATGAAACTAGCGACTATACCTACCATACACGCAGAGGTACTCACGGTTTGTATTCTGCGTGACACTGGTCGTAATGAACATAATTTATGGGTTATTCGCTCTACAGATAATGGGCTTGTGTTTCGGCCTACACCTTGTGTTCGTTAAGGAGAAAGACAACTCCATGTTCCACTATTACAACTGTTGTATACCACACTAGAATCACAGTATGGCATCTACAGTATTCATTGCCTTTGATGATGAAGGACTTTGAAATATGCTCTGCTGACCAATGATATTATTCTACAACTGCATTTTTCTCTCTTATCAGTTTAAATGAATGAAGTATTTATTTCTTTGCTTATTTTTTTGGAAGACTGCTACTGAAAAAGGAAGAGATTTGGCTGGAACAGGAAATTTTTGCTGCAATTGATACAGAGACAGGGTCACAATGCTGTTTATATCATTAAAGCTTTCATCTATATAACTTTTGTTTGGATGTATAGGCCAATACGCTTCTTCTTAAATGTACATGTGACTTCTCTATAAAATTCATGAAACATCATGGAGTAAAGAAATAGATGTAACACCCAAAAGCAATAGCTGAACCGTCCCCTGGATCCACTTCCCAGAAATGAAAATCAAATATCACGTGATTACATTTTTTAAATTGGGGACTTCACAGGGTGCACTTAACCAGCTGGGTTTCAAGGCAATTTACTGAAACAGACAGCTGTTTATGTAAATAACTGAGAGCATGTGTATTATAAATACTCTTAATTCCCAATTTACGTTCGGGATTATTATAATCAGTGGTTCTTTTCGCATATATTTTGTGTTATGAAGAAATAGATACCCATAGGCTGGATGTAGATAATCGCCATGTACATTTTGAATAAGTGTATTGGCCTACACCATCAAAGTGTTAAGAAAAATGAATAATTGTATGGTTTTCCTTACAATTGTAAGGTAAATCTGCAACTTTTTAACCTGTTCTTTTCTTGAGAGGGATCATATAATTACCTAAGAGGTGTCCGTGATTACCTCAACCTGAGCTAAAGCATGGAGTGTGCATGAAGACCACCGAGTTTAGAGTGGTTGAAACTCGATTTTTCTTGTTCTGGTGCCATTGATAATCCCCACAAGCCTTATTAAGTTAGGTACACTCAAACACACCACTGGGGAGGTAATGAAGAACTGATGAGTGAAGGTGTAAAGGGAAAAGGAAGTGATCTATTGTAGCCACCCATCTATTGTGTACAGTCCAGCACTAATATAATTTTATTCCGAATTTAGTGCTTAGAAATTTCGATATCTCGCAATTAACTACCTAGAATAGCATACAATAGCAGTGAGGGAAGGGAGTAACAGTTAACCACAAACAAAAGGATGCCAACCCTGTTTTGCTTTTTGGTAGCACCATAAATAAAGTTTTTCGATTTTCCCTTTACTTATCTAGTATCAACGTCACATCCTAAACAATGAAGTAAATGCACTTCTTATATTCTTCAATTTATATTTCGTCGGTTCTGGTGGTGTAGTGGTAACCATGCTTGCCTTCTAAACCCAAGATCGCGGGTTCAAACCCGGCCAGAATCACTGGATTTTTTCGGGCGTAAAAATTCTATGTATGGCTTCCTTCGGAAGGGAAGCCGTGGGTCCCGTGTCGTAGATTTACGGCACGAAAAAGAACCTCAAGCCTGAAAGAAGAGGTCTCTGAGCAAAATTTGTCGGCCGTTTCACGGCCTGAATTGAATGGGACGCTGATGACCTGAGATGTTAAAGAGCCTCCATAAATAAAACAAATCAACAGTTTATATTCCATAACGAAAATTCAGTTTTCCAATTTAATACCTGTTGAATTAATACACTATAACTTGTAATAAATACATTGTTATTAAATAACTTTTGATTTAAGCTCTAATCATTTTGTATGTCTATATTTATTTTGTAACTAATCAGTAACTATAATTGTAATTGTATTACATTTATATCATTCATTTGTCAATAAAATTGTCAACTTTTAGAATCACATTTTAACTGTATTTATTTACAAGTATATCTCTGTTTATAAACCATTTTTAATAATTGTCCACTTTAACAAAGTGTATGAAAAAATTACACGAATTGAAAAAAAAAGTGTTTCTTAATCTAATTGAAGTACTCAATAAACACCAGTTTGTTCAGTACCAAGTATACACAATATGCTTTCTTTTTCTTTCTTTATGAAATGTCACTTCTTCAGTTAGTTTGTGTGATACAATAGGCTACTTCAGAACATGAAAAATTAACATATAGAGTTAATGAATTACACAACAATAATTCCGGAGACTGTAAAATTGAGGTATGAAATTATGGTTTACGAAAAAAGTGAGTTATATGTTTATAAAGAAATTGAAATTAGACTCTGTTAAATTAAAGCAAAATAGAATAAACATTTTGCTCTACAATGTCTTCAAACTTTCTTCGATAAAAATAACCCGTTTTTGCATAATGCCAATACCGACTGTGCCAAAGAGACATGCTTCACAACTTCCGTTTCTTTTTGTATTTTCTCATTTAGAATAGATGATCCAGTACCTCTAGAAACTTAATGTCATAACTTGAAATCTGAATAGGCAGATTATAGATTCCGTATCTGAAATTGCTTATCTTAGACCTCCCCTACAACCTCTGAAATTATTGCACTTTAGTTCATTAACAAACTGTGTGTCTTATTTAACAATGATCGCTTTTTGATTTGTTTCTATATTACCATATTTGGGAAATTATCATATGTTCTATCACGAGCCATAGCATGAACTGGATGACAAAATGAAAATTTCTTATGATATAACATATAATTAGCAGAAATTTATTTTAAACTTATCCATAGTCGTATTTACTTTTCTTTTCTCTTATTTTTTCTGGGATGGAAAAGGTTCATTTGAGATACCACTTATGCATTTCCTAACCAGAGTTACTTATAGAATAAACTGTACAGCAAGATCGTAATACTACCCATTTGATATTACGTATTTTTGGAAATATGTTAAATAAGGATTTCCTACTAGGTAGATATTGAGAGTAATTCACTACCTAGGCAAGTTTTAGTAGTCAATTAACCAACTGTCATCAGAAATAAATGCTGAAAGGATATAATGACATTTTGCAGATATATGCTATGATCTTGCTTTCATATACTGGAAACTATATTTGAAATTTAATTCTTCGTATTTCACCCTTTGGCCATAAACTGATCTGGCAACCTATTCTAGTTGGGTTATTCAGATGCACATAGTCCCATATTCCAGAGTTTATAGTAAATTATTAACTACAAAACCCAAACTACGATTTCAGGCAGATGTAGAGAAGTAGAAAGCGTAAATCCAAATCCCATTAGCTTAGGATTGATAGTTAATAAGAAAAAAATATCCTTTTTTATGGTATAACAATTAACATGAACACAAGAGCTCTACCACTTTTGCTTTTGTTTCGAACGAAAATTAAATATTAATTATAAAATATTAAAATATATTTACTCTGTACATTAGAGCATTTATAGAAACATGCCTGGAATTTCAACAACTAAACCACAATTGCATTTTACTAATATACATAAAGTGATTATTGATCTTCATTTTTATCACATCTACGCTTGATACCTTCAGGTTACATTAAACTCAAATAATAACTATTTTTCTTTTTTATTTATATTTTTATTTATTCATTTGTCTCATGAAAGGTGTTTTATGAGCTGAATCATAATACGCTATGCAGCGGGTTCGGAATGATAAATCTCTTATTATATATTAAACTTTACAAATATGTTACCACTTTTGTTCCAAAATAAGAGTGTAATTTTTTCAACTGCCTTGTTCGCTCTACAAACGATTTAAGAGCCTGGTATGCGCTGAATATTGAACTAAAGGCCGTCACAGAACACACAAAATGTGCTTGAAACTTTGCATAAAGTGTTAGTTTTTATCTATTTTGGTATTCAGTTCAGATCTTTGAAGCGGTTTTGTCGTGGGATGTTGTTGGTGGCCCCACTTTGGTGAGTCAAATTACGAAATGGTTTGGTATGGTAGCAACAGGGGGGGGGGGGAGTTTTGAGATGGTTTGGTATGGCTCCGGTTATGTGCCCCAGGTTGAACACCACTCTTGAAGCGATCTATTGTTCACATTGAGTGGCCTCACTTTGTGATACCAATTTTGAACTGGTTTCGTAGATTGGTTGTTGGTCCCTTTGGTGTTGTTGCTCACGCTTCAAATAACAACAATCCTCGAGGTACTATGCTATTTTGTTGACTTGTATTCAAGGGGAATGGAAGAGGACTTCTACAGCGTAAATAAATACGTGATGTGACATTATATACATTAGTATTTTATTATGCCCAAATTCCTTCGCGTCCTCTGGTGTTTTGAGCATGGCAGACTGCCTACTTTGAATGTAAACTTGGTGCCGCGTGTGAAACTTACAGACGAGAGCCGCGGCTCGTGGAACTTTTAATGGGTACTGCGAACTGTTTCTGCATCGAACTGGATATCTTATAATTGCATGTCTCGTCGCGTATAAATGCTTCGTCGAACTGCTTCTGCAAACTGAATATCCCAGTAGAGCGATCGCCTCCTTACATATTAAATTCAAATAAAAATCGTTTGTTTTAACGATACCTAGGAGACACAATTTTTTGCGCCTGCCTTTAAATGTTCAAACATCGTTTTCCATTAGATTGTTAATTTCACCTGCCCCAGTTCCATTCGCCATGCAATCGGCCATATGGAGGGTTTACGTTTGGAGAATTTGCAGAATGTGCAGAAGAGTGTAACATTTCTTTACGGTCATGTAATAAGATTCTGGCAGAAATACTATCGCATTACGACCTGCAGAATTGTTTGATCGCGCTAATTGGAAAAGCATCTCATGAAAAGAATAATAACTGGTGGCGAGCCTTGGATATAAGGTTTTCATGTCGCTTAAAGAACAAAGATTGTACTCAAACAAGGAACAAAGAAAATCCACAGGTGCAGCTATGTACCATCACGAAAAATGACCTTAAATGTGGAAACGTCGTTGGAAGAGTTGCATCAACAAGGGGGGATAATATTTTAAGAGAGATGTGATTCAAGTAAGTCAAATTAATTTCGGGAACTTCTTCAAATGTCATATCCTGTAGCGAAAATGAGAAAATTCCAATTTATAACCGTAAACAAAATAGTACCAAAGTTAAAGCGCAAATTTACTGGTACTTGGTACAGCTGGATTGTAAGTAGGGCGAATTGTTTTCATTCGCTATATTTGTAATACAAGTAATGCGAGTCACATACACAATTGTACTAATCTTATCTATCATACTACAGCCGATTAGCCGAGCGGTCAGCGAGGAGAGTTTAGTGTTCTCGAATCTAAAACCTCATGCACCGCTGGTTCGTGTGATACTGTTGAAATAACTTCATGCACGGAAAATGCTTTTTGATGCAAGCACATAACACAACTCTAGCTTACTGGACACACAGCGGTTGAAGGCGCTGTGCTGAATTAGACAAAACCACATTCAGATTTCAAATTCGTACCAGTGAGACTGTGAAAGAAAACAGATAGCTAACATGTTTCAATGAGAATATGATATAAATGTATTGACTAAGAAGGGAATATAACCATATGCAGAATGTATAAAAATAATCATATGCTTGTTTTAGTTTTAGGAATTATATTACCGCTGAGGTTATCATTTTATAATTATTATAACCGACACATAGAAATGTTAGTTCAGTATTAAAGATGGTTAGATTTATTTTATTTAAGGACACCCTTTCTTTTTCAAGATTTTATATCCTTATTACTCGTAGTCGTGTAAAAATATGCATGGTTATCTAGGTACAATATATATGGAACAAAATATTATCAGTTTTATGCTATCATAATCAGTAAATGAATTGGGACATTCGAGTGATGTTTAAGCAACCTCAATATCAGCATTTCTAGGCCCTGCGACAACACCTCTGATCGTGAGATTATATGCTCAAGTGCACACAGTTGTTCTTGATTTTAATTTCCTCCACTTACTTCCATCTTTCCCACCATGTAAATCGTTTACAACATCTGTAGTGTTTTCAATATCCGCATTCTTGTCTTATTCACTATCTCTATCTTGCTTATTTTTTTTTCTCTTTTATTTATTTTAGCCATTGCAGCCACTAATTTGGGTCATAAGAAGCTCGAGACATAGCACCACAGAAATAGTCACGAATTACACTTAAAGCAATTAATTTGCCACAGTACTTCACACTAACATGTCTTCCAAAACAAAGACGCAAGAAGCATTGCAGATGAAATATTAATTATCATATGAACAGCTAACAATAGTCATATCTCAGTTTAACTAAAGTATACAATTGAGTTAGCAAAGTTATAAGTGGAAATATAAGGGTGGGTTACTTCCACGCAGCCACTCGTAGGTTAATTGTTTTTATATCATAACTTTTTAAGAGGTAACACATATAGCGAGGTGTTGGGCGCACGGCAAACAATTCTTGAACCTCTGACACTAAATATTAAAAAAGTAGGCGTTTATGTGTTCACACTACTAAAATAAATATGATTTTAATAGAGCTTTACTGTTCTTCATTTCGGAGATACGCATTTTTGCACTTAATATTACACTTTGCATACCTACGTGACTGTGAGTGCGTTGCGGGCTTTAGCCTGTAAATTAGCTGTATTATATTTATATTCATAAGCCTATTTCCCCTCGTTCATTCAATGTGAGCTTTGTTGTGGGTTAAACATTAATTTAGGTGATAGGGAGAGAGTTCATTAACAGCTCGTTATATTCTTTTGGTGCGATTGGCTGCTGGCATGTCACTTCTACCGTTAACACACCGCTAGCGCCACAGTGGTTTACATTATAACTGGCTATATTGTAGTTGTAAGGCATTCACGCTGACACTGTTCTGTTTGCGGATGACGCCAGTTTGTTGGTAAATAGCAGTAGTGTAATTGATTGTGCTGTGAAATGAAATAATGTACTGAAATCTTCGTGTACTCAATTTAAAACAAACAAACTGCACCTAAATGCAGGTATAGAAATAAACAGAGTTAAATTCATCAACATAAGGTCACAAAATCCATAGTTGAGTATAACAGATACCAGTATCAGATAATTATAACAATCATATATATTATTATGAAGTAAGTATTTGAACTAGAAAGCTCACATTTAAACTCATCGCTCCTAGTCATGGCTCCGCGTGTTTCCCAATTTTATAATTATTAAATTTAGGGTTATTGGATACAGTAAAGTTACTTTTTCTTATTTTAATTCAGTATTGAAATATCAGATCTATTTTTAGGAACTCAGTGAAAATAAGTATATCTTCGTATTATAGAAAAAGATTATAAGAATGCTTTGAAATGAGATAAAGAACGAATTATTTATGCTTACTTTAAGAAATGCTGTTTTACTAGATTTTGATTTGTTTACTCTGTTTTAACAATATAGGAGGATCGCCGTTTTTTTACTCTTTTACGATAATAGTCGGTAAGTGTTTCTTCATGTTATAATTCAATAACAAAACAAAGTTTAGTAAGATGTACTTTTTAGTCTCACCGGAAAGTGTAAGCAAACCGCTTCCAACTGGTTCTGTATCCTGGGTAAAGCAAAATGCTCTAAACCTACTTGAAAGTAATTTTTGTGAATATGAAACATTGGTCCCACATTCAGGTCTTCGGGATGGCACATCTAAAGGAATATTTTCTCAAATATCTAATATTTTGAATATTTCACAACGGAAGAAGATAGTAGTAGCAAAAGTCCTTGAAGACAATATAATAGGCGACTTTATAATTCGAAAATCAAAATTTTGAGCTCAGAAGTACTGTATATATTTTATTAGCATACCTCAGAGTATGCTTATCTAAAGTTTACCTTACCTCATCATCCTCGCACGTCAACATTATGTTCCAATTGATCAACTGTTGAATTATTTTAAGGGCCAATTGTATAAAGAGTTGATTAATGTAAGGTTACAATGTCTTAACCTCAAATTAAATCTCACTCGCAAAATTTCACAAGTTAAGCACTCACCGGAGTTTAGTATTTGCTAAATAAAATATTTATCAGAGTTCTAAAGCATAACAACTTCATGTATGAATAAAATAGTGTGTCAATTTATTTTTATTTCCTGTATATAAAGTTTTTACAATGTTTCATTTTTCATTTCCATGTAATAACAAGAGCTGCGTTCAATTGTAGGCCATGTTAGGTCAATCTTACAAGAGGCATATTGTACATATTTCTTTAAAGATTTCTGTAATTTGGACATCTCATCCTATGATCAATTTCATCGTGCTCCTCGTGAATTTTACAAGAGAAACAATCTGATTCCTAAAACTGAACGACAAACAAATCAAAATGCAATTTCGCTTAGATATCGAAAAATTGGAACAAGTGTTACGTCCTACAATCACAAACTAAGTGAAAGCATGCTTTGAATTCAATATTCATGACACTACTACTAGCTTTAAGGTTCTACGTGACAGGGAGTTTCCAAATGGATTGGAGATATATTCAAAGCGGAGAAAGTAACAGCTAATAGAATTATCCATCAAGTTGCTAAAGCATTGCAGCTCTGACATCTCGGTTCATTAAAATGCCAACCGAAATAAAATGATACTAGGCTTCTATAATATTCGCAACTTTCCTGGAGTTTTAGGTTCTATAGACTGCACTCATACCCATTATATCGCCCCAGGGTAATGGGAAGCCTTCAGAATTATACTCTTTGGCAATTGTTCCTCTTGTACGTTCTTTATCCTTATTTGAGATCGATTTTTTTCAGTTTTTAGCTGATATTTCAGCACCAGATCGACAGTAATACGTTTCTCACATTTGCTAAAATTTGGCACTCGCATTCGCCTTGACTTTTTCTTATGTGCGGAAACATATTAAGAAAAATACATATACACAGAGGATGGGAAAATGAACATTTATAGATTTTCTGAGGTTGAACAGTTTAACACCAACTCGCTCTAAACACGAATTCCCCAATAATTTTGTGATGTTGCCTTAGGTTTGACGGTTATTGCAATCAAGGATATGAGGTTATTTTTACGCAACGCATAGGATGACTGAAGGGGTTATTGGACGGGTGAGTTTTAATATATTTGAAGATTATAATGCCCCACGTTGGTAGGTCAAAGTTTGAAGGAGTTATAGGTAAAGAATGGTTATCGAAGTTTGATGATATGTAGATACAGTTCACCACTCAGTAACTCTTATTGTCGATCTACAGGAATGTTGCTGGTTTTTGGAACCTCATAGTGCCGGGTTGAGTGAAGGGAATCAAAGGTGATGCGTTGACAAGAAAGAACACCTTATTATCTGCCAGTTGACGTCGTTTATTCAACAAAAATATGCGTACCAGGGCGTTTCTCTTCGGACGCAGTAATGGGACGTTTGGTAGAGCTATAATACCTGACAAACAGTAATTTTCTGACTTCTGAGAAGAAGCGCCGAGCAGAAGTGAAGCTCGAACATTGATGTTCCAGTGCGAGTTCCCAAGACTAAATTCTGATTTCCGAATGCTGAATATCCTCCAAAAAAAAGGCGATTTCATGTACTTAAATACTCAATAAGACTCGCTTGACCACGTGATACAGGGGCGCTCTATTTTCGCGCAACTGTGGGTTTAAACATCCTTAAAGGCTATCGGTGACTTCATGCAACTCTCGTATTATTGGCTAGTCAGATTATGTGAACGTAAACGTTTGGCGATTCGGTCACCGTTCAATTTCAACTTCTGCCGTACGTTAGAGTTCAGCGTACCTTAACGGTAGCACAGGTATTAACAGCGTGCTTCTTTGCCAACATACCTACCCGGGGGCAAGCAACCCCATCCCAATGAACAAAAGAAAGCATTTACTCTATTGTCTGCCAAAACGGTCCCTCTGCTGTCCTAGCAAGAATTTCTGCTTTTCGTGACATTTTTACACACTTGCAGAACCCTTCACTTACAGCTAGCTGAAATAAAATGTTACATATATTCTAATTAATTCCTCAGAATTGGAGTATCAAGGACAGTATCATGACTAACCTGTCATTACTTTATAGATTACATTTAAAAGTAATCTCCACTTAGCAACTGGATTCTAATCGTTTAGCAGATATGAGTCGATATTTAACATTGATGAACTGGATGGGGGGGGGAAATGACGCTGAATTGACTAAATCAGAGGATGGCGCAGAGAATGCAGGAACACGAGATATTCATATTGCAGGCTCGAGTCAGATGCTCCTGCCCTTAGCCAAAGAGGCGGTGTTAACGGACAAAGAGGACGACAAACTTCGCACACATCCAATTTTGCTGTTGTGGGAAATGATGAGACTGTCGCTGACGGTACAGTGTGGGTACGAATTACACCTGGAAAAATGTGGAGTTGACATTCTAGGCCAAATATATTCCTTATACACATTCGAGTACGGTTGTAAGAGTTGGCCTATGCAACGAACGGGATTTAGCTGGAATCCTGAATAGAAAGGTTACAGGAATGGTTAATTAGTGGAGAGTTATTTTCAAACCAGCGGAAGAACTCTCGTCTCCAAAAACGCTATCGAGGGAAGGACCTTTCCTGCAGTTGCTGGAGGTAGGGTATGGAAATCCTGTCATATCGGGGATGCAAAGATGGTAATAAAACGATGTTCTGTGTATGAATTGCAATAAGTATGTACCTGGTTATGTTCAGAGAAAACGTTTTGACATGCTTGTGCAAAGTGTTTTGATGTAGATAGTTTGTTTGACTTTAAAATATTGAGCTGAAGTTATAATACTGTAAATTTCTGTAAAAATCAGTATCAGTTGGTAGCTCCAGATGGTGTAGTGGTTACCATACTTGCCTCCTACACCAAAGATCGCGGGTTCGAACCCGGCCAGGACCGATGGATTTTTTCGAGCGTAAAAATCCTAAGTATGGTTTCCTTTGATAAGGGAAGTAAAGCCGTGGGTACCGTGTCGTACATTTACGGCACGAAAATGAACCTCAAGCCTGAAAGAGAGGCCTCTGAGCAAAATTTGACGGCCGTTTCACGCCCTGAGTTGAATGGGACGCAAAATTTGTCGGCCGTTTCACGCCCTGAGTTGAATGGGACGCTGATGACCTGTGATGTTAAAGAGCGTCCATAAATAAATCAATAAACAAAAAGTATCAGTTCAAAGAAAATTTTGCTTTTTTTTGCATGCACATTGATACTGAAGTATTTATGACTTTATTTGTACTTACGGACAGTAAAATAAATTACTTGATAAAATGAAGCTTGAATGTAGAGCTTAATGATTTTAATGGTGTTTAACGCATGTTTTTACTACTGAGGCACCACAGGTGGTGAACACTAATGATATATGAGATGAAAAGAATTTTTAAAGAAAGGAAACATTCCAGGTCTAAGTTTAAGGTACCTCCTCGGCATTTGGCATTTATGAGGACTCGGGAAAACCTGGAATAACCTGAAGCAGGAAATGTTGTCTCAAAATTTTCTATTTAATTATAATTCCTTCGGATGACTACTATAATAATAATAATAATAATCATAATAATAATTATGTCTTGTTTCAGGTAGTCAAGGGTATTAATATTATAATTAATAGGAGGACCCCAAAATTATATGTATTAGTGTATGTATGTAGATATGTCTTTTTTATTGGTAAGCAATATTCAAGTTATCTTTCAGTAACACCATGTCTGTGTTATGTGCTTGTAAAGGGAAAGGAAATGCTGTCTTTGTCGGGTACAAGTTGTACCTGAGAAAAAAGTCTTTCGGTTAACTTCACTCTTTGTCAAACGCTCGCGGACACTCCTGTTCGGCGCCAGAGGTAATAACACTGCAAATGGCTGGGATTCAATTGGAAACGGTACTTATAGTCAAAAGAGAGTACCTGTCACAGAAACACGCATTTTAACAGATGTACTTTTTTCCTTAGCTTGGGAATAGGAAATATTTCCTGGTAAAAAAACCCATAGTCTTCAACCAATCCACATGTTTAAAAATCCGACGTATAGAAGCAAACTTGTAATATATCATGCGCTAGTGTGATCCAGTAATATTCTAGAAGGAATCAAATTCAATTTATTTAAAAGAATTAAAGCACAAGGAGGAGGGAAGAGCGAGTCCGCATAAGAGGTTTAATATTAACTATGAGAGGTGAAGTTCTGAGGCAGTCGCGACAGGAAGCAGTCCTAACAGTGTCATAGCAGAGTAGTTAAAACCGTCGCGAAGAGTTGAAGTAAATCGTTCGTTCAGTGAGAGCCAGTCAGGCAGCGCAACGTGGTAACAATAATAATCACCATCGTGTTCAAGTGAATAAATACACGAGTGAATACAGCGAATTATAATCCGACGAAGCACAGCATGTTCCAGAACCTTCCAAGTTGTCGAATAAATTAAATGTTCAACCAGTGCCGAACTTCATTATTACAGTGACCAATCTCCTTTCCACCCAAGGACTTTAAATAATTAAAAAAACAGTTCAAATTTCCCCTGAGGTTCCTATCCTCTGCATTGAAACCAGAGAGTTAGGAAGCATCGAACTCATGACTCCAAGAGCCGAGGCAAGACAATAAGAGCATCAAATCGTCCAATTAAATAAATAATAAATCACCAATATCCTAAAATAACCCCCACACAATTAATACCGTTCCAAAATTGTTGACCAACATGTGGGCAATAATCCCGTTCCAAACCTCAGTCAGGAAGGAGAGACTTGATGGGAATCAAACCCCAGATCTCCACTCACGAGTCCGCGCCTAAACGACCTCAGCCACCCTTGGTAGTGAGCTTAATGAAAGAAACATATTTAACAGTTAAATCAATATTTTGAATATATCAGTCGAATTTTACCGAAATCTCATTTCTGTTTCAATAAAAGCAGTAATATATTTATGACATTACTCATAAATTAAATATATTAGTACTTTAAATGTTAAACTATATATTGGGTCCTATATCTAAATGCATGATTAAAGGGAAAATAATAAACAAACACATGCACACACATAAAAAAGAAACCAAAAGTTCACTAGTCAAAATGAATGGGTTGTCTTACTAGGTAGCGATATAATGCCGGTCCTTCTAGTCCTTCTATCATGAACAATAATATCGACATTAAGAAACTCAAGGTTGTTTTGATTCATTTTGGCGAAAATAAATTTGAAAATAATAAATTCAGTGGTGTTTCAGGTCTCTTGTAGTGAATTTCAAAAGTTGCAATGGATTCTATGACTCTATATGGCATTCTTATAATGAGAATTTTAGAGCGCTTTCCAAACGATGTCACATGATTTGGTATTCCCATCATGAAATTTAAGAGATAAGTGCAATTATACAAAAAACAAGCTTGTTCAGATTTCAAAACCACAGCAAAATCCACTAAGTATATAATGTATTGTGGGAGAGTATTATTTATATCATGAATATTGATCCCTTTACTAGAATTTTATTTTCTAGGCTAATACGATGACTAAACTACCTTACCATAAGACTGGTGTGGTTCGGAGTCATCTTTTTCACCCAACACCTGTTTTGTACAGTTACATGATTTTGAATATAATTAGTTGGCGGTGATGATATTGGGAGGCGAATCTTTTCGGTTCCTCTCACCATGCCGGTATATACAATGTGATCTGATTTCTGACGTATGACACTGTTCACGATACATGCAACAATTTGTGAAACAACTGTGGTTGTTTTATGTGAGCCATATTAAACTATTTGTGAAATCTCTAACCATAGTATATCGCTAAAATATGCATTAAATATATGTAAAATATTACTTCAAGAGTTTTCATGATTTCTGAGGAAATAGCAGATATTATGACTTTTATTTTTTGATGTTTAGTAAGAGTGAACAATGGTTGTTTTACGTTTTAGTAACCACTAACAGGGCAGCTAATTCTATGATGTAGTCATAACTTGATCAGTAAGCAGTGATGGGTACTGAATGTCTCAGGCTTCCTAAGTACATAATATACCGCATAACGGGTCGCAAATTGTCAATTATATACTGTTCCTGTAATAACATCTAATCAAAGGCAGGTTATGTGTATGTTATTGAGTGTTACATGTAGAGATGCTACAATAGCGCGTAACGGTATTCACAGTCAACTTTGTATAAACAATAAATAGCCCTTGTGCAGCCAATTGGGAGGTTACTTTTTAACCTCTCCTTGGTACATACTTTTTGGTAAACTTAATTGATCCACATATTAAAATAAATTTATGATTATAATTACCTTATGTATTTTATAAGTTGATATTAAATTATGTGTGCCCGTATGTTTCCATATATATAAAAGGTGCTACAAATATACACTGTGTCGACTACCGTGGTGGGCACATTTGCAAAAGCTTGAGTGGAACCTGTCAGTGAACACTGGACATTGAACACAGTGTTCATTGGACACTGAAAAGCCCAAAGTAGTCTGCAAGTTAAAATGTGCATGGAGTATTGTTTGTTGGCACCCCACTATTTACTTTAGTTCAGCGAGTGAGATAATAAACATATCGGAACAAAATGAATTCTAACATGTGAAAATTTGCGCTCTAAAAGAAAAGATTATTGTAGCGAGCATTTCATTAGGAAACGGGAAAACATGATTTGTGAGGTATGCCACATTGAAATAAAATCAAATAAAAGACCTTTCATACAGAAACATTACTTAACGAAAACACACGTTACAAATTTAGGTGAATTCTCTATGTTCTCTATATTTTCTATAAAAGGCAGAATCAAACCTTCCTCTTCTGATATTATTGCTAATCAGGTACAATTTTACAGTGACTTGTAGGAATTAGCAACAAATATATTGAAGGAAAACTTCCTTCCTATTACACTGTGCAACCATCACTTTCTGCGGTGCAATGAAAACATATAAGAAACTGTGGTAAACATTGTTTGGGGTTCATTAATAAAACGACTAATGCGGAGATACTGATATTTTTACTTGATTATATAAATATCAATGTTTTAATTATATACCGGGTGTCCCCCTAACATTGCGACCTCAAATGAAACAGATGTGAAGACTCTAGTTGCTCAGGAATGTGCCCATATCAGAGACTCACACAATGGGAGGGAATGCACAATCCAGAAAAAAAAAATGGTTTCAACTCAAGTTACATTTTAAATGGAACATGTATGTTTGTTTTGGCGAACAGAAAACTAGAGGTCAAATTAGCGATAACAGAACTGGTTTCGCTATTCTCAACTGCATACCTTTTGAAATAAGTAAACTTTTAAAGAGTGGCAATGGATACACTGTTTCTGACGTACCGCCACGGGTGGCCGAGATCGTTAAGGCGCGAACTCGTTAGCTGGAAATCTGGGGTTCGAATCCCACCAGGACTGTCCTCCCTGATTGAGGATTTTTCCAGGTTTTCCCCAGTCCTCATAAATGGCAAATGCCGGGGAGATACCTAAATTTAGTCATGGAACGCTTCCTTTAAAAAAATAAAAAAACCTTTCCCAATTTACCGTTTCATCTCATGCATTATCAGTTTCCGCCACCTGTGGTGCCTCAGTAGTAAAAACGGGCGTTAAACACTATTAAATAAAAAATAATAACATTTCTGAAGTTATGCAAAGAGTATAGTACTGCACAATGAGGATAGGTTGCCTGCAACGTGTCTGTACTAAAAGCACGCAGTAAACAAACCATTATCTGTTTGCTCAGTGTACTAATGTCTCCTTATCTGGTAGGCTGCACTGCTGTCAGTTTCGAACAGAGAAATAGTGCGTAACTGTAGCACATTTAACTGTTTCTGTTTTCAGCTACTTTCCTTATTGATATTTAGAAGATGTAGAAGATAATAATGCATTCCTAAGTAATATTTTGTTTACGGTGAAGCTTTGTTTACAAATCATGGTAATGTGAATTTGAGGAGCATGCACTACTAGTCCGTGCAAAAGCCCACTGGCTTCGCGAAGTTGCTCATCAACTCAGTGAAATGCCAATATTTGGTGCGTTATCATTAGCAACCACGTTATAGGTTCATATTTTTATTAGGGAACAGTAAACGAACAGCGATGCGCATCATTTCGGCAACACACTCTACCCATTCTCGTGGAGCACGTGGGACTGGAAATGCTTGTATTAATGCGGTTCCCGCAAGATGGGTACCCCACACACTTCGCCCATGTTTCCAGAGAAGTTGTGGATGCAATGTTTACAAATTGGTAGCAAGATGGGTACCCCACACACTTCGCCCATGTTTCCAGAGAAGTTGTGGATGCAATGTTTACAAATTGGTAGATGGTGGTGCCCTGATTAGATGCCATTAAACTACTTTCTCTGGGGTACAGTGAAAGATAGAGTGTATCAAGAACTCCCAACAACACTAGAGAATATGAGGCAGGAGAATATTACCGCGGCGTGTGCGGCAATATCTATAGAAACACTACAATCTCTGTTAAGCTCACTTGTTCACCGTCTCCACAAGTGTATTGATGCAAAACGGTGGTCACTCTGAACATCTGCTGAAGTGACACAGTTTCATCAGATAAGACGTTACCGATTATTTCTTAGTGCGTTTTCTGCACTGGATATAGTTTACAAACATGAAGGTTCCTTTAGGTATAGGCAAATAGTAATTTTGTGTAGGAAAGTAAAACTAATTGCGTTATTATTAATTGGACCTGAAGTTTTCAGTTCGCTTGAAAAAACCCATAATGTTCCATTTTAAAATGCAACTTTGAGTTGAAAGCGATTTTATTTTTTAATTTTCTGGATTGTGCATAAACCCCGCATTCCAATTATGTGAGCCCCCGACGTGGGCACATTTCTGAGCTACTAAATTTTTCAATTGTTTTATTTCAAAAATATTTGGGGTGGCAGAGTTAGGCGAGACTTCCGCTATTTTAGTCTCTCATATTGTACACTGGTGTTTCGCTTAGCACATTTCCATTCTTTAATTTCTCATTTTTATTGCAAGTTCAAACAGCATTTTCTGTTGGGAATTTCCACTGAACGTATGGTTTTGTGACTGGTTGATTAAACCTGTAGTGAGCACCGTGCGCTATTGAGGAAGGACAAGTGCTGTGAATGAGGTACTGTATAAATGGACGCAGAAAGCCAGTGTCGGTACTCGACGCTCTACTTTATTAACAGTGCTGCAGTATAGTTTTCGGACTGTTATTTAAACTATTTGGACTCACCCTGCTCTCCCGTCAAATCGAAGCTTCTATGACTGAGGAGCACTTCCTGTGTCTTAAAAGCAACCACTCGCATGATTATATATTTATGGAGCGTCTCCTCTGTGGAAACTATGAATTGATGGGCATGATGTTTGTGTTTGGACAACGTGCACGTAATGGTAGATATTAAGTTGCGCTTGATAGGCAAAGATTTCCGGATAGAGGGTATTCAGTTTACGGTTTATTTCCTTAACAAGTGCAACGACTGCTCTGACGTGGTCGACTTAAAAGATTGTGGTAATTGCCATCAGCTACGTTACCGTTTTTTAAATTTCCCGACACATTCCAAATTTTGTCCGCTGAGCATAAACGAGAGAAAAGGTACACCATTATTTGTTTTTTGAAAGTTAGCTTCATTCTCCTTGTTTTAGCTTTCTAAACTTAATATTAAAACACTAAATATATGACAAACAAACAAAAATTTATATAAACTACAAGTATTTTTTACATTAGTTACGATGAAAAATGTATCAAATATACATGTATAGTTTATCAATAATTTTCAAATAGCCACACATTTAAAATGATATATACCACAATCTTTATATATTTTCACTATATTTCTTGATTTAATATAGATGATTGTATAAACTTTAATACGGACATGCTTAACAATCAAATACAAATTAGCAAATATTCTACCCCAGATTTGTAATTATTCATTCACTCTATATTTAGTGATAATTTAAGGAATAATGTATTTAATAATTAAATTCTCTGAATAGGGATGATTCATAATCGCGTCAAGATAATGTAGTTAGCCTCCAATAATTTTAGTATTAATATTAGGACAGAACAGAAACCGAAACCAAACATTGTTGAAATATTTCCTTTTACTTCACTGGTGCCAAAGCTTTATTTCTCCGTGAAGATCTTTTAAAAAGGGCAGTAAGATTTAAAATGTTCCAAATAAGAACGAAATCCTAGGATGTAGGATTACGTAATGAATATTGGCTTTCTTTCTAATTCTCTTTTTCTTATATATGCTGGAATACCTTTTAAGAATAGTATTGTTTATTTTGAAGCTAGAAGTTTACTTGGGTATCTGCAAAATAAAACATGCGGAAAAGTTGTATTGATATGAAAAGAACTACATAAAGAGAAGAGTGATTCAGATAAATTCAAAAGGCAATGTAATGCAATAATAGCTCAATGTGCTCATGAATATTTGGAGGTTATTGGGGAATTTGTCAAGATTATTAAATTATTTTTGATTTATTGGCTATCTTCTCTCAGCATTTACTTACAGTATAGAGATTAATTTTATTGTGACTATGTTCATAATATACCTATTGATATTTTTAAAAAATAATATCATAATTTCCAATAACTATACAAACAGAAAAGTGGAAAACCTAATTATCATACTTTTAAAAATTCCTGATGTAGTCATAGTAAAATGTCCATAATTTTGAATAAACGGTTCTTTATAGGAAGTGAAATAAGAAGAAGGAATGAAATCTGTTCAATGTAGATATTTCCTTTAAAACTGCTAGTTCCTTTAGAGTTCTGAGCAGAACATTTATTCATATACTGTGTATTTCATTTAGATATAAAATCACAGCTGCTGTGATCTCTTATTATCCCTTCTATATTTTTGTCATTCTTCCTGAAAACTGCAGAATACACATTCTATGTCTGAGGATGAGTTTCAGAATGAAGTTACTTACAATATACTGGTATTGTAACATTTATACCGGTCGTTGTTGCAATTCCTTTATCTCCATAATTGAAGGCACGAGTTACATAACGGAATAAGTGCACATTTGGCCACTAACTGAGCTCTATTATTTGATATTCAAGCAACTCAAGTCCCAGCATTTTCACGTGTTACTAACATTGAGTTTCATAATCGCACAAATCCACGGTGCTGTGTTGTTGTTGAAAGCCGACAGGTAACACGAGTGTAAACAGAAATAACACTATTGTTGAGAATTTCAGTTATCATGGTAGATTTGACTGTATTCTCAAATGTACCCAACAAAAAGGTATTCCTACATGACTTTGATAGGGATTTTACTAAAATAGAACTAAGTAAACGTAAACAGGATTTGTACACAGAGCTGATGACTGAATAGGTATAATTAAAAACTCACAAATAACGAATGCATTTAAAATAAAACAGAACTTGATTAAGGCTTTTAAAACATTCTTTTTCCGGTTAAGAAATCCCCTCTGATACTAAAAATAACGGAAAATCACATCTTACAAAGTAATTGAATACAGATAAAATATTATCACTGGAAGTAAGACATCAAATGAATTAGTTACAGAGACATTCATAATCAAAGGGAAAGATAAGTTTGATGAAATAAACAGGGAGAGAACTTACAAAAGGAAATTCTAATGAAGGCTGCTCAATCAACCTCATTTTCAAAGACTTCTGTAGCAGTATGGTATGAATCAAGATCCAAATATTCAGGAGGTAAAGTGTGGGACTGTGACTAAGAGAAGAAAAGCAACTTTTTATTTCATTTAATTTCATGTATGCTTTTATTGAGAAAATAATAATTAAATTTATGCAGATTTATTTTCTTTTATTTCCAAGCATTATTGCATGCAAAATGAGTATATGCCTCTTCCAAATCAATGCTTCAGTGTTTGGAACCAATGTTACGGTCTAATGATTTCCATAACAATACAAGTGCAGCATTTTCATGCATAGGGATAACACATGTGGTCATTTTTATATAATATTTATTGGCATTTGTGGCTTATTAGAAAAATAATATGATTTTCAAATTGTTGTTTTCTAGAGATTCTCAAAACATTCCCAACTGAACTTGTGTGGTTAAAAAAATCAAATTTCTATTGTAACTAAAAAAGTACACTGGCATTCCTTCAAGGCTTCTAATCATAAAATCACCCGACATATACCATTATGCAATTTGAAAAGATTAGTTGAAAAAATATTTAACTATAATTTATCTGAATTTTCTTTGATTTTTACAATTACATGAACATTGGTTATTCAGGTATAACAAAAACATACTGTTACTTTCTCTTATGCCTGAGTATGTTAATCACAGTCACTAAAAGTGATTATTAGTAATAATAATTATTAGGATTTTATGTATTTTCAAATTGATAAACATAATTAACTATCCAAAATTGCTTAATTATATATATAAATATGTAATGAAGCAATTATATGTAACATAAAATCTTTAATTTATTCATAAGCAAAAAGTATATACACGTTAGAAAACATATCTAATTTTTTATTTTCTTTGTTACATCTAGTAAAACTGAAAATAATCGGTAATAAACTAATCAACTCTGTTACAAATATTAAATTGCAATAAATCTTAGAATTGCCGGGTTCATCCTGGTGGTGTAGTGGTAACCATATTTGCATCATAAACCAATCCAAGATGGCGGGTTCGATCCCGGGCAGGATCGATGGATTTTAGGGCGTAAAATCATAAATATGGCTTCTTCGGAAGGAAAGTAAAGCCCTGGGTCCCATGTCGTACATTTACGGCACAAAAAGAACCTCAAGCTTGAAAAAAGTGGCCTCTGAGCAAACTTTGTCGGCCGTTCCACGGCCTGAATTGAGTGGGACGCTGATGACCTGAATGTCCGTGAATAAATCAAATTAAAAAACAAAGAATCGCCGAAATAAAATGCATAAGCGCTAAAAAAAAAACAAGTGTTCCACGTTTAAGCCTTTAAGTTACATTGGGAGGGAATACACATTTAATTATCAAACACTTTTCCAAATATTCTGTAGTCTTGCCCTGTTTTGGTGTGACATCGCTTTATGCACAGAAATATTGCTGCATATACGTAATTATACAGAGAAACCGTCTAGGATTATTATTGTTATCAAAAGTTGTATAGTTTTTCAATTAAATATCTTTGAGCATCACGGGTTCCTACTCAGCACAACTTACATTTTAGTGTAAACTGTATAACCCACCTTACCTGATACATTCTGAACTGTATTTTTCAATATTCCCAGCCTCTAGTTTTTTATGCTGTCAATCTACTGAAAATTCATCTGATTATGAAACTTATCTGAGCAATTTAGATTTATGAATGCCGGTTAAAATGCACTATGATTTTCGCTCCCCTTTAAGCATGTATTCAGTTGCATGTGTGTACAACAACATAATCCTCTTCTTTAAAGTCATCTGGTCTTAGAAGCTAAATTCCATCATTAATATATAGTGCAATGTTTGAATTATTTGTTTATTTCAAAGATTTACAGTAAATCAAATAGAGTTAGTATGTAACCTCAGAATCCACCTTATCCACAATTAGATTAGCGATGAACCAGCCTAAAGTATCTACTGCCCCATGCAGTTATCTATGTACTCGAATGATGTATTTCCTTTGCTTTTTTATAAGACGCTGACCACACGGCAGTTCATTAATATCGACATTTCGAAATATTGCGGGGAGAAATAACGAATTAAATATATGTGAAACTTTGAAAGATGTACCCGATGAACCAATGCCAGGCAAATATTTGAAAACACACTATTAGATGATGTAGGGTGACTTTACAACTCGTATATAGCACCCGTTTCTTTGAGGATATTCCTTGTATATTTGAATATCCAGATTGCTTCGTAAATGTTGTTCATGTTATGATTTTATCGTACACCCGAAAGTTTTGTCACTACTTTGTTTTGCCATTTGCTGTGAAAGCACAGTCAAATCAGATCCTGGCGATAATGAAGACACGGCTAGTGTCATGGTTAAAACTGACTGTTACAAATTCTGATGCATTTTGAGAATAAGACGAGTCATAGGTGTGACAACGAGCTCGTGTAATTTTGTATTGAATACAACGACAATGAGCAACACAATACGTTTAAAATATGTAAACTTATGTAATATTGTGTAAACTGTGTAATATTTAACCAAGTATTTAAACATATGTAGTTTGTTATGGAAAGCGTTTCAGATAATATATCTCCTAAACATTTGTCTTTTCTGCGAAAATATATTTCTAGCTTTAAATTATGTAATCGCACTAAATCCGAGCTCTAGTAATAAGAATATGTTGCATTGACTGATTCTGCGTTGCACCATTTGAGTAATGTGATATGTTATTGCACAAACTCTGGCATTTCCCTTACAGCTTATCTTGTTCTTAAAATTCAACTTGCGTGTACAGCGCAGGCCGAGGGAGTACAAATGTACGAGAAGGGATATTAATGTCAGATGAAAATGCTTAATAAAGCTCTTGCGTGCAAGCTATTTTCAGGTCACCTCGCGATAAGATTGTAAAAAATTGGGGGTCAAAGTGAACAGTTGTGTCAAAGGGCTATAGCAATGAAATGATTGAAGAAACGCGTGTACAAATGCACTTATTACGTAACATTTGATAGCTCTGTACAATTAGCTAACGTAACTATATATTATTACAACATTTTCGCTCCCGTCTATTTTAAGGATTAAAGTTGGGACTACGCTCTTTCAGTAAACAGAGGACGATGTAAGATAAGAAACCGTTTACAATTAAGCAAGACATGAAAACAACTATCAATAAATTAGCGTTTTGCTCTTTTATAAATCGGAGTATTTTACTGTTATTGATTAAAAAAACAAAAGGAAAAGTTGATGATCATGTTTGTTGTTTACCCTCTGCTTTATTTGAACTATATGTACAAAAGTGTAAATAAGCGAAAATAGAAATATTTCATGTTTTGGAATGCGACAAAATGCTGTCAAAACATGACTGTACTCATACATGCTATTTACAATGCCAATAAAACTTACAATCGCCACGGGTGGCCGAGGTCGTTAAGGCGCGGACTCGTGAGCGGGAGGTCTGGGGTTCGAATCCCGCCAGGACCTTCCTCCCTGACTGAGGTTTTTTGCAGGTTTTCCTCAGTCCTCATAACTGGCAGATGTCGGGGAGGTACCATAAACCTAAACTTAGGCCTGGAACGTTTCCTTCCTTAAAAAAAAAAAAATCCTTTCCCAATGTATCATCTCATGTATCATCAGTGTTCACCGCCTGTGGTGCCTCAGTATTAAAAACGGGCGTTAAACACCATTCAAAAAAACCAATCTTAGATTTATTTCAGCAAAGAGATAGAAAATCTTTACAGTTGCTTGAAATGTCTTACAAGCTCAACTCCCCATCTTACTTCTACTCCGTTTATATATATATATATATATATATATATATATATATATATATATATATATTTTACCATCTATTAGAGCACACTGTTCCTATAAACGAATGTCCTGTCAATGGCATAATTTGAACATGAACTGAAGACTGCATTAAAACGTGCATTGTAAACTTTTTGCAAATAAAATTAATATTTAATATATGACAATAATATATATTCTTGCTAGATTAAGTATACTTGAATTTTAAGACATTTATGATGTTATAAGACGTGAATTAATCACCTCCCTGCATCTTACAGATGGTTGTAGATTTAAACAACCTTGAGCTCTGCTTTGTTTGTTATCTACCACGGGCCACCCTGATTGCGCTGCTTGCAATTACGCCGAAATGTTTACTTTAGATCCATAATGTGTTTGCGCCAGTAAATGAAACTCATAATGGAACATCTTCATTTTAGGTTGGTACTACGTTACGATGTTAAGAGCACAATTTTCCGTCACAATTTCACAGACGGCGGACTTTGACGCGAATATGCGCGCTATGTAGTTAAAAATGACGCGAATATGCGCGCTATGTAGTTAAAAATTGTGCTTGTATGATTCTAACTGCAGGTTGCCAAAAAATTTACCCGTTAAAATTTGTTAAAATTTATTAAAAATCGTGATGATTGTCATGTGAGGGGTCCATTTAAAACATATAAAACGTACTTCACGAAAGCAATATGAGAAATACGGTCTTCTCTATTTAATGTAATTTTCAATCTTTACTTCTTTTATGGGCCTGCAGGTCCATGTCATTAATTTTCAAATAATCTCCGTTTGAATATTATTTAAAGTGAAATTATTTTTAAAATGTCAGGAAGTGAGCAGTAAAACAAAGCGTTGACTCTAATATGAAATGCCTCACAAGCGTTCTTAGTGGTAGTGACTTCAGGCGACTGCTCAGTCCATATTGTAGGCTTGAAATGACTCGTCAGATTCATGATAATCAACAAGGTAGTCGTTGAATTGTTCAGTTTTTGGGTATAACGGCTTACCCTCAGCCAAATGAAAGACAAAACAATCACGTTCTTCCTCTGGAGGTAAATACGCGTTACCCAGGTAAAACCGACAACCCATTTGATTCATGTATAGCAACCTGGAAATCTGAAATTATTTTTTGGTAGAAGTTTTAACTCTAAACATTCGCACTTTTACTTTATGAAACGAAACACCAAGGAATAATAATCTTTGTTTTTATGTGGTAGCAAAAAAAAAAAAAAAAAAAAAAAAAAAAACCCTGCTGGAATGCAATGGACATCGTGAAGGAAATACAATATAAATAAGGGTGTAAAATATTTTTCTCAGTATCTGAAAGAAACATCTGCGTATAGCGCTTCTGTTTCGCATAAATGTTGCAAATTGCTTTCACCTCCGAAAAGAATCACATTGCTTTAGCGATCATTCAGTAGCACAAAATCTTCGTTAGTAGAAGACATTGGTTGCAGCTACTTATAACTTCGTGAAGGTAGTTTCGGCATATGACCTATTTCTCAGTACATTGCTTCGCGTAATATTTTTAACATCAATAAAATACACACACTGGCATAAATCTCGGGATTCTCATTAAATGTCTTGATATTGCAATGCTGGTTTTTCACTTAAGTCACTGGCCGCTTCCTTTTACGCGACGCACGAACTTTTTGACTTACAGATTTCTTTCATTACTACCAGAGTCATTATGACCATTTCATTATGACCGGCGAGATTTTGTATCCATTTTTAAGATTATTATTTTGGCAGGACAATTCTTAACATTACAACGCCAACGTACACATCCATCTATATATGTGCACACCTTGCGAAACTTGAAATTATCTCTTGGAATTAAGACTTTTCCTATATTAATGCCTCCTTGAACCATGACAACCACACTAATCTGCCTCTCAATGCTTACGTCCCACAAATCAATTTGCCTACTACTCAATGCAAACACGTCATCTGAGAATCGTACACTGGTGGATAGATGTGCCTATTGCCAGATTTTGTGTGCTACTAACTTCACAAAAACAAAAAATACTGACCCCATCAACCTTTAATATAACCGTACTTTTCAATATTAAACGAACAGGAAATGTGGCGCAAAAGCAATGCACACAGCTGTCTACTGAGTTCCGCTATGACTGGGCGTACACACAAAGACAAAGTCACAAGAGGATGTTGCAAGATATCCCATGTCTCAAGTTGCGTGATTTCTTTAAGTTAGTTGCGAGGGATTGTGACGTGGGGCAAGAAGCTGTAGGTCCCTCGTTGGGCTGTTATAACCACAGTTAGCTCTGATTGTTTGTTGGCTTGGCTGGTGATGATTGCTCATTATTGTGTTTATTTGTTGTCTCCATCCCAAAGAAACATCACTTTTAAGTTTAATAGTGCTAATTTCGTTGATCCTAAATCAACGGATCTAGGAAGAGGTTTCGGCGTTTAAATGTACACGCTGTTCGATTGATTTATTCAGCGTCACTTTCTTATAACTCTCGGTGCTTCGAATCACTTTGTACATTTATTATGCGATGTTTAGATTATTGGATTGTTTGTCCCAAAGAAACATATGCTTACTGAACCGAAGCAAATGCTGCCTATGCAGGTATAAGCTTTGTGAACTGCGGCTACCCGAGTGCGTGGTGTCGCGAGAAGAATGCCGAATGCTGAATGCTGATTAACGAGGAACCAGGAACGAATATCGAATAAGTAATGGAAAATAGCGTCCAATCTGGTCCTTATATATCTAATTAAAAAAAACTCGGCGGGGCAATTAAGCCGCGTGAAACATGTCATAGTATCGCATCTCCCTTTAGAAATTTAAACTCTGCCTCTACATTGACTGCTTTCAAATATGCTTGTCCTCATCCGATTCGCTAGCTCATAGGAGTTAAAAAAAATCTATCTTACGACACGCTACTTCGAACTGCAACTGTTTTCAGCTGAAGTGAGGTCAGCTATCTCCAACAGCATAGGTAATGTCCTTGGCTCACTTTGCCTAAACGCAAAACTATCGCACCTTCACAATGTTTATGCTTCGACACATTCTTAAAGATATTGCGGACAAAGCACATAGTTTTTTATTTTACAAAGACGCCAAGCTATGCAACATACGATGATAAAAAACATAAAATGAAAAATGTGCATAATTAAAGATTATTAAATCTCACAGTAATTATGGAAAGGGAAAACATGCATAAATAATAATGACATTAGAGGTGAAACCGTAGGAACAGTTGCAAAACATTCCTATGGTCACGAGATGGGTTGGGGTTGTCACTGTGGTCCCGATTCAGGACGAAAATGTGTGTTCACTCTTAAGCAAGATGCCACTCTGCTTGAAGTGTCTCTGTAATGATAAGTAATTTTAATTGAAGTATGTCTCTGTAATGATAAGTAATTTTAATTTGTGTGTTCACTCTTAAGCAAGATGCCACTCTGCTTGAAGTATGTCTCTGTAATGATAAGTAATTTTAATTTCCCTAGGTCGAACCGCACAGTTCTACGTCATTTGAATGCCGCAGGGCTTTTTCCTCAAACAACTGCGAAGAAGGAACGCCTTAAAGATGACCACAGATTACTTCCTTTCGCTTTTGCAGAAGAAAATATCATCTGCAATTGAAATAGGGTTATTTCAGAGACGATGTGATACTTTCATATACCTACGGGGGTAAATAATCATCTACCGGCCCAGAGGAACACGATACGACGCAAATATGTGGCTCATCTGAATCGCCAACGTCGTGTATCTTTGTCCTGTAAGGGTTGAATGTCACCGTAGGATGTGGCTGTGTTTTGGCGGCTTGACACATTGAATAACCACCATTATCAAACGTCCTCGAATACACCATGGTTCCTTCCGTGAGGATGAAATATCTTGATGGAATCAAATCATTGAATTTTAACAGGAGAATTATTCTGTCCACACATAGAGGCAATATATAACAAATGTTAACCCCTAAATCCTCAGATGAGAAACTTTATGTGGTCCCCAGTCAGTATTCTCTAATATAAATGACTAATTTTATGTGAATATTGTCGAAATATGTATTATATAAGCTACAAGATAAATGCTTCTCTAGGGCAAAGCATTATTTTAGTAGTATACAGAAAGGAAGGGAACGTAATGCAGGGCAACTAAGGTGACTAAGCCAATTAGCATCATTTGTATCTTTAACGCTAACAAACTAATGCTTAAAAACTATGTCGAGTGAATATTTATCACTTTTAATAGAAATTCAAATTTAGTTGGAGCTTGTCCATTTTGGTTGCCTACAATAAGTTGTGACAAATAATTTCTAATTTTCTATATTAGGAAGATATGGCGTTAATTGGCTCAGCCGATCCTAATAACGCCATTATGAAAGCATTTCATAATTAGGTTGTATTTGATATGCAGTATAAAATATCATTTATATTATTATGCTGTTGTGAAAATTTAATTATGTATGAGGTTTATATAGCCTTATAATCTTATTCACAGACCTATAATAATTTAATGTGCCGTTATTTGGACAAGTATCCTTATTTCTTGGCAACAAAGAGAGCAAATTAATACGGGACTGGAACGAAAATATTGCAATACTATCCTTCCGCTGTTAATGAACATGGGCGGGTGGTGTTTATCTCAGCATGACTAGAGTAATAGCATAGCTGTTCAACACACTCAGCGTCACTAGTGCACTATCTGCAGATGGACGAATACGAATCTATCGAGTAATGGTGTAAATTTGGACCACTCTAAAGCGATTTTTTCTATAAAAGGAGCAGTGTGCATAGATTGAAATCTGCGAGAACCCTGTGGCAAAGAAACTTCGCTGTATCGTAAGGTGGTCAGTGGAGAGCAGACTTTCGACAAGGAAGCAAGAGAGTGGAAGATACACCACGTTTAGATCGCTTTATGCTTGCGTGCATTGCATTGATTTGATTAAATCTCTGCTGGAGGTGGGTCTTTGACTTTGAAGGACATGAGGGAGTAAGCTGTAGAAATCAGAGCAAGCTATACTATAGCGCTGCAGTAGGCGCTCCTTTTCAAACATCAACAACATCGGCCTAGCTGCGGTTGTCCAGTGTCTTCCAGAAATGTTTCAGTGGGTGGAAAATATGGTAGGGGAATGAATACATTGAAGGAATGTAAAAGTCTCTATGTTCTAGAATTTATGGTTTTCTATTTATGAATATATTGCAATTACTTCCTTTACAGCAGTCGTTTAATATAATTTTGGTTTTCGACATACTGTTTGTTTAAAAATAATTTTTCTGTCTTATTTTATCTTATTTTGTCACGTTAATGCTGAATCTCATATCTTATTACAGCAATAAATGGTAGTAAAAGGGAAACATAATCATTTTAAATTATTTTAATTTTGTATTTAGACGTAAAGTCATCTTAATGTTGTGTGCATCCATTTGCGTTCTCTATATCAGTTTTGAAATCACTGAGTTACCGAAATGACGAGTTTGTTGTAAGCAACAAAACACCGATATATTATAAATTATATATACGTGACAATAGGGTAACCGAGTTAGAAGTCAAGGTTAGATAAGGCAAGAGAGTCAGATGTCTTAACACAAGTTTGGTGGTTGCACTTTACCGGCAATTCCAGCATTTCATTATTAAACAATTGATTTGTATAAAATCGCCAAGAACTCCAGAAAAAGTGCTAAGATATTTTTCTTCCTATTAATGTGCTCTGTTCCCTTGCATGCTTTATACAGTAGATTCTCTATCCAGATCAAGTTGCACAGCAAACATCACAGAACAGCTAAGCAGCAATATGGATGGATGAATAAGAAAATTAAGCCGCTTTAGTTCTTGAGGGTATAATATTGTCTTGAGGAAGAAATACATTTTATAGATAATAATTTATATGAATTACTTTACCATATATTAAGCAACGTGCGCTCTGTATTAAGCACAGTAATATTCTTCTTTTTATATCTTCTATGATCTCTGAACACTAAATTAACTATTTGAAAGATAATTTATACTTCCAATAGATAGCTTTTACTGAATTAGGTACCCTTGTTTAACATCAACAGTCTAACTCTAAGGTGTCCATCAACATACAAGAGTTGACACCACGTTTCATCAACAGTATAAGGAAACCACATTTTCCCACAATATTTCACATCCTGTGGCCACAGAGCTGCAATTGCCTGAAAGCTGGACGTTCATCAACTTAAAACGACTAATCACCTCAGAACCCACAATCATTATTAAGAAACCTGAATTAGAGGATAACATTCATTTTCAGAGCTCTGTGTATAAAGCATGTTATTTGTGACTGCATGATTCCTGAAAGAAGAATTATGGGCCCTATGCATCTTATATAATTCAATAATTCTATTTTTATTTACCATTGAGGGCGGGCTTCTGCATGTTGCATTTAGTTGTGTCATATGTGATAGTACCGCTAGATGGCAGTGTTGTGTTGAAACTCCGGTCTACGTTGCTGTAGAACGATATAACCGGGTGGGAATTACTCGTTAAAGTATAACTGAAAGAAAATGAGGTAAGTATTGCTTTCTGGTTTAGTAATGACTCTGAAACTAATGCATTTTGAATGTTAACAGTACATATTTCTGTAATATTATTTGTCTCTATCAAAGTGATACAATGTTATATCATTGGTATTGTGTGATTACTTTAATTTTTATATCTAAATTCTTTTAAAGTCTAACATAGCACAATGATTGACTTATTGATATTTTTTCATTTATTAATCACCAATGGCCGAATAAAGTTCCTTAAAAATTCTGATATTAATTTTATTTTCTTTTAAAATTGTCATTGAGAGATGAAAAAGTGCTAGCTGTCTTTGTAAGTAAAGAGTCTTGTATGCATGATACAAAAGTGCTCAGAAATTAATTGCATATTTTAATTTTTCAACAAACACATGATTTTTACCACCTCATTTTTATCTTTAAAATGAGCTTAATGCTGTTCATTTTGAGCATTTATTGCAAACAACATAATACAGTATTTTATACTCTAGTTGTTATAAATTCATACAAATTTAATAGTGCCATTTCACTAACACAAAAAAAACAACCTTTTCAGTCTCATTTTACTTGAGCGGGTTGATTAGTTTCAAATTCACAGTTATTTAACAACCTTTGTTTGAGTATGGTCTATTATTCTAAAATTAGGTATGAAATTTTTAACATCCTATGCATTAAGATATATTATGATGATTATGAAACTGTTTTATGGTACCAGCTCTTTGCTAAATGAAACCTAAACCCAAGATCGCGGGTTTGAACCCGGCCAGGACCGATGGATTTTTTCGGGCATATATATCCTAAGTATGGCTTCCTTCGGAAGAGAAGTAAAGCCGTGGGTCCGGGTCGTACATTTATGGCACGAGAAAGAACCTCAAGCCTGAAAGAGATGCCTCTGAGCAAAATTTGTCGGTCGTTTCACGCCCTGAGTTGAATGGAACGCTGATGACCTAAGATGTTAAAGAGCGTCCATAAATAAATAAATAAATAAAATAATTGCTAAATAAAAAGCATGGTTGTCAAATGAGCATTGAAGAATTGCTTTGATGAATCCTATGAGGTGATTTTTCATTTTCTATCCATCTCTGAGGCTGGGCAGAGAATATGTGCTTTTTGCGAAGACAGGAAAAACTGGCAGAAAACATTCTAATGAATTACCCATGTACAACACATTGGAGATTGACTGCGGTTGGAGATAAGTTTGCTAAATCGAATAGGGATAGGTTAACATGTTGGGATCTGTTTACTGTAGGTATCTAAAATCAATGTTGTCAGAACCGAAGAGAACTAACTTTAGATTAAGAAAACGAGAAAAAAGTTTTGAACTATACTCTCAGAGCTTTTTTCCTAAACAACAATATTGCTATTATCAGTAAGGATTAGGGATTGTGTATGTCTACCACAAGAGAGGCGACAATTTTATCTCCACATAGACTGCAATCTTGCCGTCCAAAGTGAATTGTGAACACTCTGGAAGCCAGAATAAAATAGTGATGTGAATGGTAATATAGTTAGTATAAATAATGAACGGAACATACTTCACAACTCTTAATAGGATGGAGAAGCCAGAAAAAAGGCAAATTACTATTAATATAGGGTTAAAAATGTGAATAACACAAAGTATACATTAAAAAAGCACATTTTCCTTACTGAAAGTTAACGATCAGTCTCTCTTTAAAATCTTAAGTGGCAAAAGCCTGGCTATATGTAACATAGAGCATAATGAATTTTCATCATTGGAGGGGAGCGATGTCATTTGCAAGTACCAAAACATAAAATAGCTTGATCTTCTTGGGTTATTTGAAAAACAACGGATGGAGGAAGGGAATGACAAGAACAAACCCTGATCTTTGTAAGGACCACTCTTTGCATTTCAGCAGAAAATTTAAAGATAAAGTGATTTATTCTGGCTTACATTTTTACTCCTCCCTCCTCTGTTTGTAGGACTTAAACCTGGGGGACTTGCACCAAAATCCGGGTCATTCTTCTGTCGGGATCTATTTATTTGAATGCACAGATACTAAATATTTATAACGAGGGTCTTCGTGAATGGATAGCCAATCCTATGTTATGGCCGTCTCGATGACATCACAGACACAGATGACACAAACAGATAGACTAAATGCAGATGAATGATGCAATGAAAGGTGAATCTGTAACAGAAAAATACTAATTTTCTTATACCTAACTGCAGGAAAGAGGATAATCACAGAAAGATTAGTCGGTCACAGGATTTGAGCGTAGACCTCCCAAGTACGAGTCCCAAGCGTAAGATAGAGAATTTTCCTTTTGCAACTACTGTCGCAATCTCTATATGCATGAATCCTGCAAATCTAGAACATGTAAGAGTATTTTCCTTTGTGTTTACATAGTCGCCCCAAGAGCACAGATCACGATGCTTGTACATAAATTTTAGTTAGTTTTCAAAATATCATGATTAACTTCCATTAACTTTGACGATAAGAGCACCTAAACGGATGACTGAGGTAGCAAAGGAACGGATTCCTGTACGGGAGGTTTGCAGTTCGAATCCTCCCTGACGAAGAAATTTTCCATTTTTTTCAATGCTTGACTAAGGAAAATGCGAGGAAACTATCCCACAGTTAGAGCTGGAATGATTGCTTTTCTCCCTCCAGAAAATCCCAATTTATCATTCCATCCCATGTATCAATGCCACTGACTGCGATGCCGCAGTAGTAAAATGGACGTATAAAAGTATTAAAGAAGTTAAGATTAATGTCTTGAGTTTTCGAGGAAGAAAGAATAATGCAAAAGATATAGCCTATGAATGTTAAATATAAAAATATTTTTATATCATATAGTAACTTTACAGTTCCTTATTTCGTAGATGTTCCAATGTGTATATGCATTTTTTAAAAACTTTATTACACGCATGCCCCATTACGTTATGCAATTAACTATCTTACTTTAACAAATTGAATTTTAAATTTATACAATGCTGAAATTATATTCCCTTGCCTATATTAATATTATAAATTGTACTAATATTTAAAATACCTATATAGGGCCTAACTCTGTTGATCTTATGTATTTAACAAAACTATTTAAATATTTTTAATTATTTCATTGCTGGTACTCGACCATTTTCCACCACTTGTTTGTACATCAGTTCTTAAAATCTGTCTTTTTGCATTTAATAGTTCACAACCCCATATAAGGAGATTTACTGACTGAATATCTTTGTTGCATGAACAATTTGGATTATCAGATATTTTTAAACGTATGAAAATATTGGTTTTGCTTTCCAAGTCGAATAAAGAATCTTGTTAAATTACCAGTAAGTCTAATGTCTATTGATGGCTTATCTTTTCCACCGGGGAAAAAGGAATTGGTTACTCTACCATTGTTGCTCAGTAACCACTCCCTTTGCCATTCATTTATACTATCATCATTCACTGCGTTTTCCACTGCACTTTTGGGTTGCATGACTCTGTAGATACTTTTGTTATGAGCAGCGTTTTTTTTGCCAGTCGATCTGCTAACTCATTCACGAAGATTCTACGGCGTGCTTTCACCCAGGTGAAGTGTATGTATGTATGTATGTATGTATGTATGTATGTATGTATGTATGTATGTATGTATGTATTTATGTATGTATGTATGTATGTATGTATGTATGTATGTATATATGTGTGTGTATATGTGTGTATGTATATATGTATGTATGCATGTATGTATGTATATATGTTTGTATGTATGTATGTATGTGTGTATATGTGTGTATGTATGTATGTATATATGTATGTATATATGTGTGTGTATGTGTGTATGTATATATGTATGTATATATGTATATATGTATGTATGCATGTATGTATGTATATATGTGTGTGTATATGTGTGTATGTATGTATGTATATATGTATGTTTGTATATATGTATGTATGCATGTATGTATGTATGTATGTATGTTTGTATGTATGCATGCATGCACGCATGCATGCATGGTCGTGTGTGCGGATGGTTGGATGTGGAGGGAGGGTGTACACACAAAGGTCTCCATTTCTATAAAAATATAGGAATTCTATGATTACCCATGATTACCCTCAAGACTTTAGTGATGTTAAAGTACCTATAAGAACTGTCCTATGTGTGGATATGCTGTTTGATTTAAGATAACAATGGTAGCAGCCCATACAACTGTCATCTCTGGATATAACATGTTGTTTGATTCAAAAGAGAACATGAGAACTGTTCACTCTGGACATGCTGTTTAATTCGAGTTGATGATGTTAAGAGTTCATGCAAACTGTTTTCTCTGGAGATATGCTGTTTGGTTAAAAACGCTATGCGATTTTCATTAATTTGGAAATTACAGTAGTAGGGTTACACTGCTGCATTTTTCTAGCAAATTTGACCCTGTATTTTCGAAAGTCGTTTAAGCGTTTTGGTAAATGCAGATTAAACCGTTTTATTTGTGGAAAATATCAATTTTTGGCTGCATTGTTTCCGTTCAGGGCCACATTTTCATCCTGTCGTATAATTAGGTGTGATCCACTCTGCAAAATAGTCATTAATGGTGTCGATTACATCCTCCAATGAAGAAATTTCTTGCCTCTGAGCTAATATTTAAATACGAAAACAGTCTTTGTGGGTGAGTAGGATAGATGATCAATCATCGGCATGGGTTGCTGAGGTCGTTAATGCTTGGACTCATGAGCGGGAGGTTTAAGGTACAAGCGTATGGATACCGAGAAGCTCTAAATAGTGTGCATGGAGTATTGCTTGGCGGCAATCCGCCCTACTTACACATAAAGACTGCAAACAAAACAAAAAATTAGTGACAACATACGGTAATTTTTACAGGACGTGGCAAAATAGGAGCATGTCTCATTAGGTTTAAAATCATAGATTGCCTTTACACGTATGTGCAACAAAAATAAAAATAAATAAAAAAGAGGCACACATCTCTCGCAAGGTAGTAAAGGGAGGGTGCTTTCGCCTGAGTTTAAACTATTTTGACTAATCATACTCTGTGTATAATTGACGAAAACTTAACGTGTATCCAAAGTAACCAGATGCAGTAATCTAAAGAATTAAAGAAAGCCCAGTTCCTGGTGAAAGACCACTAATCTTCCGATATTTTTCGTTCAATGTTTCTTTTAAGCGGTTCAGCGATACGCATAATAAGCTCCTGCTATTAACACTTTGCAAGTAATCTACCAGAAACGGTGAACACTACTTTTCCTAGTGATAAAGCAATCTCTGCCTTCTGTGGCGCACTTCGCTAGCCGTCTTGCGTTCACTGTCGCTTCAACTCAATTGTATAATGGTGCATTTAAGTTTTGTTTTACGGACTGCGATTAAAAATCTACAAACACGCTTTGAAATGTCCTTCGTGTAGGTTGTCGGTCCACAGTCAACAATCGCTGCACCCATCATGTCCACACCTTTTTCCTATGCGATTCTTGTGGATGACTCTTTGGCGTGCTACTTTTACATAGTTCATCAGTCTTTTCTAAAGATCGTCACAGATGCTCAGAAGTAAATTAAGTATTATCATTAAATTTGAATAATAATGAGATTTGACATTTTCTTGGTAAACGCAGCTGGATTAGCTGTTTAAAATTTTTGGTGTGTATTCAAGAGGTTACTGCATAACTCGTTAGAGCTAAAGCGTATTTTTATTAATGGAATAACTCTAATACGTTTGTCAATTATCTCTAAGAAACATTAAAAGCAATTAAGTACAACAAACCAGTAATTGGACGGAGAGTTCAGTAGTATTCTTCTATGCGTTACTCTGATATACATAAGTGTTGCTGGTACAAATTCACATTGAGGCAGTTGGCTATTAAGCTAAAATCACCTTCAATTGTGGGGAAAAGTACGTGCAATTACCAGAAAATTGTCTTCCACTCGATGAAAGCAGCTCTAAGTGGTCTAAATTGAGCTTTATAATTGTTAGCTTCTGTAAGCCGATTCTTATCACTCCGGTATATGCGCCCTCACTGCGGAAAGATAAAAGAAAACAGACTAATGACGAATCAGTCACGCACTACAGTAGCTTATCTCTTGTAATTTTGAATGTAACCTATCACGATCTAACCCACAAAGTTATTTTTTTCCATGCTATATATAAACAGAAATGTTATTAGCACAAATTAAAGGGAGCATACAAGTGATTATTTTCAGTGGGTTAACTGAACTGTGCATGAAAGGCTGAGATGCTTACAGGCACCCGAGCAAACTCCATTTTGTTACCGGCCATATATTTAATTTTTGTTAAATAAGCAATTTAAAGCGTTGTTAAAATGAAAAAAAAGAATCTTTGCAAGTTAACCTTCAACTGCACAAGCATAATGACCTTTGACATCGTACTACCTTATAAAACAATGTGAATTTGTTAGCGATGGGAGAGAAAAGCATTTCAGCATTTACCATGCGGTGCACTGGCGAATCTGAAGTTCTCTAGAGGCTTTCTTTTCTAGAATTGAAACTTTAGAATATTCTGTTGCTTATCACATTTGGGATGTATTAAAATCGGAAGACAATATTCCACAAGACGGCAAGTGTACTTTTTGTACACTAAGCCTTTCTACCTGGAGACACCGCACCGCCCATATATTTCTCATGAAGAGAGGAGTAATGGGTGAGATTCCTATTTTATATAAAAAATTAAATGCAAATTTAAATTTTATATGCACATTCTTTATTACGTACATATCAATATGCCAAATTGTCATTACTATAGGACAAATTATGTTTCAGTTATTGATTTTTTTAAAAAAAGATATGCTTTTCAAAATACATCTACATCTACATATGTGAAACAAAATGTACCACAATATTGTACAATATGTATACTTTAAATATTTAGGTAATAATTTTCTGCCTAAGAGGAACTTTTATTAATCAAAATATGTAGCATATACACCAAGATTTTCCACTTAAAACATTTTGAAACGAAAATAGATTTTGAACATTTTCATATGGGTTAAAATAATTTTGAGATAGATTAAACAGACATTTAAAGGAGTAACGATTTAAATATTTCAATATTAAGTGAATGTTAAAGCATCATAGAACCTTGCAACATTGGTAACAAATGAAATAGGATTTTCAGAATATTATTATTGTTAAGTCCATCACGCAGGAGCTGCATAAACTGAGCAAATTCCTCAGCAAGAAGGTTATTACAGAGCGCTAGAGCAGAAAATGTAGTGAAACACAAGTAATGCTAACTGAAGATGTACGTATCCATTTAATAAAAAACAACTTTTAGGCTTAAATATATGCTTTTCCCGCATCATTTTATTTAAGCTTTATATTGTTAGCTTAACGTTTCCAATTTCATTTAGCTGAATAATAACTAAAATGGAATGTGATTAACAGTTAAGCTCGTAGTTAATTTTAGGCTTGCGATTGCCGTTGTGATCTCTCCGCCTGCCTTTATATACACTTTACACTACCAAGATTTGTAAACCGCTCTTTATCACTCCAGCAATACCCGTATTCGGGTTTTCCTCTGCCGTTCGGCACTGAAGCCGCAAGCATATCGTTGTCTGTAAGGTTAAGTGCGATTATTCGTGCATGCGCATGCGCAGACTATTCTCCCCATACTCTTTCACGTGACATCGAGTTTATCTTTTGGCGCGAATACCCAATTGTTAACAATAACAATCACCCTTTATGCCACATCCCCCGCGCCTCCTTAATCGACGTGCTCGGCGATTACAAAAATTCTGTTTTCATGTATACCCCCACTCCCAATGTTCCGATTTCCCTGATTTTCAGAAACTATTTCACTTATTTTATTTCAATGGAATATACCGAGTTTCGTTAAGAAAATTTAAAAATTGCGGGCTTTAAAGCGATTTTTAAATTTTCGCTTTAGGTTAACTCCTCCCCCCAATGGTCCATTTTTGCTGTTTAACGTACTCCATGAATCGTAATTGATCGTTATATCCACAGTTTCGTTGAGAAAAACAAAAAAATTCTGCCGCTAGAATGTTAATATATATATATAATAATCGTCATTTTTGGTGCCTAGAAAGTGAGGTAGATGGAGATTATATATATATAGCTCACAGAGCCCAGTTGTTTGCTATAAGGATCAAATAATGTAGCCAAGTTTCATCAGCAGTTATTACTTTTGAAAGGAATTCCTCACCTTTCTGAAGCATCACCTTCAACTGCATGCAAACCTGCTCGTAAACGTCCATTTGTTCGGCTGGAAACCCACCGTGTACAATTACGACTTATGTGCAAGTGTGGGTGAAACCCAGTGAAAGTTTCTAATTTCTGAGTGTTCTTAATGTTATTCGATGATCCTCTCTCAGAATGACAGCAGTGGTATTGTTTTCTTTCTTTATAGCACAAACAGCAGATTTGGGCCCATCTTCCTTCGAAACTACTTGCCTTCTCTTTTAAAATATTTTATACCATCTTGGAGCTTTTTTACCCAACCATTCAACAAAAGGAAATAAAATGAAAATAATTTATTTGATAATTTAGACGAGTGGAATAAAAATATAACAATTGCATAGATTTAAACTTTAAGTAAATGTTGGCAGAATTGTGTGATATGTGCAAAAGTGCAAGTTGTAACCGAACGATTTACCACTGTGTCAAGTTCTCGTTTAAAACGTGCAAGTGCTCAGTCTCCACAATGTGCTCACTCCTTGTACTAAACTGGTTTGGAGTGAGAGAGTACGTGTCTTTTAACTATCCTACTCAGGCACTGTCGTAGCTTCAAACTCCGGCTAAAAATTACGATGTGTACAAAAAATACTATAGGGAGAAACAAACTTTCTACAAGTCTCCTGTAACTCAGCTAAGTTTTGTTGAGACAAGTAGAAAATCAGTACATCACACTATTCGTCGCGTGTCCCTTTCCATTTTGCTGTAGGTGGAAAAACAGAACAAATCTTACTTTGTAACTCTCTCACTGCCTGGAACCTTAAGTGACTGATACCACGTAAAACATGCGCATTAAATTAACAAAATATTGGAAAGTTTGATTTTAACGTGAGAAGTAATGCCTATAAAATTAGATAATTCTTTATTGAACAATCCTTTACTTTGTTATGTTTATTCCGTGCAGTATATTTTGACTGATTACCGGGCGCATCGCTGTACAGCTTGTAGCTACCATTTCATATGGACATTTTGAACAGTTGGTGTAAATAGACTGTGAAATTAAAGAGCACAAGTTTGGTCCTAGGGTTGTTTCATTACTTGTCTACGAGGGTAGGTTCAAAAGTTTCCGGCCTCACCGATAGGGATTATAGCTTCCCAAAACCTTTACCTGCTGTCATACATTATCTGTTAAGTAAATATTTGCAGTTATAACTTCCGCTCTGCTGTGTTCAGATATAGTTGCATAAAAAGCTTATGTGTAGAAGATTGCAACATGAAGTTTAGAGCTGTTACTAAAGAAGAACTTGGTACAAATGAAATTATACAGCGATTGGGTGGTGTATATGCGGAGGCATATCCCTCATATTCTACCGTAAAATAATGGCCCAAGCTTTTTCGAATGGGTCGAGAAAACATTGAAGACGAGGAGCGTGCATGTTGGTCCTTGGAGGTGCTCACTCCTGAAAACATCGCTCTTGCGGAAGGAGAAATTAAGGAAGACCGGTGACTCAAAGTTACAGAGCAGCAAGGTTGAGCCTTTCTAAAACAAATGTCCTTCGAATTATTTATGAACATTTAAACACAAATAAGGTCAGTGCAAGAAAAGGTGTATAGATTTCTTTCCCCAGTCCAAAAGCAGCAACGAGTCGTTTGTTGTCAGACATTTTTGGAGCTCTGCCGCGGCAAAAAGAGAGAAGTTCTGCAAACCATTGTTACAGGAGATGAAACTAAGGTCCAAAAGAGAACCAATGGAGTGCTATAAACTTGGCGAAGCACCGCCTCTAATGGCCAAGGTGTTCAGTCAACCAAGAAGATCATTGCTGCAACCTTTTGGGGCTGTGAAGGAGTGATCTTAATTGACTTCAAGGAGAGGAACACCACAGCAAATGGAGAGTACAATGCTGGCCTACTGCACAGACTACGTGCTTCCATCAAAGAGAAAAGGCGAGGAGAGCTCAGTGGTGGTATGCACTTTCTTCACGATAATGCGCCTGTGCACACAACTCCTGTCGCAAAGGAAGTTGTGAAGAAATGTGACTTCAAGGAGATCGATCATCCTCCCTACAACCCAGATTTAGCTCCAAGTGACTATTTCCTCTTCTCAAAACTGAAGAAGGAACTTTAAGTGTGACGAAATGATGGATGCTGTTTATGTCCATTTTGCAGACAAGACTTCTGACTTTGGGGGGGGGGGATTGAAATGTTAATTCAAAAATGTGAGAAGTGTATTTCAATAAAGGGTAACTATATTGAAAAATGTAATATAGTTTTTGTCTTTATCATTCCTATAAAATGATTAGGGCAGAAACTTATAGACCTACCCTCGTATTGTTTTGTAATTTCTACACTTTTTGTATATTTATATTAGTACATGTTGTTTTATTATTCATAATAGTGTACCTAGTTAGCGTGCCAGAAGATGGCGAGTATAGTTAATTAATTGTTCCTTGTAATCTCTCAAAACCCATCTTGCGCGACACAAGAGATATAATACGAATCTAACACAACAACTTTAAAGCACTCTTTAATAAGTAAACTTAGGAAATACTAAGTCTGTATTTACCAACGGAGCTGCAGTGAAGCCTTGCCAGGCAGCCTACAATGACTAGGGAGTTTAGTGCATCGGAATTTAGCGCAGCGTAAGAGATAATGGTTTCATTCGTTCGGTCGATTTCCTCTATAATGGCGAAGCAAAATATGAACCAAGATTTATATATTATCATTACAAAAGAGATACATTTTCTGTGGTTAACACTGATATCTTCTTTAAAAATAAGAAGAATTAAGGCATGTAATATTAGGGATAGTATAGTAATAAACACAAACTCGCTTTTAATGGAGAACAGCTAATGTGAGATGAAACAAGCGTTCCCTACATAGCTAAGTCAATCATAGTTTTTGAAGACATGCACGAACATTTTATTGCAATTGATATTCCGCTTAGCAAACTAGAAATTTTAGAATAATACATTTCAAGACGCATCTCATATTGCTCAATATTGTGGAAGACATGCGTACAACATATGTACATATGGCGATCAATAAGTGAACTGAGAAATTCCATGATTTCATGTGGCGTCATACTGCCAATGCGGTTGTAAGTTGAATGCAGAAAGTGCCGATAGGCCCTACCTCCTAACATGCGAATCATTACTTCGTTAGGCATTGTTAATACTCTTTAATATGCGAGCTTTTAACAGAACTCGAATATACTTTGGTCGACTTTGTGTGAAACATAGATATGTGGTACTATTTTCTACCGAAGCCTCAACTTGAATGGTAAATCAACAAAAACCCTTACGGAACAACATTCCAATATGTGTCTTGCGTGACATAAAACTGCTGAAGAAGTGAAGACAATTTTTGATGTGGATAGACGTATAGCCAATGTTAAACATTTCTTAAGGCATCACATCGTGTATTCGAATTTGAACAATGTTCTGTTGTACCTCTTTTTCCGCCCAGTAGTTAACATGAAGCAAGAATAATATAAATTGTCTTTTGTGATTAATTTCTTATCAATCATTTGTATCACTTCAGACATCAAACGGCATATTAGCTTGCAGGATACCTGATACATCTATCCTGCAGCTCTTTGCAAAATGCACATTGCTGAAATTTAGCAATATTTTTCTCAATGCTTGTTAATACAGGTAAGACATGAGCAAAACATTTGTTTGCGTAGTAACAAGCTTGCTACATTAAACAACTGTCTTGCTCCTCAAAAGAAATGTCAGATTGAGTCAAGATTAGCTTAGCGTTTCAGCTTAGCCATGTAAGGTGAATCGTTAAGTTACATTATCGTAAAATATTCTAACTACTACTTTTACACTAAGCGCAGTGCAAATTTCTGACCGATTACCTCCCTATCCTCTGCTTGCGCTTTGCTCATGTTTTAACTGCCCACTATTACCTGAGGCGATCAAAACACTCTGCCATCATCCCTGAAAAACTAATGAAAGTTTGTCGGTAGAGTTCGTATCCTCTCTGTGTTGTAATCGTAAGAGGAGAAATGTAACAAAACCACACAACTATACCCTCTGCGTCTACAACTACCTAGATCGAATGTTGTATTATACTTGAACGAAAAATTAAAATGTACCAAGCATTGGGAATAAAATTAAAATATAGAAGGGATACATATATTCGTAAAAAGAGATAAATTAAAATAAGTGAAAGGTCCATGCTGAAAACAAACCTACAAACTCTTGCTCCGTAGGTTTGCACAATATTGTTTGAACAACTTCTTTTATGCAAAATGTTATATGATGAAAACATAACGCAAATCAACTTTCCTGGACATACTAAAACGAACAGTGTACTTTCCGTATGTAAACAAGGCCGAAGTAGACCTGAGATATAATCAGGATTCAAGAGTAGGGACTATTTTTTGTATTAAGGTATGTACCTATCGAATTCTTACGGAAGAGAGTCAACTTTATTCAAATTCCCCGCGAAATACCGAATGTTCAAAATATTTTCCAACCTCTAAAACAATCCTCTTTTATTTTCACATCACAGGTAATTGAAAAGTCACGTTAAAGTTAAATACACATGCTCATTAGTTTGTACAAGAAGCAGGAAAAATTCTTTAAAATGCTACGCCCTAATCTTCTGGCAGAAGTATGCTTACTTATGTTTTACTTTAAATGCGTGCTTCTTATCAGTTTGCGTATGCAGCAGGACGTGCGTGTGCAAATGGAAACACTTGTTGCTTGTGCTCAAAAAGCACGAACTAGGTAGTCCAGTTACTTTGAAGTAAGCACTTTTTCATTCCGCTTAGAGTGAGACATTATTGGATGCATTTCGTGTTAGGTTTTTATCACAATTATACTATAATCTTCTCTGTTTCCCTCTGCGATGAGGTTTCCGTCTGTATTTATTTTGCTGGTTCATAATTCTCAACAATATATTCTCTAAAATATTTGCTTAAACTGCAATGTCACACCAAAATAAATACCTTTCAAATAATATGAATATTAGGGGATTTCTATTTTTACTTTTTAACATTTATATTGATGCAATCATACAATAATGGCAAAGTCAACTTAAAATTAAGAATGTTAATATTTTTAACATTTTCAACATAATATCGTTTGTAGATGACCAAACATGTTTAGCAGAATTATGAGAAATTTATGCTAAAAGGGCTGCCAAATGTTTATAAGACAGCACAGAGTTACCCTGATATCCTGCTAATAAAAAACCAACAAAGAGATGGGCTTTATTGGTAAATTTCCTAAAATATTAAAACTTATAGTTGTAAAATGTGATAAAACGAGTTAATCACTTTAGTTACTTAGGCTTTTTTGGTAATTAAAGTAAGGATGATGCACAGTAGCATAAATTCAGTAGGTATAAGTATGAAACTATAAAGCATAGTCATAAAGACAAAACAATAAACTAATTAACGAATGTCCACATCTACGCTATTATAAGAATGTAAAATATGGGCACAGGAAATAAAATGTGGCACAGAAAAGGATTTCTAGGATATGTAGCGTACGGGAGAGATGAACTAAATAATCTGATCATCAGAAATAAATTACTAAATTTTAACCTATAACTGTCTTACTCTAGAAAGGGTGAATAATTATAAATAATATATTTCAAAATAGAGCATACAAAAGCCATGTACTGTAAAACTATCGTTAAGAGAAATATCGGACTATGAAGACGAGTGTACTGCAGTTTATGTGCTCTGTTTAAGTGAAAAGAAGAATCATTGCAGATACCTAGATCACAAACAGCGTTCAAATTTTTTCTAGATGTGCAGGAAGATAACGCAAAACAGTTGTAATATTATATTTTTGGTTTGTTAATTAACGTTCCTCGTAGCAACGAAGATTGAAAGAGACGATGAATGAATCGTTGATGAAATAAATGTGTAAATGAGCTCTTGAGTCCTCAGCGCTTAAAATTACTTTTCAAGGTAAGGAAATCTCCGGAAAAAACCTTACCCAGGGAACTGAACTGACGAAATTCGAACTCCAGACCTCCGGATTTGCAGGCGGACATGCTGACCACAAGACCACGGAAGCGGTCATAAATATGAAGCCTTGCCAGACAGATCACACATTAGCAAATACCAGGGGATAAGTTGACACTTGAAAATTCTTGAAGTTGTACTTAGCATGTTACCAGTTCCCCAAAAAGAAAACTTCACAAGCAATAGATCTGATGTAAATACTAAACATGATAAAGAATAAAAGTTACTAAGTAACCGCATAATTAATGCTGAATTATTTACAATTCTCTGAATAATTCTGTAAATACTGCAATGAAGAAAATACCAAGGTATTGTGTAAGGATTACAGGCACATGAAAATTTTAGCTACTAAATTAATACTGAAATATATAAATTGTAGCATAAAGCACGAGTATAGAACGTCTGAATACAGAGAAAAGAACATGGATCTCATGTCAGATTTGTGTATGCAGTGAGGTCGAATGAAATTTCTGAAAAAATAGGACATTGATTCTGTCAAAACACATGTGAAAAAGTTGCAATGAAATTGATGCTCTTGTGAACAAAGCAAATCTGCAAGCTAAGGTGGTCATTAAGGGGTTCAGGATCAATAAAAGACCACAAGAAGATAAAGAAAATTATCAGAATATTGGCCAGGAACTCACTATAGCACTGATCATCTTTAATTCAATTTTTTCTCAAATTAAGCCTTTGTTCTTTTTCTCTGAGACAATTCATACAAGAAGAATGACATTTTTACATATTCTTTACTTGAACAACGAAAATTGTAACACATATGTGATCAAATTCCTTTAGAAGAATGCTAAACGTTACAGAAAACGCCAAGTATTAGCATACAAAATTTCAATAACATAGGATCAGCAATTTTATTGAAAAAGATGCATAAACATTTGTATATTAAGATATAGTTGTATCACCTCCCCTTAATACAAAAGCGATGTAGCACCAGCCGCCACTGAAGTGTAAAGCAGTTTCTTTAAAAAGATTCTCTCTCCCCATGGCGTTTGGGGCGCACTGTAAGAGAAAACTTAAGAGATGTCTGCTGCACATGCAGAGGGAGGGGTAGCCACACACATATAGGGTATCTGAACTCTACAGTCCTGAGATACCTAATAAGACTTAATGAAATGCTTCAGTAAATGTGTAAAGTTTGGTAAGAGGGATAGAATGTGGTTCCCCACATTTGGTTTAGGGCGAAGTTAGCCCTAACACTGCACTGTGCTGCTTATACAGGGAAATGATCCAACACATTATTTGTGGCGACAAAAGAAAATGAGGTATAAGGCAGTTGTGGCTATGAATATTTCGAGTAATACAAAGACACGGATCGTATAAGTTTACTAAAATCGATTGCAGGGATTGCAATGGGGAAAGATTAGATGGGAACTATGGAGCATTTTGAGTGGGTGCGTTAAAAGGAAGAGAGAAGCAGAGAAAGAGATGGAGAGCAAAGTAAAGGTAAAGGGAAGCAAAATAAGGGGGGAGAGGAAAGAATAGCGATGGTGGGCTGCTACCTTTCGTTTCCATCCAATTCCATGGAAAGCCCACGTAGAGATTAATGGAGTGAGTGTGTAAGGCCATAGAATAAAGGGGGGGTGCATTTCTTTTGGCGCAACAATAGGTAGTGGGGGAAGTTCTCCTTGGTTAGAAGAGGTAAGGTGAGGGAAGAGAAGGGTTTGCTCAAAATACTCCCCTTTGAGTGTCATGTGCATGCTTATCATCTTTCTCTTACACAGACCACCATTTTTACGTGTCTGGGAAAATTTCTTCTCCACTTCAGTGAGTCACGAAACTATTCCCTGAAATGGGAAAATGTGATAAATTTAAATTATGGCACTTTATTGCTCCAACCTTAAACTCCGGTTTACCTTTATCGTTCTTACTTTAGCTCTATTACGCGTCAGATAAAAATAAAAAGATAATGTATCAAGGAAGTCAACCACTACTGTAATTTTTCTTCGACTTTAAACAACGTATTTTACATTTTAAGTTAATACACGAGCTTTTCGGAACTCTTACTAGTGCTTTCAATCATATAATATGTCATGCTTTGTATATAAAATATATTTTTTCTTTTAAACTTAGGTCATAATTCCATTTTACTAATAACAAGAATTTTGTCTCATTTAGACCAAACTTTCATTTTACTTATAGGAAGAAATTTGTCTCATTCTAATAGCAGCATGACCCCAAATAAAGTATTTCAACATTACAGCATTTTAATGCTGTACTTCGTTGCAGGTAACTAACGTTTTTAGGGCTCTTTGATTCCGAAGTGAATTACATCTGGATGTTTTGTTTAAACTGAATAAAGTTCGTGGATATTCACTTCTTCAGAATTTTCCCGAAAACGCTAAAGGTGGTGTGAGGCCTGGAGGGTTTATAGAAAAATAATTCTCAGGAAGAAGGCAGTTTACCTGGAAAGTGCTGTTGGATACGTTCCAGTGATTCTTATGCAATATAAAATGGTACCATGTTGTTCCAACTATTGTGAGAGAAAAAGACTATGGCAGTGTGTTCTCAAATCTCGAACAAAGGACGACACTTTTCCGGTTGCAGTGAAGCACCAACAATGTAATATCCTGCAGTGGCAGAGGAAATACAGTCATTGCAACGTCTATAAGATGTAACACAGTTTCAATATTTGAAATCCAAGAAACCTCATTGCAAAAAGGGGAGGAAAATTAGGTAAATTTCTGATGAAAGCGAGACAGTTCAGGTCTGAAAATTCTGATAACAGGGGAAGAGTAGGAGAAACAAATTGATCCAGCTGAGTGTGTCTCGTTCATAACTGATTTCTTCCTATATGTTGTATATATAATTATTTTTATTTTTATTTGTTATAGCTTAACGGTAAATTAAATTAATTATGTAATCAAATATCTAGCATTAAATCAAACAGACCTAGTGTACAAAAGCACGTACCCTGCGCCTGTTGAAGTTTTATTGTATTGGTGCCACTGAAGTATGTACAACACCACCACCTGTTGTTTTTGTATGCTCCACATTATTGAATAACGAGATCCTGCAAATGCTCTTTTTGTTCTTCATATGCAGTTACAAGAGTTGGAGTGCAATACAGAGGTCTTTGATTTAAATCGCAGTTTGCAGAAGTCGAATAATCTGTATGAGGGAGAACATGCATTTAACTACAAATCAATTACTGGGCATTTTTATTTTAAGATTAAATCCTTTGGCTATTCATCCCTTCCTTTTCTTAAAAAGAGTGCAAAAATATTTGAAAAACACTATCTATGTCAATTTTGTTTTTCACCCTCCGTTGCTTCCTTTCTTTTGACACAGAAATAAGTCCAGTTTTCTTTTATTTAATCATCAGCAATAATATGTACATTCTGATGCATTTCACATCTTTGTGAAACTCCTCTTGTCAAGTTCGCACATTTCTTTCCCACTAGCTTTGCTACTCGACTTGTTCCTCGAGAGCAAAAGTAATACTAAACAAGAAAACCGCTTCGCGACATCAACCACCATTTTGGCTTTATTATTTTAGCTATTTTTATTAAGAATACTTCCCGTTGTACCAAATTTATTTAACAATCTGTGAATCAATGAGGAAATCTCTCTTGAAACAATCTCCGTAAATCACGAGCCGACTACGTACGCATTTACGAATCTTAAATAAACACTTTTTGGGGAATAGAATATCTGAATTAACGTAATTAATACACTGTGTTACACCACCCTTAATGAATACTTTATACACTGTCACATAGCACACAAGAACATCCGTACATTCCTAAAGTTAGAGTTATTAAATCATCTTTCGCTTCCCGGTCGGCTTTCAAGCTTGGGAACTGCAGAGTTCGGTCAACTTGGCCAACTGTACGTGGAGCGGCCCCCCAAAGAAAAAAAAAAAAAATCACTCAGTATATGCAGAGGCGTAAAATTGTGTATAACGAATTTACGGGTAGCAAGAGGACTTGACAATTGTTTTGAAAGCGGAAACGAATGATCTCAGACTACAGGCATCAATATGGATCAGGGTCATAGCCACGTTTCGATATAAGTATGTTTATAGTCAGTCAAACATAAACCAATATCATTGGCAAGAGGCGCAGTCATAAACAGGCTGTACCTCAATACACTGTCAGTCAGCACAGGTTTTCGGAGAAGTGGTAAGACGTTTTCAGAATTACAGTAGATAAGTTTTATAAATCATTCCTGTATTTGAACTGAAATTAAAATTATTTTTACTGTATGAACTTTATTGTTGTGTGAAAGGAGTGATATGGCTCATCATTTCACGTATGAAGGGGTTGGCTGAAATTTATATTACGCATGAAGCAAAATACAATAAGACTTATCGGCTCATTTTTATTATTTATTACGGCATATTCCACTGAAATTTCAACTCTGAATTTGATAGTCATTAACTTTTTAAAATATGTTATTATGCTTTAGATCCTCTTGACCATCCTTACACACTTTTTTAGTTTTAAAGTTGAAGCCTGCAGCTCAACAATGAAGCGTCCAAGGCCATTTGTTCCCATTCTTAAGGTGTTTATTTTTTGACCCTCTTTCAACTCGAAAATATTTTGTACATATTTTGCGCACTCTCTATAACAAATATACATTTAAATGTTTCGTTCTGAAACACACAGAGCAGAGAATGTATTATAAAACTAAAGAATGAAAGTAAAGAAAACAGTACACAAATAATTAAATTATATTTTGTTGAACGATAAAGGGGCTTCAATCAAATACACTTTTAATAGATATTTCCCAGTTGGGCCATATTTTCACAAGGAAGGGAGCAATTTCCTTTTATATCAGTTAATATTCAGCTTCATAACATGACCTCTGACATTTAAGAATGAAAATTATTTTAATTCGTACAAGCACTGCTTAATGCGACTTATTTTTATTTGTGTGAAACCCTTTGACAAATTTAAGACATTAGTATGCAGAGGCTTGAAGGTGCAACAGCTATAGTTCTGGAAATTTGATCTGAGCGTAACTAAAATACCAAGCAAACAGAATCCTTCACTTTTGTGCAAGATCTAACTATCTCGCAGAATTACATGTCCATGCGACAATATGTTAGCACAAAAAAGAAAAGCGTTTTCTAAACTATTCGTGCCTGCATACGAACTTGCTACATGTCTGTGTAAGCGTGAATATGAGGTGAAATTTGTGTTAGCAAGAGTCCGCATTCCAATTTCTTGAACATGACAACACTAACACAAGCAAAATGGTAAAGAACAGCAATAACGGTTTCGTACTATAACATAAATCTTAATATTTGACTAACAATTAGCGCGAAAAAGCAAGCCTCTTTCCATACACACACCAAGCACACTGGGAACGTTGCCGGAAGATAGAGCGCTCTCGTGGTATATGAAACTTTAGTTCGAATCCATGGCATTTTCAATCACAAGGCACAATAAAAAAACAACCTAAAAGTGGCTCTAAAATTATGAATGACCTATAAGGAGGTTGTACTATTTTCATCCTTTTGTGTTTTCTTCTTCAGACATGTCTGCTATTGTTGATTCATGAGGTCACCAAACTAGATCCAAGATGGCAGTTTCTTTGGAACCAGCACCAGAGAGGAGTAATGGGCAGTAATTTGTTTTTGGGTATTGAAGGTGAGAAACCAACAGATATTCTTCGGAAGATTATTTAACCTCAGTCAGTTTATGAGTTACATAAATAGTTTAAGAGTGAGATATCAAGCTTGGTTGATGCAAACTGCTCCGACCGGCATCACACTGCAAACACGCTTGACGATATCGTTGAAATTGATACCATGGGGAAATCGACGTGTAACAATCGCCGAGATGCTGTTGTAGCTACTAGAAACAAATGGTGACCCATTACTTCCAGCATGAAACCAAGAGAGCCAGCATGGAATGGTGACATTCTTCTTTATCAAACTAAAGGAGTTCCGTATAGAACCCGATTGGCCAGAAAATTAATGCTCACTCATTTCTATAAAGGTGAAATTTTGGAACATTGCATGCCCAGTGGAATTACTATCAACAGCGAAGCACACTTTCATCTTTTTCAGAAGCACTTAAAATCCGCAATAAAATCAAATTATGTCATGTTTACTCATTTCTGGTGCGTTGTTTCTCCATGATAATGCGGGACAGCATACGTCACATAAAATTACGAAGTGCGTTTACATCCATATGTTCCCCTGATCTGACACTCTCTGATTTTATATGTTTGGGTGCTCAAGGAAGAGGTATGTGGGAAGAAGTTTGATACTGACGATGGATAACTGGTGAATTATTCTCAAGGAATCCAGACATTAACGAAGCGGTGGCAGACCTACATTGAACATGGTGGAAACAATGTTGAAATGAAACAATGTTTTGAAACCTGCTGTATAATTTGTGTTACTAAGCAATACTAATTATGACTCTGCCTCATATTATCTTCTGATTTATATACACTTATATGTCGGTCCTGGTGGTGTAGTGGTTACCGTACTTGCCTCCTAAACCCAAGATCGCGGGTTCGTCCCCGGCTAGGATCGATGGATTTTTTCGGAGCGTATGGCATTCTTAGGAAGGGAAGTAAAGCCGTGGGTCCCATGTCGTACATTTACGGCACGATAAAGAATTTCAAGCCTGAAAGAGAGGCCTCTGAGCAAAATTAGTCGGCCGTTTCACGCCCTGAGTTGAATGGACGCTGATGACCTGAAATGTTAAAGAGCGTCCGAAAATAAATAAATCAATAAATAAATTCACTTATGTTGAGGAGTGGGCAGGCTTTTATTAATTTAACCCTGGACTGGTAGATTGAAACATAGTTGCACAGCTGATAGGGTGGGGCCAATTTGATTGGATTACAACGTCTTTGCAAACGTTTGCTTTATGTAAAATTAAAAATGATTTTAGTGCCATAAAATATTCTTTTAATGTTGTCTTTTGAAATAAAAAGAAATTTTTTTACATATACATAAATTAAACACTACTCTAAAATAGATATTTCTTAACGTTGAGGTGGTATTTGTAGTTAAACTGGCCCCACGTTGTGCGCCAATTTTTGAAGGGGTTCTTATAGTTGTAATGGCTCCACATTGGGCGCCAATTTAGAAGTGGTTTCTTCGCAGGTGGTTCACGGCACAAATAAGATGCTAATGCAATGATGCCGGCCGCGATCACCATGTAATTGGTTCTTGCAGAGTATTTACCCGAGGTTCCCGCCTCGTACTACGGGTATCTCAGGAGCCCGAGCCTTTTCGTGCCCTCGTGGTCACGGGAATAGGGAAATGAAGGAAGATGATGCAAATTACAAGGCACTGCTAATTTAAATCTCTGAGAGTTTATTTGAAGATGCGTTTATGGACGTCCACCTTGTTCACTGCCATTAACCTGCGAAGTTAGCTCGCTACCTGAACACGCAATTCTCGGAGAAGATCTGACTAGACGCAGTTATTTAATGTTCGGAAATTAATTTATCTTAATCTTCGCGTGAGGGGATTTCGAAGGCATGCTAAAATACGGGAGATGGACCCGCGAACTGCATACTCGTTTTCTTAGAAACTGATTGAGCTGAACTGAACGACGCCACTTGACCTGATGTTCTATCACTTAAACAACCGACGACTGACAACTGACGACTGCTGTCAACAACTCATAACCACGACTGAAGTATCATTTACTTGAATGAACTGATTTGTCAGAACTGCATGCGTGAACAGCTTGAACTGCGAGCTGAAATTGCTACAACTGCTCCCAACTGCCTCAACTAAATATTTCGCTGGAGATGTTTCTCCTTAATTACTATCTTTGAAATGTCACCACGTGGTTTTCTTAGCTCACAGGGGTTCTCACGGGCACTGTCTTTTTGAATGTGATTGGCGAGTTCTGACTCACCCAGACGCACTAACTTTTAACTATACAAAATTTTGTTTACAATAAGTTGACTTTTAAACATACTATCGCTTGGTGTGGACGGTCAGTCACACCTTCACCGGCTTTGAAACCAGCGAAAGTACAAATGACTTTTGTTTCCACCTTCCAATGCACACCTTCGTTCATTTAGCATTGTTACCATCGGCGGCCTTTGCTTGGGGCTAAAAGGGAGGGGTACCAGTAGCCTTCTGTAGTTCATACATTTTATGTAATATTCCTTTGTGCAATAAAACAAGATATCAAACGTGAAATAATGATTGTCAATTATCTGCCATTTATGTGACACAGATAAATTATTATCGTTTTAAATAAATGGCCGGTTGTCGACCGTGATGGTTCTCTTTTGCATTTTCTATTGGCTATACGAGTTGTAACATGCACTACGTAGGCATATTGAAAGTTTTCAACTCTTGTGATACTTTTTCCTCTTTGAATAAATAGTGAGATTTTTCATCTGTCAAATCATTAATTTAATGCCATATTTATTTTCCTTGGGTGGCAAATACATTTTGAATGAACAACTTCCTCGAATTGAATGGGACTATACATAATCTGACAAGTTAGACAAGAAATGGGAAACAATACTACAATAGAGCCATTTCCTGGAAATATGTTCCTTCTAGTACCATCACAATCATATAATCTTTCGAAGTTTCATGTTAGCTTATGTGAACCAAGTATAGAAACCGAACATTACCTTCATCTCTTGAGGAAATGCAATTTTATTTGGACAGGAATGGATATCCTTATTCATCGTTATTTCTTGATTGGTGTACTCCTCTTGAATTATATATACCATGTCATGAATAAAATATTTTTCCAAGCAAACTCTCAGTTGTTACTCATTGTTTTACAGAGCTTCGAAGTCCAGATAGTTGGACAAATATATTGTATTTGTATGTGCTTCCTCGAATTACAGAATTGCAATTCGACTTGTATTTTTCATTACTGAATATAAAATATGAGTTACAACTATTGTCATAATTTTCTTCATTTAAAGGAGCATTTGGTTTACTGTCAGTATCAAGTACATTTTCAATCACAAGTTATTCACCTACGTCATTTTTCTCTTCATTCTGTTAATAAAATACCTGTAAGATTGTTTGTCTGTTCATTTCCTCTCATATCGCTATAATTTTGCTTTGGAACAAAGTGAAAACAATGGTAAAAAGTGTATCATTTAGGCTGATTACCAAAGAACACACACACACACACACACACACACACACACACACATATATATATATATATATATATATATATATATATATATATATATATATATATATAATTACAGTTTAAAAAGTCTGGGATAAATATGACCCAACGTATTGCACCAATTCAATAAAAATAAATATTACAACTATGTGGAAACAGAGGAAAACTTACATTGCACCAACAGATCAACAAAGACTGAAAATAAAATATATAAGAGCTTCAACTATAAGGCCTTTTCAACACGATTTTAAAAATAATAATAATTGTTCCGATCCTGCCGTAGTGAATTGGGGATTAATTATGTGACAAGAAAGCACGTAATCAAGACGCTAAAATATAATGGATGGACCCTAAAGCGCTCTGTCGTTACCTTAAAATAATCAGCAGTTACATATATTTAAAACTAGTCCAAAATTTTACTTTCACACGCTAACATGACTTATTTAATTTTGTAGTAATTTTAGGATCTTCCATGTGGAGCTCTAGCTTTGAACACGAGCTTTCTTTCGGAATGCAGATCACTAGTAAACGTTTCTGTTCTTCAGAGATAGCAGTTCTGGCGATCATATCAGGCTAAAGTCATGAATGACCAATTGCAAGCTATTCGCAAGTTTCTCTATTCCAAAAATGTTCAATTATATGACATAGTAGATCACCTATTATAAGTATCTGACAATTTGCAATTAGCCGTTATGCGGTCACATTCGTTACGTTTAACGAACCTATAGCAAGGGTCAAAAATCGAGGTTTTGAATATATTGACAAACCTGTCTTTTGGCTCCTGATGCACTCTCATTTCGGTAATACTATAGAAATATTAGCATAAGCCCTTCTGCATAAGTGAATGAAGTCAAATTTTTCTAAGGTTGCAGAAGATATTTTGGTCCAACATGTTCCAATAAGTTTAAGCATCTGTACGGCAGTGGTCAGCATAATGGCACCTAAATGTTCCAACTATGTAGTGGCTTGTACTTCAAAGCTAGGAAGTGAAGATTTCTTGGTGTTACTTTTGAGAAGCATCTCGAAGAAACCAATACGAAGTGAGCAGCAACGCTGTTGTCGCACTGAGAGGGAGACGGAAATGCAAGTCAGGATGACACAGACATTCAAACTGTTCACGTCGCACCAAGCCTTACCACCATATTCATGGGGTGAACTTTTATGTCCGCTCACTCAGGAATGTAAAAACCTAACAATTAATGTAGCAAAGTGTAAACCATTCCTCCACAGATTAGGCATAGAACAGGATTTCCCTTTGAGTACTAATTCCACGAAATTTGCAAAAATCCGATATTGAAATCGAAATACTAAGTGATTAAAACAAAAATGCGTAACGTCAATCGTTACCGTGACATTATAGCAACATCACCACACATTAGGAATAATTAAACAAAATTTTCAAGCAGTTTTATAAAATAGGTTATGATGCATCATCATCCACAATTTCTTTTATCATCAAATTAAGCATTTTCATGTCGGTCCTGGTGGTGCAGTGGTAACCATGCTTGTCTCCTGAACCCAAGATCGCGGGTTCAAACCCGGCCAGGATCGATGGATTTTTTCGCGCGTAAAAATCCTAGGTATGGCTTCCTTCCGAAAGGGAAGAAAAGCAATGGGTCTCGTGTCGCACATTTACGGCACGAAAAAGAACCTCAAGCCTGAAAAAAGAGGACTCAGAGCAAAATTTGTCGGCCGTTTCACGCTCTGAATTCAATGGGATGCTGATGACCTGAGATGTTAAAGGGTGTCCATAAATAAACCAAATAAAAAAAATAATATTAATCATTTTCACTTACCAGCGTTTGCCCCTTCTGGTTTTGACGAACCACATGGAACATTAGAACTTATTTACGCTTAACATCTACAGGTGTCAGAATGTCAGTGTAAATGTAAAAACAAAACCATAAAAGTGTTTAACCCTTCATGATGTGTCCCCTCACCTTAAATAGAACAAGCTTGAGAAAAATGCCAATGGAAACCAACTTGATTCATAAATATTTCTTGGCGATGAAACGAATTTCTTCACATTTCAAGAACCTCACGAAGAATGGTTGTGGTAATCTCAATGTAGTAACCAGCTACCTATTTCTTTAATCTTTGGAACTCGTACTCTAGAGGAACACTCATTACAATAAAGAATCCATTTTTCAAAGGAAGGGGCACTTATCAAGAGCTATAATTTTTTTGGAAAATGGTCGACAATATCAGCATTCGTTGCTTATAAGGAGGCAACGTGAGACCGATGACACGGACCGAACAGGGAGTTTCTGTTGTATTTGATTTGTTTATTTAGGGACGTTTTTAACATTTCAGGTTATCAGCGTCCCATTCAATTCAGGGCGTGAAACGGCCGATAAATTTTGACCAGAGGCTTGAAATTCTTTTACGTGGCGTTAATATAGGATTATATACTGGAGTCATAGACAAGCAATTTACGATAGGAAACCCCACAGCAAAGGTTTCAAACTTACAATTTCGGAAAAAGGATATGCACGCCAATGACTTAACTTGCTAACCTTTTACAACTCTATTAACAGATTGAAATGTACAGAGCGTTTCTTATATTGCTGGGCCGGGGATCGCATGCTCCGGAGGTTTTCCTTTCAAAAATCCCGTGTTATTTACTCATAAGTGATAGTAACACGCACTACCTCTTGCTTTCTCGCATATCGACAGCTTCAGAAAAACCATAACCATTCTTCATATCTTCATTTTGTAATTTATTTGACATGTTATTTAGCCTTTTGTCTTTTGATTGCAAAAACAAACAACTGCAGCATGAAACAAATTACATAGCTCGCAATATTAAAAAAAAAGAAAAAAAGAAAAACCGGTCGAATCGCGACTTTATTTCTAACGAATGAATTTCTATTAGCACTCCAATGCAGTGCCGTGCAATGTTCTGTTTAACCGGAATTATTTTAATGTTAAATTGTAAAAAGTTGTTCATTGAATATTAACAACCAGATTTATTTTGCTTATTAAGGAGGATGAAGTCATTCTAATAAAAATTTTAACAAAATTTAGCTTTAGTATGAATTTCTAAAGACCAATTTAAAACTACTTAATTAGCCCTTAACTTGGACATTGTACGCCTGTGACCCAGGTTCCCTACCTCCTATTATTTGCCTAAGACTCCTCTACATACAGCAAAAACGTTTCGGTGTTCATTAACACCTTGTGTATACATTCTTAAATGGACGCATTTCGCTCGTGCTATGATGATCTTGTCCCACTGCCGATACGCTCATTGCGACCGACAATGTTTAGGATATATTAAATACAGTTATTACTAAATTTAACGTTAATCACTTTTCACTATATTTACTGATGAACACACAGGAAAGTAACGCAATAAAACCAACAGTATGCCCGTGGAATATATATATAATGTTCTGTTGAACATAAATAGAACATTCATATCATTTTATTGAATTAAATTATTACACTCTGTGCTTTTGTTATACTTATTTAAATATAATGAAAATCACCTAGGACATTACAATTTGAACAACATATGTATATTGTTGAATTTCAACAACACACACACACACACACACACATATATATATATATATGTTGTTCAAAATTGTAATGTCCATTATATTTAAATTTAAATAAGTATACCAAAAGCACAGAGTGGAATAATTTAATTCAATAAAATGATACGAATTTATATTTATGTTCAACAGAACTTATTTATTTTTTTTTATTTTGCTGAGGGTTCGCAAATGCGCTTTCTATATTAATTTCAATTTATATTTATTTGTTTCTACACTTCATTTGGCACTGCTGTCTACGATTGCTCCAAACGTTCTTCACTTTCCTCTATCCTGCTTGTTTAATATCTAGTTTCCATGTATTCTGTAAATACCAGGATAAAATTTTTGCAGCTTATACTTTTTCTGCTATTACCTTCATAATAATATGAATTAATGACAGTTAAGTCAAGGATATTGTAAAACACCTGTACTTCTATCACTATAGGTACTTCATAACGAACAGAATATTTTCTCGTCATCTGATCCATGATGTTGTCTGCAAACTTTGTTTTTTCCAGAAAGAAATTGTGTTCAGAAGTCTTTTCCCCTTATTCTGTATGAGAAAATCTTAATGCATTGAACTGTGCAGCATATTTGTATATGTTCTCTTGATAGTCAGTTACTGGTCAGTCTCTGTGCAGCAATGAATGTAGTTACTACGCGACACATTCGGGAGTACCCATGGCAGTGGTGGAGCTGGCTGCTTTGTTTACTGCACAGTAAAACGTTATGCGTATGCTCTCCATTTGTAAGAACGAATTAAATGATTGATAAATCGAGGAATGTAATTATAATTATAATGTGAATGGTTATAATTTTTTTTAATGGTATTTAACGCCCGGTTTTACTAGTGAGGCACCACAGGAGGTGGACACTGATGGTACATGATATATTGGGAAAGGATTTTTTTAAGGAAGGAAACGTTCCAGGCCTAAGTTTAGGGTACCTCTCCTGTATTCGTATTTTATGAGGATTGAGGAAAACCTGGAAAAAACCTCAGTCAGGGAGAACGGTCCTGATGAGTTTCAAACCACAGACCTCCCGCTCATGAGTCCGCGCCTTAACAACCTCGGCCACCCTTGGCGGCTTGTCTGATCGTGGGTGATATTTCTCTTTCGATTGGTGGTTCACTTTACGCGTATAATAGGGAAACTAGGGTGAACTGATATGCCTTAGGTAGGTAATTGTTAAATATGATTGTACAGGTAAGCCCATAGATTCAATTCTCCCATTATCCTCAATATGTCCACAGCTTCTCGTGAATTCATTCTTTCATCTTCAATTTATAAGCTGTTGTTTTGTGCGTTATTTTTAATATTCAATATGATAACTGTAATATGATGAACATTAATCAGATTGTTGATCCTTCGAAACACGGATACTACCCTTTAGCTGAAAGCACAAACTGAGAACGAAAAGATGCAACAAAAGTAGTGCATTTATTTTTTCAAGATAAGCTTTTCTTATACCGTTTTTTCATGGTTTTCTCGCCCGTTTCACTACAACTTGCGCATTGACAATCGAAACGGAACTGTTCAGAATATCTGCATAAGTGGTTTAAGTTCTCCTTATTACAGTGAAAATAAGAGGCTACCTTATGATAGGGGATGTTGGAAATATTGACTTGCTCCATCCACACATTTCTGGCATATTTTTTAGAAATTTGTCACTCACGCGCGCCAGTTCTAATTCCGAAATTGAGTAAATTTAAAATTGCAAGCACAATGTCACCGTTGTCCATGGATTACAGGTAAGTAATACTGAAATTTCTGTATTTGGATGTTATAGAATGCCAGTTATAGGTAATTGATTCATGATTAATGCATTTACTGATAAAGCATGGTTAAATTTAGGTGGTCATGTTTCGATGTTAAATAAAAGATATTGGAGTAGAGAAACAGCTAATATTATACAAGAAACCTCCTTATATGACCAAAAAAATTGTTGTGCAGTAAATGTAAATTAATGGGGTTTATCGTTTGTGCTATAAATGCAAAAAAAAAAAAAAAAAATATAGGGAATGACATACCTGCACCTTGCTTTGAACAACTGCCTGATATTGCACGCCGTTCGGGATGTCTCCAGCAAGACTCTGCCACCGCCCGTACAGCTAAAATGTTATTAAATTTTACTCAAGAAAATGTTGAAGATAGCGTAATTAATAAGGAATTATGACGCGCAAGATCTCCTCGTCTGACAGTATTTTGTTTTTTCTTATTATTCATAATGTAATAATTTACATATGTGGCTGACCACTTATCCTTCTGATATCTGTTGATGCTAAGTATAACTAAATTCAAATGGTACACGTGGTTCGTCCTAACCGGAAGATCGCCACGGGTGGCCGAGGTCGTTAAGACGCGGACTCGTGAGCGGGAGGTCTGGGTTCGAGTACCGCCAGGACCGTCCTTCCTGACTTAGGTTTTTTCCAGGTTTTCCTCAGTCCTCATAAATGGCAAATGCCGGGGAGGTACCCTAAACTTAGGCCTGGAACGATTCCTTCCATAAAAATCCTTTCCCAATACATCATTTCATCTCATGTATCATCAGTGTCCATCGCCTGTGGTGCCTCTGTAGCAAAAACGGGCGTTAAACACTATTCATTCATTCTAACCGGAAGAGGTAACTGCTGGCAAGCGAAAATGCCTAATTTGATGATGAAGTAGAAGAAGATATAAATCATAGCGTTTTTTTTTAACATTTTTTGGGAACTTTTTGTAAAAAGTTCCCAAAGTGTGTCGATATTGCTGAAATATCATGGTGATGATTGAGGTTAGGAAAAATTTTATTTAATCACTTCAGCATTTTGATTTTGGATATTGGGTTTTATTATCAATTTCGTGCCATTTGTGCCCCAAGGTAAATTCTGCTATATGCCTAATCTGTCTAGTGTGTTGTTTGTGTGATTTTCATTTACGAGAAAGTTGAAAAAATAGAGGAAAATTGCAATGTTTTAACATACAGCAAAAATGTTATTTCTCTGCTTCAAGTAGTTTCATGATTTCAGTGCATGCTCAAACATGTCATACATATCTTAGTTCCCTTAACTGAAATATAAGGCATGTCATCTTCTTGTGAACTATACATGCGTTATATTTCTCATTTCCTGAGAAATGCAAACCGCACATGAATACCCAAAAAGTTGTACTCTTCATATACTCGTTTCATTTGCATTGCATACCTGATAGAGTTCTTTCCTCCATATTTTTTTGAAGTTTAAATAGTTTAAAAAATAATTGGGGACTGGCAGGCACCAGAAGTATGAAAAAGTATTACAGGGTTTTAATCATAATATACTTTTGATAAAACACTTGTTCCAGCCAAGTAAGATTTTTTTTATATGTGTTGCTCCGTTTTCTTCCTCTTCCAGAAATATGCGACTCTGATGAACAAGATACAGTTTCTTCAGATTTACAGTCTTTAATCTTGTGATAATTCAGAAATACTTAGTGCTTTTTTAGTGATTTTCTGTGTAGTTCCTATGAGCTTCGAAGCAGCTTCCAACAAAGATGATTAAGATTAGTTTCGTGTGCCTCAATTTGTTTCTGTGTACATACGAGTAATAATAATATAGCAAATACTTCATTCCTCTTTTCTGATCATTGTTTTCTTTTAAAATTTACACAACATCGGCTACATTTAGGCTAAATATTAAGACGATGAGCATGTTGTCCGTTTTTTCTGGTCACTTTATATTGCTTGAGTATTTTTTTTACCAAAATATGTCATAACACTACATATTTGTACTCCAAGAACAACAGGTCACTTGAGGCTGGGCACAGCAATGCCTGACGCCATTCTTGTTTACCAATAACAATCAGCGAGCCATACGCTTTTGCACCGTGAAGGTGCTCGTCGGAGGTGAGAAATGCTTCTGTAGCATTTAAAGACGTTTTGAGTGCTTATGTGTTTTTGGAAATGTTAGTTAGCAAGTCTGTTAAAGTGTAGGTAACGGAAGGGTAGAGGAGGAAGCACCCAGTGCTCCACAAACAAGTGAGGGACCTGATTTACAAGATAAACGCTTACTTCAAGAAGGAGGCCTCTGTTGCCATTATGCAGCGTTGCCAAATGTGATGAGCGGACTTTCGTAGAATGCAGCGTTAGTATGAGATCCATGCAACGCATTGTACGAGAAGAAAAACTCTCAGAGCAAACATGTGGTATCGAAAGTTTCGTTCCCCAGGTTAAAAGAGGCTAAAGGTAAAGCCAATAACCGCCATGAACAAATTTGATCTTAGCATACTTCGTCGTAAAGTGTTGGAATGTTTTCTTCAGCAAAAAAGTTAATTTCGGAAATGAATACAGCTACGGTGTTTGAGGGCAGCGAAAACTTTATGCTGACATTGAGAATTCTAGGATTTAAATATCGCAATAGCAATGAAGGGAGAAAGTTTTAAATGAAAGGAATGATGTTGCTGCAGCTGGGGCAACTTTCCTTAGATCTATGCATGAGATAAAGACATCGGGATGTACAGCTGTTTATTACCTTGACGAAACTTGCGTAAATCGGAATCATTCGCAACATTATTGGCAGGATAGTGGTAGGTGCTGAAGTGTTAAGGTTCCTGAAGGCGGCCGATTCATAATATGTAATGCGGGATGATACAGTTCTTGATACCCCGTCAATCGCGAGAAATTGATTAGAATGTATCTTTTATTTCAGTTAGCTTTAAGTGAAGGGTTCTGTTTGTAAGAATGTCAAGAAAAGCAGAAATTTTGCTCGGACAGCTGAGAGACCGTTTTGGCAGACAAAGGAGCAAATTCTCTCTATTGTTCATTAGGAGGACGGGTGTTCGCCCCGGCCAGGTATATTGGGAAAGAACAACGTTGTAATACCGCTAAGGCCGTTGATCTATAACGTTCAGTAAAACTTGAAATTAGACGCTGAACGAATCACCGAGTGGTTAAGCTCAAATAATTAAACTGACCAATAATATAAGAGTGGCATGAAGTCACAGGTAACCTATGAGAATGTCTAAATTCATAGTGGATGGAAAAAATGTAGCGTCCCTGCATCACGTGGTAAAGCGTGCTATATTGGGTATTTAAGGACGTGAAATCGCCCTTTTCGAGGTCTTTTTGGTTCGTCTACTCCTTTACTCTGGGAACTCCGAGCAGTTCTCGTCAGCATTCAGATGTCATTGGAACACCAATGTTCGAGCGTCACTTCAGCTCGACTCATCTTCCGAGCAGTCAGCAATCACATTGCTAGTCAAACATTACAGCTCCGCGTGTCTGCCCGACGTCTCATTGCACAGAAATTTAAAGTCACGGAGTAATATCAAAGTTGTGTGATTAATTTTATATCTGATGATGTTTACGTAAATTTATTAAGCAGAAAACCAAGCTTTGGTACAAATATTAGCAACGAAATATATCAGAATAAGTAGGTATTAGAATGAATTATTTTCAAGTAATCATGTGGGCTCAAACTCAATATATTCCCTCTTAGAGAGAAAGAGAGAGAACAATGAAAAGCTCTTTGGCAGAGCGGGGCTACTTTACTCTCGAGAACGCTGCTATTGTAGAAGTAACTTCATTTTCTTCTGTGCGGCCAGTAGTTACGTGCAGAACATAACGCTAGCATAGCCAGCGGAATCCCCAGAAACGGAAACAATTTTATAAGGTGTCATTGTTAATGGGCATAAACAAAATAATGCTTTTACTAGTTAGGGTGGCCATTTTTTTCCTTATTAATAATTAGAGAATGAGTGTTATCTAGTCTTTATTTGCCTTGCGATAGACATTTTGACAGCATTAATATTTTAGCTTCAGTCAATACCAGTATAGGATTAACAGTAGACAAATTCTACTGATGCGATATCAAATAGCAACATACCCACAGCTGCGTAAGAGTTTATCAATGTTTTTGTTTGACCGTTATTTTGGTTACCGTAGTTAACAATACACCATGGCAGTAATAGGCCTCATGTTAAGGAGATAGAACCTTTCTTCCTAAATTATCGGTAGCTTGTCTACTCACGTTCGTGTGTTGTCGGCAGGGCTCGGGACAATGAGAATGAGAACGGAAAAACGCAATAACATAGACTACGGAGAAATTGTGGACGTTGTTCTAAATCACTGATGTTTGGAGCATCTGCATGACATGAATACCTAGACAGAAGAATTGTTAAATTTAAATCTTACTTTACAACATCACGTGATTAATTTTATGTGTGAATTTTGAAATATGTGTACTGTGAGCACTCATTCTTGTATTTGATGCGAAATGTTCACAAAGGGGCTGATGTTTACAACGATTAAATCATCTGTATTGTTGAAAACAGAACTGATGTCATTTAATGTGCACTTTTGAATATTCTGACATTAAAAGCGACGGTTGTTGACAAATATAAAAAAGTGTTAAAATTAATTCTTCCATATTTGGAAACGCCAGAAACATGAGCTTATGATCCAAATACGGATGTACTATAAAATAAATTTCCTTGGTTTATGGAGCAGTGAATTCATATTTCTTTAAAAACAATCTATTTTGGTAAATTATTCACTATTACTACTATCTTTGCATCCCTTAATAGTTATTTTCTCACTGTGGAATATTTAGAGTCTGTACTTTCCTCAGCTTTGATATTTTTGAAGACCTTTAAAATTGCATTCAAAAGTTGTGTGTGTACCCAATTGTAATTATCTCTCACAATGTAACTAGAACAATAATGTTTCTTTTCGTGATTCGTTTATTTATGTTCAAATAATTTTATGCAAGGAATGCTCTTCAACAGATACTATATCTGCTTGTTCCCTTGCAAGCCACATGAGATGTTTAATAGCTCCTTGAGGTTTAATATGCAGACACCATAATGTAATAATAGTGTGCCACATTGAAGACGATTATCTTACAATGAAGCGAACATCTGAAAGATATTTACATGTTAAAAGGTGATTAGCAAGCTTTTTCGGAGTACTGCAAGTGTTAGCATAACTTATCAGCAACTCTTTAGCAAAATAATCTATAACTTTTTGAATTCAATTCATTCCATGAAGCAAACGTTGGTGTAATTATCAGAAATTCTCCCTTATTAGCAATAAATATATGAACATTCAGGTTTCCTTATGTTTACAGTACCTTGTCACATATTTTCTTGTCTTTAATTTCGAATGTATATTTTTACTGAAAGCATAACATGATACTCTATTTAAAATTAATAATAAACACTAATCTGTATAATAAGACCCGTTTAAAATGATGCCACTCAGCGGCAATACGTTGCTGGCATCTGCATAGGCACACTTATATTTCCTCTAACTTTCTTCCGTAAGAACAAGCGATCGGTGTCTTGTCTTGTCATTGAGAGATCCTCTCTCTCGTAACTTTTAAACAACTCTACCTGGAACTTGATTACCGGGATATCTTCTTGCGAGCTACCTTACCACTTCTCTGCAAGAATCCTTTTTCACTTTTGGGCTAGTTCATGTGAAATCGGATAGCAAATCCGTCTGTGTTTATATTTAACTGAAACCTTGTGAACATACGGAGACAGGAGAGAGTAAGCTGCATACATAATATGGATAATTTATCACTAGTAGTTTCTATGCCAGGGTAGAGTAGAAGGATAGAGTATCTTTAAGGTTTCGAAATAAAAAATATTGAAAGTTTCGTCAAATTATAGCGACAGAACAGAGTGGTCATGCGTAATTTATCACCAATAGTTTCTATTCTAGAAGGATAATAAGTTAGAGTATGTATATGTTCGAGATATGTAACTGTGAAATATTTCGTAATCTTTAAACAAAATTAACAAAATGTAAAACTTCTGATACACTGTTTGCTGTAACTATTATATAGTATTTTATCCTAAGAAGTTGTTTTTAGAATTAATTGGTGTCACCATCTTCCATTTACTTTAAAACATATTTACAATCTTACTTATATAGAATAATATAACTTTTTCAGAATGCTGGTATTTTAATCAGGAAACCAAAAAATAAATCCGGAATGAAAAAGAAATTGTTTCAAATCACTACCACTCATGCGTAGTTTCACCAGTGAAAGCATGCTTTCTCGTTTTGCACCGGGACTATGCTAAACACTTAACTACAGTGCGAGTTCATGTTTCAACAAGAAAGGCCGGGTATGTGCTATATGCCAAAAAAACACGCGCTTAAATACATTTGAATACGATTTTACTGTTTCTGATACTGATCCATATTTTTGAAAAGTGATAGTTATTACATTTTAAAGTAGAATAATTTAAGGGGTATTTAAATATTTTAAAGTAAATGGAACTCTTAAAAATGCGTTATTACCTAATAACAAATCCTGGGCTAAATAAATAATCATTGGTTATATACCATTAAGAACGGCTAAAAAATATGTAACGTATACTTTTTATTTCTGTTTCTACAGTGCATATTTCCAGATAAATTTATTTTCAAAGCAGCAATTTTTAAAAATATTTATTATAACAAAAGTACGAAAACAGGGTTTTCCTACTTTGTCGAAATTGCTATCGTTTGAGGCTTCGTCTATGAAAAAGACTTCCACCCATTATAAAGCATCCTTGACCTAGCTACAAGCTTCTACTTTCACATGCATAATATACCTTCATGACTAGCGATCGCCACGGGTGGCCGAGGTCGTTAAGGCGCGGAATCGAGCGGGAGGTCTGGAGTTCGAATCCCACCAGGACCGTCCTCCCTGACTGAGTTTTTTTTTCAGATTTTCCTCAGTCCTCATAAATGGCAAATGCCGGGGAGGTACCCTAAACTTAGGCCTGGAACGTTTCCTTCCTTAAAATAATCCTTTTCCAATATATCTTTTCATCTCATGTATCAGTGTTCACCGCCTGTAGTGCCTCAATAGTGAAAACGGGGGTTTAACACCATTCATTAATTCATATATTCATTTTCATGACTGACTCCTTCCAGTACGCAGCCGCGCTCTACCAGCCCCTAACTCGAATGACCTCATGCGGCGTTAGTTCTTGAAATGATGATTGAAGTGAATAAAGAATTTTACAAATGAGCATACAGTGACACAGCACTAACCTTGTTTACCTCTTTGGGATGAGGAAAAGCGGCGGAAATGTAATCTACACAACATATGAGTAACGGCAGGCTGCTAGGGACAGTCTGTTAAAAGAAAACATTTATTAAAGTATCAAAGTTTCAACCTATTTGGAAATTTGGTGGCGTACTTCCACATTCGTGGTTCTGGAAGTTAAAATAATTCATGAATTTTCTTAGAAAACACAATTTTCATTTGTAGACGTGCTGTAGACCGGGTTATTTATTGCAGTGCATTGTGGTAAAGGAGGTCTGAGTAGCCATGAAGTTGTAAATCTAAAAATATTTGAAAATAATAAACTATAGCTGTTGGCAAAATGCTCACACATTTTTAAATATCAGCAGCAAATATTGACAAAACAACTTTTGTGGTACTGCTTGTAGTTACCTAGTGTAAGTCAGTTGAAAATGCAGAATGTGCGAGTTGGGATGCTCCTTGATCCAAACTAAGAAGTGAAAATTTACTTTCAGAATAAGGACCAAAGTTGCCCGGTTTTAAAAAGTTTAAATGCATGAAGTAGTGTTTTGTATTATTTTATTGAGATTTACCTTATTTGCAGAGATGAACCGAGTATGCTTCAGAGAATCTCAATGGGAATGCATTTAGCATCTCTGTCATAGCGCTTTTACCTACAGTGAGGAAGATATTGATGCCTACTTATAAGAACTATTTTGACTGTGCCACAGCATCTCTGTCGACTAAATGCTCTCTCAAAATGTCTTATTAAACGCCTGTTCTGCATTCGGGCACAGAGGAAAATTTTCTGAACTTCTTGGTCAAAATTTAATTTTAAAAATCTGTAAAATTCGGTTTTACATCACGCAGATTATGACGCTAAACTATAAGCAAAATTTCATGATATATGAAGACAAAGCATGCTACAATTTGCCTCGAATCGTAATACTTTTACCTCCAATTGAGAGGACAGCATCTAAACTGTAGCATGACTCTTTGTTTACATAAGCATGTTGCAAACGCATTGCATCACCCTCTTTGCTTAGTTTGTATTTAGCTTACTGCTGAGCAGCGAAAATCAACGGCAAACACACATCGTACAATCCAAGGGCACGTGGAGATATGTTCTGAACGTTTATCCCTTTCTAATACTTCTCACTTGTGTTTGAAATAATTTTCCGAGCTTTATTTGTAATACTTGATATATATATATATATATATATATATCAGATTATTCCACCTCACGAGGTTTGATCATGGCTTGTCTTTGAGGATGGACTGTTCGTCACTCATTACTTTGCCCAGTGTCATACTAACTTCTTAAATCTTCAATTTATAATATTTCTTCAGTTGAGGATATCTCTCCCATTGGTGAAATGTTTCTCCCGTTCAAGGAATCTATCACGCACAGCCGACTCAGTATTATTCCGCCACATTTTTGCAAGGAATTTCCGCGAAGGCTAACATTATTATTTCCTATTATTTATGAAAACATTTTTTTCCCCTGAATTTAAGTATGAAAATTAAGAGGACCCTCTTAATGTAGCAATTGTGTGACCCTCGAATGTAGCAATTGTGTTGGTGAAATGAGAATAACACCTTCTGGAATATCTTGATGTTTATAATGAGAATATATTAGCAATAACATAATTTCCTGTACGGATTTTCTTTACAACAGAAGGAATTCAGCTAACTATATTGAAGAATACGAACAAATATGTACCTCATGGAAATTTAATTAGTAGACTATGTCCAACATGCTTCAGCAAACTTTTTTTCCTGGTGGAATGGCGAGGGTAGAGAGCTAACTATTGGAAAAATAGAAAAACCCAATAAAATCCCGTGCAGGGGCGTAATATCATTCAGCCCCGGCTTATTTTTATACAGTTTATGTAAACAAAATTAAAAGCAGACTAAAGGCCCTGGCCGAGGTCACTAAGGCATGCGCTCGTGAACGGGGGTTTTGCTGTTCTAGTCTCGCCAGGGCCATCTTCCTTGACTGAAATTTTTTCTAGGCTTTAGTATTCATCAGTAGCAAATGCTGGACAGATACCATGAACTTCGGAACTTAGGCTTCCCCTTATTTGTAGTTTCATTTCCTACATTATCAGATTGCACCAACTGTAATGCCACTGTTCTAAAAAGGAGCGTTAAACATATTGAAAAGACTAGACGGGGAACTAAGAAATATTAGGATTTGGAGATGTAATATTTGTTTGATTCATGAGGCTACCACTCCCTTTTCTTAACTTATTATGTCCAAGAACAACCTCATGCATGTACATTTATATCATCCATATCCACTAAACAACAAATATGCAACAAACTTTACATGAACGTTCTTTATTTTGAAAATTAGAAAATTATCAGAAACATGATATTTCGGGTAGTTTGTAAATAGTGTTTGATGCCCGCGTTAACTATTAAAACACCATAGGCGGTGGAAACTAATGATACATGAGATAAATTGACAAACTAGGAAAGGAATTTTTTAAAGAAAAAAACGTTAAAGTTTTGGATATCTCCGCGGCATTTGTCCTTTGTGAGGAAAGCACACAGTTTGGAAAAATTCTTAGCCAGGAAGGATGGTCATGGTGGGAATCAAATTCCAGTCCACACACTCATGAGTCCGCCTTAACGACCTCGGCCGGAGTGTCGGTCTGACAACTTCAGGTACTAAGTATAGCCAAATTAAAATTGTTCAAATAGTACTTCAGAAATTGGAACAGACCTTAGGCCTAATCCTTGCATTTCGATGATCAGTAATATGAGAAATTACTCAGTAAGTGCGCATTATAGAACGCAAAACAAGCATCAGAAATTGGTAGCAGCTCTGCACTTTGAAGGGTTACTATCGATGAAGATTAAGGCAGCATAATTGAAGACTACATAAGTAACAAAAATGTGTATACAGTTAATTATTGAGTATCGTTTATGTTCTTTGTTTGGCCGAAGTTATAAATTCAAATGGTACTTGGATATGACAGTATTGTAAAGGACAAATCTTTGGTCGGCGGAAAATGGCACATAAAAATATTTTGGCTAGATTTTTTTTTTTAATTTACTCTTATCTGAATAATAGTACAAGAGTGAAATACATACATGTTTATAAAGTTATGCACCATTTCAATGTGAATTACAATACATTTTCATGTTTTAAAAACAAAAATATATATCTGTGGTTCATCTAATATAAAAACCATAAAAGGATTCTTTTTACTTATGTGCCTTTCCCGCCGACCAAAGAAATATATTCTTTATGTAGCATGTAACTATGACTTGGCTGCACAACTTACACAAATTCATACGAAGAGACCGCTGGACCAATTCCTCCACTCCATTAGTTGTCATTCACCTCAGAATGCATAATTATATCCATCTATTCTCAGCTGTGGTAACTACATGCTTTGGATCAAATCGTATGTTGTCTGTAAGTCATAAATTTTGACAGCCAATCATCTATTTAAAATACCTTTTCCTGCACCCAGATTATGAAATTACAAAATTCAGGCATTTGCTGAGCTACTGTAAAGTGAAATCTACTCGAATGTTGTTGTTTGTCCTTTAGAGAATCTTTTATACTAGTTATTATATTATGGATTAGCGCTTCTTGGAGGTTTCTTCTGATACTCTGGGGTGCACTATGGCCAGTTTACCCCAGAGGCGAAGAAATATCATTAGCTCGATCAATCTCCATGTTAGTATGGTTCGTTTCGGTTGTCTATCTGTCTTACAAGTCCAGCCTTATGGTGAGCTTTCAAATCCTCTTCCTTTTCTTCCTGGAAACGTCGAATTTAAAACTTTATCACATGTCTGGTTTTCCCGGTGGCATAGGGCACAGAATGACCAATACTTGTCTCCTAAACCCAAGATCACGGATTCGATCCCGGCTACGACCAAAAATAATAATGACGACATTTATGCTTAATATCGAGAAAGAAAATCTAATTAATCATAAAAAAATAAAAATCTTCTTTAATGATGTGATCAATGTTTATTTAGGTACGGTCATTGCATAACATAATAGATCACAGCTATAAGCACCGGTTGCGATTGACAAACGGTACATCATTTAACATTTAAATCCCTGGTAGAAAAAAGGTTCACAGCTCAAAAGATGCTATTACTAAGAATTAAGAATTTGTTGTTATTTTCAATGTATTTATTCACACAACTCCGTCATTTCTAAATGCAAATATTTTTGCTATTGTGATAGCAGAAATAGCAAATTAAGTTCCATGGAAACTAATATTTCCATTAGGTGAAAATATTGCAATAAATGATGTACTGTAAAAATAAAATGTCCTAATTATCCTCAATTCTTCCATGCCCCCTCGGTAAGTTCTTCCGCCTTCAAGAAATCTATTTATGCAATCTCACTAGCAGATGAGCACCTCTACAAAATATTTCATACTCTTCTGCTCTGTATTCGAATGAAGTCAGGTTTCCCTGTTGTAAAACCAACCAGCAGTATTTGTTTCATCTTTTAGCGACACATTCAAAAGGAAAAAGAAACAGAGAAAGAAAAAAAAAAGATAAAAGAAGAAGAAAGAAAATGTGGACACAGAACACATTTTGATATAGTCATTAATTAAAGCGCCAAGGATAATGTAGCATTTCTAATAAAATTACTATAGTTGGAAGAAATCGAACACAACTTTCTTCTGTATATTTTTTTAGAAGTCATATTGTATGTTTTCATTGGTAATATGAACATAACATGGTGTTTAAAGAAATGAATGTTTTATCATCATACTCTTTCTGCATGCGTCTGGATTTATTATTTGTACCTAGCATGGTATCTCGAGTTCAAGCAGTCAACATTTTCGTTTAAACAATATGTACCAGAATGTTGGTAACCATTAGTAATAAAATGTGAGATTAGTACTGGAGTGGACAGAAAAACAAGTTCTGTGCATTGAAAATATTTATCTTGTTGCTGTTGTTGTTTTCCTTGCACTTTAGTGATAATAGGAAATAGCTCTACAGCGGAAACTATAAGACGCTTATACTAGGCCAAAATATAGGGTGGGGTAGCCATTCGATTGGGTAACGAACGCTTCATGTAAATCTGTTTCTGCAGTGACCTTGATGTGCCTTCAACTGGGGTGCCTGCTATAGTGAGTAGTGACTATTCATCAATGTATTTACCGCAAGAATAAAACAATTCCCATGGTGTGGTCTTGCTCCTAACGCATGGTGCATTTAACATCCATGATATAAGCTCTCCAAGGGAGATGGAAAATCCCAGTTAAACGACCAAAAATCCCTCTATAAAATTATCTTTGTCCTCAATAGTATCCCAAATATAAAACACTTTAACTGCAGTAATAGGGGGAAAATGTATACTTTACAAGGTACTGCCTACGGGAAATTTCTAAGCTCTTACCTTTGTGAGGTATAATTTAAATTGCAATTTGGGCCTTCTAAGGATATTAGATGGAATAATTGCAGTATGTTCTGTACTATTGTCTGATTATGGAACCTCTTTTCGGTATTGTACATTTATGTCTATGGTGCACTGTAGTAGTTAGTGACATTATTATTGGAGAATTATCTCGGTGTATTTCCATTTGTACTGCAGCTGTCGTCGATGGTACTATTTTGTTGCATTGCTGTAATTTTGCGCAGCTTTGTACTGTTTCTTCTGTACCTCCTTTTCTTACCGTAACTGTGCTTATCATATAAATACACTGTAAAATGATTGTACGATAGTTAAAAAAAATTACATTATCTATTATCAAATATGAGCGTAGGCTTTCTCGTCGGAGTTAAAAACAACAAACACTTTATGCCGGGAAGTAGATTACTGTAACATTTTCTATGGTTGCATGTACGTGGTAAACTTGGCTAAGGATCTAGAAATAGCTAACAAGGAGTTATTTGCCTATTTATTCGTTTACTGTGAAACACATAAATTGTGTCATAATACACATTTAATTATGTAATTTTAGATCATGAAATAAAAGTTTAGTAACATCGATGACATCCCTACCACTGACAGCATCAATGATGATAATACCCCTCTCTTTGAAATTCTATTTTTACTGAAATGTGATTTATGATAGTTGAGAATAAGGGTGAAATGACAGGCTGAATCTAAGGTTGGTATTGCGAGCATACCTATCCAAAATTTGTTTGAGATGTTCAAATTCATTGATGAGACCGTAGCAAGGAACTCCGGAACTCCGAAGCATGAAAGTGTTTTTATTTGGCAATTAAGAATGTGTAAATGCCGATCACTTACAGAGCAAGTTCAAGTCCAAGAGTCTATTAGCGTCAAAGGGTGATATTCTCCAGTAAGTCGAGTATTATCTTTAAACGATGAAGGTTGATTACTTGTGCAATGCTTTTTTTTTTATAACTACGGAAGCACTGATGGGCTTAAAACTAAATTTTCGCCAACGTTTAATAAGGTAAAGTGCCCTTCAGACTTAGCCCTGAATATAGCACAGATACGGGGATTCATCATCGCATGAGAGCGTCTGAAATGCATTACTGTAAGCAATTTGAAATATTAAAAACATTTGAAGCCCTAACGATAAATATATAAACGCAATAATACTTTTTGCATAGTAAAACGTAGTAAGCGGTGGGTTTCATTACAGCGGCAGTTTTCATTTGTGTGATATAAGGCACTGTGCAGGAGATAGGGACGGCGCTATGAAGTTCACTCGCTTTAGTGACAAAACTGCAGAGCTATTTTGAAAAATATCTTTCTGATTAACTTTAAATTAAATTTCTGGAGTTTTTACAGGAAATGACTTACATAAATGTCTCGTTGTTGCGCAAGAACTGGGTACAGATAACCTTTAGCTTACTTTAAGTGCTCTCATGTTATTGAAAGAATTCCTTCGAATATAAAAATGAACTGTGTAACAACAGGTAATAATATATCTTGGAGAATCCTCCCATACTGACATTCATTGTCTCTAAGGCATTTGAATAAATTGCAATGCAAAAGATGGCGCCTGCATATGTAAAATGATAAGGGCATTCACGCCATTTTTTTCCAATCGAAATTTAATTGATTATTTTTTATAAAATATTGTAAGACATATTCCCTTTCTGACAGTCATTATCAGCAAGAAAAATTCCAATGTGTTACAAAAAGTAGAAGACTGAAATAATGTAAGTCGCTTGAAAGATTGATAGACTACAAAATATTAATGCTTTCAAAGTATCTTAAATGACAACAAATTTCTTAACTAGATCAACATTTATTACCAAATTATGTAATAACATTTTGAATTAATACGGACAGGCTGAAAATCTATAGCATTAAAATGAATAAAATTATGGTGAAAATTACATAATTTGCAAGAATAATTTGGCTCTATTTTACACTTTTAAGAAATATACAATTGGATGCATTGAATCATTAACAGTTTCTTTAAAATGATTCCGTATCTTCGTCATAATTTAATAACACACCCAGTGCTTTGTTAAACGGTAGCCCTTGTTCGCTTCACATTTATTTTCTTTAAATCTCGGATTTCCTCGGCTGCAAAATATGTGCATTTATTCCTTTCACTTGACTGCCAGCTACCGCAGTGAACTCCTTAACAGACAATGCAACCCTAAAGTATCACGCACTTTGACCTCTTTTTCCTTCAAGTGCTATTTATAAAGAGAGATTCATTCTAAACGCATCTATTTATCTAATAGTAGTGAAAACGTTAGTAGGAATCCTCTAAAGAGAAATACTCAGTTTATACCGGAAAGAAAATAACAGTGGAAACCACTTTGCTAGTTTTGGTACAAAACGCTTCACCTCTTCCTGCAGCTGAAAATGAATGAGGAAATCGTCTCTCTCGACAGCTAGATCGTTTCATTTTCGAGAAGGAGATTTATGCTGTGTACTAGTAGTTGAGACGACGGTTAAGCTTCTGATTCATTTACGGTATTCACCACGTCATATCAAAACAACGAAGCATCTATCATTTTGCTAAAAATAAAATCGTTGTTATTAATCTGTTACCCTTCTGGGCTTTCGTACATGTTTTCAGAATCGAATGCACCAATTTGTGCTTTATTGTAAGGTTGTTAAAAGAGAACTGGCATTTTGATTTATAAAAAAAGAAAGAAAAAAAAACGCTGGGAATACTAAATAAAAGTATAACAATAAGGAAACGTTGAAAATATAAACTCCCCAAAAGTCTGAAAATTAGTTCACAATCATCATTTAGCGATTCGGGAAACTCGGGAGGGGCGCATGGAGCTGTGGGATTCCTTCACCATATCTCACCCCCTTTGAGATTGGCACAATAGAATTTCGAAAGCTTGCAGTCCTTAGGGGCTGTTTCTCATATATTTCAATATGTAATTTTTATTCTCATTATTAAATCACTATTAACTTCTATCATATTACTTCACTCATTCGTTTTAGGCTCATTTTTCTACTAATATGTTTATGTACAACATAGTGATTTAACCTATTTATACAATCTTCGTACATTAAATGTAGTCTAAATAACTTTTCTTAGTTTTTGACGTTTTGCAATTTGATGAGGTTCATATTATTTTAAAACGTTAATGGCGATATCGGAGCTGTTAAATAGTTGCCTGTTTTTACTGCTGAGGCATCACAGGCGGTGGACACTGGTGATACTTGAGATGAAATGACAAATTAGGAAAAAGGAAACGTTTCAGGTCTAAGTAGGGTACCTCCCCTGCATTTGTCATTTATGAGTACTGAGAAAACTGGTAAAAACCTCAGTCAGGAAGTACGGTCCTGGGGAGAATCATATCGGAGTTGTAGCATATCATCTGTGTATTTGGATATAGTAAATTAAAGTTTTCAAATTTTCCACAAAATACTGTGTCAAATTAAGATAAAAACATGACAGACTCTAATATATATATATATATATATGTATATAATTATTTCTTTTTCAAGTCTAGAGAGAGAGCAGAAGAGAGTCCATATTAAGGTTTATCATAGAAATAATAAACATTGTTTGTAATAGGAGACTTGCAATAAGGACACGTGTACCTCTCAGGAAATTTTTCCTTAATTATATAACATATGAGATATATACTAAGCTACCATAACAACTAGAAATAATTTTGCTTCTCCCAATTGGAGTTTAACTACAATAACCAAAGTAGTTATTAAAAATCTACTCATAAAGCTATAATGCAGAGGTAGAGATAAACTTTTAAATTAATTAAGATAGCATACCATGCCTTGGCTTGGCCATGAAACCCTCTACTTTACAGAATGGTGTATAATATATGTTAAATATTTAGAAGGTGATGTGCTACAGAAAAAGCCTTCAACTCTAAATAAAGCTTCCACAGCACATGCAACTTAAACCTGCAATAGAAAAAAGAACAGACCAAATTGCAAAATCATTAAACGGAGCTGGTGGTTCAGGCGAAAAAAGTTCCGGGTTCAAATTCCTTGGAGCCCCCCATTCTGACTTGTGTTTTTTCGTGGTTTTCCCTGGTCCCTTAGGCAAATGCAAAAATAAATATTTACTTTCCATGAATTTTCCGCTCTACCATTTCATTTCATTCCATTTCGTTGGTTCCGTTACAGGATCGAAAGTACCAGTTTTGGTGGGCTGGTGCGGTGTGACGGTGACTTGTGCTTTGGAATGGTTTATGCCATGGCGTCTGGTATGGAAGCGGTTCTTCTGAGGAGCTCAAGCTCCTTGTAGGAAGTTTCCGCCAGAGTTGAAGTGATCTACCTGGAATCAATGTTAAGGACCCCCGTCTAATTCCGAACCTTACCTCACTTCTTCCTCCCGAATGTGCTACCACTCGGGACGTAGGCGCAAACGAGCAATCGCTAAGCAAGGCTGAAGTAGCGAAATATGCTCCTCCGATCCTAACAGTTCAATACATGAAGATTTAGCACTAAAACACATAAAACTTTTTGTTTTATATTAATATAAAATACCAACACCAAATCTCTATAGGGTAACAATCAAATTAAAAACCTTAGTGTTAAAATTGTATTTCAAATCAAAGTAAAAATAAATGCCAAGAAGAAACGAATATACTAAAACGTCTACATAATGTAACTAATGAAACAGTTTGTCTAATCGCCTGAATGACTAACTCCCATCACGCAAAGTACAGAAATTATAGAAGTTAGAAATAAACTAAACGCCTTATACACTGCACAGTATAACTGTTTCACTTTTACATGTTATATCACATTAAATCAGGAAAAATGAACAAAGGAAATTTACATTATAAAAAGTTTAAAAAATGTAATTGATCAGATAATTAGCAAAATTATATTTAAATGACAGAAAACTCAAATCGTGTTGGAAAAAAAACAAAAAAACAACAGCACCAATTATTTGTTTAACTAACCTGATAACTCTGCTGCTTTAGTCAGATTGACTTACAACCTATTTATCATGGCCTATCTGCATATAGGGTCGAAGTGATATGAAAGTATAAGTTGATATAACTTTAGTTAATCCTGAAATAAAATTCATTTCATGCTCTAAAATAAATATTATTTAGGGCTATTTATTTTGTTTTCCTAATTTAATTTCGTACTTAGATAACCCACTTTTTTATTTAATCTATTTACGGACGTTCTTTAACATCTTTGGTCATCAGCGTCCCATTCAAATCAGGAAATGAAACTGCCGACAAACTTTGTTCAGGGGCCTCTTTTTTCATGCTTGAGATTCTTCATCGTGCCGTAAACGTGAGACAGCACCCATGGCTTTACTTTCCTTCCGAAGGAAACCATACTTAGGATTTTTATACCGGAAAAAATCATCGGCCCTGGCCGGGATCGAACCCGCAATCTTTGTTTTAGGAGGCAAGTATGGTTATCACTACTCAATCACGACCGACACCCAAAAATAAAAATAAAAAAACATTCTAATATCTTTATGATTAATTGACATTGCAATTAAATACAGAGTGTTATTTTTCATCTAATGTATTGGGATATACAGCAGCTGCACAATGAATAAATTTTACAGGTATGACACGCCATCAATTAGTGCCATCTATATCATCAATTCTATAAGCATGTGAACTGTACATCTAGTATAACCGAAAATAGAAGGTCTATGTTCGTCTCTACTTTTTAGTCCAGAGTCGCCGGGGGCTGTACGGTGTTTGACCATTCGTTTTCCGTTGCCTTACTGACTTATAGGTTCATTATCAGCAAAGTCACGAAGTCGTTTTCCTTACGATACTTCACAGCTCAGAGTGCAGACCTAAATTGAAGTTGATTTTTCCGTGCAAACTTTCGCTGATGAAAATCTATTTGTCCATGCAGCACACATGGAGCTATTTACCAACATATATTTTATCGTCAATAGAGCTGACTTTTCAAATTCGCGGATATTTATTTTTTCAATCAACCTGTGAAATATTACGTTAGGCGATTTAAACTAACGTTTATGTCAAGAGTTTGAAAACTGAAAAAAATATATAACAATTGATTCCATTATATCATAAAACACATAACTTGTCTGGATTAACGTTTGTTTATGATTGCTATTCAGAGTGACTTTCATATGATGCAGGTGGTTATGTGGGTGGAACTGTTTTACGTGAGGGTATGTTGAATAAAACTGTAAGAAAAGTGACAAAATGTTTGCTCGTGCTATAAACGGACACGGTGCTGCATTTCCCTTGGGAATAAAACATCAGTGTTACCGCTCATAGCACGGATTTGCTTTAAATTACAATTTCCATGCGTCACTTTACGTGTCATCATATATCATTCACTCACAACAACGTAAAACATATTTCTGCTAGAATAATGCATCTCCCTGCCATATCCTTGTGCACACCACAAAATGGAACAACTGAAATTATATGCATGTAGGCTCATAATACAAGCAGAGGAAGTGAGCCTAAATTTTACACTTAAAATGTATTGAATTAATAAGCAGATTTTGTACTTTGAGAACAATAGTGTCATTGATGATATTTCATGTGCTACTCTTTGTTTCATAAATGATTATTTTCTTTTTATGTTTCTTTCCTCATTTACGAAGTACATTTACAGTATTTAACACTAGAACTGCCGGAAGTTCTATATACTTAGAACCGTTAATGTTATTACATATTAAACACAATAAGTTTTAACATTAAACTAAACAAAAATATATGTATCACTTCTCAAAATATTTATTAACGAACACATCGAAATGTTGCTCAATTAAAAAGTATAATGTGCCTATGGAAAAACTTTAATGATATATTGTCAAGAGTGTGTTTGTATATTTAATTTTTTTTTTCATTATCTTTAGATAGAACGAACAAAAATGAAACACTATTGTTTGATTTCAGCTCACTAATTACATTCAATATAAATTACTTCGTTTATTACTTCTTTTGTGCAGGGTTCCCAAATTTTGCAATTTCTATTTGCATTGTTTCGACTTTTCTTCATTTGGCACTGTTGTCTACGATTATTCTTTTAGGAGTTTCTTTGAAACTCATTGCTCTGCTTTATATTTATCTTCTTCGTCTTCTTCTTCCCTGTCCTCCTTAATTAATTTGTAGGTTGGAATTTTGGGGGGGGGATTGGGATGTATGGGTGCTGCAGCAAATAATTTGTGCCCGCTGATCGCAGGTTTCGCCGCGGCTGCTACAAACCACACCCACTCTTCTTCTTCTTCGATGAGACTCTCTCGAGGGCGTTTCGCTGGATTTTGGCGGCTATGTGCCAGCCGTGCCTGAGTGAACGGAACTCCGAAGGTGACGACAAATAAAGCTTCGTTATTTACTTGTTGATGTAGATTATTCTCTTAACATGAAAATTCGGGCAAACTCGCGTCTATCGTCGAACCACGGGCAATGTAATCTTGGCTAACGCGTGCGTTTATTGCGTTGATCAAATGGTGCCGAGTGTGACAAAATTGTTACTTTAACTGATTTCTTAATGCAGCTCAATGATGTATCGGCAGTTCGCGTGCTGACTTAAGCTTCGCATTCGGAACTTGTACTTGGTACTTAGGTCTCTCTTCCGCTGATCTCCGGGCGACGGCAGCCACTCGTATCTGGCCTGAAAAATTCTGAGACTGCGCCACTTTTGGGTAAAATATATTCCTTTTATACACAACACAAAATGACGCTATCTATGGCAACAGCCCGAAATACTCCCGCCAATTTTGTGTTAACATGTCTCATAGGTGAGTGCTTACCTCACTGAATTTCATTTCTACTCGATGGAAAATTTTGTTCAAACCAAATACTCCGCTATTGGTCAGTAAGATGAACTTAAACAGGACATTTTACTCTGACACCTGCAACTTTGTCACCTACATATCAGCGCCTGCCCTGAGACTGGGGCATTTTCAACCCTAACTGCAATACCAGAAGGGATTAATTTGCGTTGTCTCACTTTTTGCCAACTCTTTCTGTGCTCGGAGAAGGACGAGAGTGTTTGTTTATCTCTTTACATTTCTAAATATTATCTCTTTAATATTACCAAAAATCACACTTTTTAAACGCATTTACACACTATACAATATTAATTCTACATATACGAGTTGTATAACAATTACCATATTATTACTAATTATTACTAGTAATTACTAAGTTGCTGATTCTAAAATTACAAATATTAATTTTTTCAATTACTCTGTAATGCATTTCAATTACAGAGGAGTCAGAGACAGCTTCAGCTTTCATACATTCGGTATGCATTTCTTCAACAACTTGTGCGATAGCATTTCTGCGATTTATCCTAAATGCAATTATTGCCTTGAAAATAATCCATGAATTGATGGCAGTTAAGTGAGTGATGTTGAAGAAAACATACTGTCTATCGACGTGTTCCAGAACCAACATAATATTTTCTTGCCATCTCGGCCATCAAGTCAACTGCAAACTTTGGTTTTCTGTAGAAATTTATTGTATCCGGAAGTTGTTTGCAATTTTTATGTATCTAAATATCAAAGTACATTTAGCTGCTGTCCAGAAGAACATTTTAGTTTATTTTCCGTTATAATTAATCAACCAGGGCAGTGTTGAAATTATTTAGAACTGATATATACAGGGAAATTTTCATGTACTTTATAATATTAGATATTTCCTTTCTTGTGCGTTAAATTGTACCAACTATATAGTCCCTTCAGATTTCAGCTTGCTACTAAGTTTCATTATAGTAAAAAGTTATTTGTAGTGATATTCCGCGCCTAATTACAATATGATGATCTAAAATAATCTCTACTTTCTCGGGAGCAACTCTCTGTTTATATTTGCTAAGATATGGGTACCCATTACAAATATATTTTAAGTCAACATTTATTGAATGCAGAATCTATCATGCTTGTTTGACACGTTTTGCAAGTAAGGGCATTGTGTTCTGTTGGGGAAAAATTGCTCAACCACAGTGGCATTTGTATCCGGCATAGCTAGCAACTATAAATGAATCCGTTGAAAGTATTTGATATTAAAGCATTTTTTCTGTTATCAAACGTACTGAGTTTGTGGTTTTCAGATAAAAGCGTAAAAATCTAACCATTTCATGGAACCTTCCGGCGCATTGTCTAACTGAAGAATTTTTTAATGGTGTTTAACTCCAGTTTTTACTACTGAGGCACCACAGGCAGTGGACACTGATGATACATGAAATATAATGGTATATTAGGAAAAGATTTTTTTAAGGAAGGAAACGTTTCAGGCTTGAGTTTATGGGTACCTCCCCGGCATTTGCCATTTATGAGGATAGGAAAACCTGGTAAAAATTTCAGTCAGGGAGGACGGTCCTTGCGGGATTCGAACTTCCCGCTCACGAGTCCGCACCCTAACGACCTCGGCCACCCGTGGCTGTGAAATTTAAACCCTGATTTAATACGGGCTACTTTAAATCTATCTGTCTTCATATGATTCGCTAGCTCACAAGTACTTCAAAAATCTGTCTTATATGTTGATTAAATTCTAACTCTATTTTCAGCTAATCGGGATCATCCGCCTTCCCCGGCACTTAAACTTCCCTGGTTACGCGATTTTAAAGGGGACACAAGCTTTTTCCTGCGAAGACATATCTCGAGTACAAAAGGAGTGACCCCTGCCTTGCGAACAAAAGAGCTACTCTCACAAGGTTCTATTGTGCGCTGTATGCTTAGTGCTATTGTGGGCAAAGCACCGAGTTTCCTGTTTTTACAAAAATGTCCAGTTATGTAACATATGATAGAAAAATACAAAGTGAAAAATATACATTATTAAAGATAATGAAGTATCACAGTAATTATGGAAAAGGAAAAATATACATAAATTATATTAATCTTAGGAACAGTTTCACATATTATTGGAATGCGCGACATCTTCAGCAGTTGTACTGCATTAATGCAGAACGACCATGAATTTGCGTACTGACACCAGTTAGTCTCCAGTACTAAGATGTTCTCAGTATAGAAGTGCTAATCATTTGGTAATACATCTTCCTTCCTATCAAACCGCCACGGATGGCCGAGGTCGTTAGGTCGAGGACTCGTGAGCGGGAGGTCTGGGTTCGAATATCACCATGACCTTTCCAGGTTTTCCTCAGTCCTCATAAGTGGCAAATGCCGGAGAGGTACCCTAAACTTAGGCCTGGAACGATTCCTTCCTTAAAAATAAATCCTTTCCCAATATATCATTTCATTTCATTTCATTTCATGTACCATCCATCACTGTCCATCGCCTGTGATGCCTCTGTAGCAAAAACGGGCGTTAAACACTATTCATTCATTTCTATCAAACAAAAAATAAGGGTCACATTAAACATTCCTTATACCTTTTTTAAGGGAATGTTTGAGATTTAAAAGTTTAGAGAAATATAAGCCCTTTCTTCTTTTAAATGGTAAACTATTTAAAACCTTAGTGAGACAAACTGCAGTCTAACCTTCCAGTTTCTATACTTTGCACCATAGCAGATAAAATTCTAGTATTATGAGTATGTAAGTGCTCTATCATCACCAAAGCGCTGATTGTTTTGTACTTAAATCACGGGAAAAAAATGAATGTACATCGTTATAAAAGTGGAAACTGTTATTTCGTGTCTATACCCTCTTGTATTTAATTTTACATCGCTGATATAACAATTTTAATTATCATGTGCCAAATATCACAATATTCGCAACACAACTTCATTCGTGTTCCTTTTTATGTCCCAAGAAGGGTGAAAATTAAGGACAAATATTTGAAGCAATTATGACATTAAAGCGCTTGGCGAAATAGCTTTTGTGCCAAAAACTAGTTTTGGTATGTTTCAATTTAGTTAGCAATATTTGATGTATTTGGCAGAACTGACCCTTAATTTGTCAGCCCTTTGCAAAGGCTACTTTCAGGGCTGCAAGTGAAATATTCCTTTGTGTTAAGCTGATGAAATGTTAACAAGAATGTTGTGGAAGCGATATTCATTAGGGCTTCAAAATTTAATAACGGATATGGAAATAGTTTATAAACAAGGGGAAATTGTCAATTACGTGTTAAGAACCTCTCTATGCGTCCTATATTTTGTTATTAAACTCTGTACACACTTGTAACACCATACGCCTTTCCAGAAATATCTCCATAAAGCGCACAAAGCTCAATGAATTTTGCACTGTTACTCAATAATAATTACAACTAAGTAATGCCACTTTATTTTTATATGTCAGGACTGAGAACCTAACAACGTTTAATGCATAAAATGAAGAAATACGAGGTTCAGTCATAATTAATTATTTTGTATCGCTGAGTGGACATACGGTAGAGAAATATATTTTTGAAGATTGAACCTTGTGGGATCTGCGAGATAAAGTGTAAAGCGCGTATACGCATGTGCATGAGAACAACGCGTAAACAAAACAAGTGGTCAACAGTCGCATACAGAAAATGGAGTCACTTTGTGATGCGGCTTCGGAATTTTGCGTCCGTTCTCCAGGAAGCATATGAAATGTTGCACCAGACTTGCTGCGGAGATGTTCTTCCAGAATATTCCGCATTTCGGTGGCTGAAACAGTTCAAGGAAAATCGTAGTTTGACTGCAAAGTAGGGCGGTCCTGGTGTTCTTTCCACTGTAGTAAATAAAACCACGATTAACTCATCCATCATTATTTGGGCAGATTGCCGATTAACGGTAGATGTGCTGATGAATATGTTAAACGTTTCCCATTGCAGTGCTTTCACAAGAGAGTTGTATCCATCTGTTTGGCGCTTGCATCACGATAATACACGGCCTAATGTTTCCAAAGTCATATTACAACATATGGCCGGACAAAATTGAAACATGTTCCTCGTTCTGTATTCAGTCCGGATCTTGCTTCATGTGTTCTTCCATTGGGGCGTAGGTACAAAGGGCCAGTCATTGGCAAGGTTCAAGTACCGAAAGTATTCTCCTCTGCCGCAGACCATCCATCTCAATTTTTAAGTTTGAATTTCAGGAATTGTGTTTCAGAATATAGTGAATAAAATAAACCAGCTCGTAAAACTGCATAACTTTGTTTCGTAAATGGTTTACAAATAAATGTAAAATGTATTTCTTATGTCGAACCCATAATTTATGATTATTTTGTCTGATTTACAAGGGCATTCCTGGCTCTAGTGAATTGATGAATATTTAGTGGTTGTTTATTAGTTTATTGCAATATGTTTTTTATTTCCACCAGCATTTCTATCAGATGAATATAATATACTTCAGGTCTTTGTAAGAATGAGCTAAGTGCTGTATTACTAATTGCAGAAGAAATAATCATATGCGAGGCGTACTGATGTAATCTCAAAGGGGTGTATTAGCTGTTCCAGCTAGTGGTTGCAACAATGCTGTGTGTGCGTTTATTCTTATGGCGTTCCTTTCTCGAGACTCATTTATAAGGTATTTGCGGAATGTACAATGAAAGAGTTTGGAAAATACTGCTGCTGCTAATAAACGTACGTGAATTCACATTTAAAGCCAAAATATTTATGAACCAGGTTAATGGACTGCGATTCTCAAGCTTTTATATTTTTGGAGTACTCATTGTGCAAAGCAGATGTTTTAGAGAGGACTATTCCCATGGTAAGCAGTCCTGGCTGCTATCTTTGGGGTCCTGGAATCGATACCCCAATAATCCTTTGAGGACTTTTTCTTGTTTTGGTTAGATTAGGCCACATCAAGTTTAAGGAATTTCTGGCGCAGCATAATCACCTTCATCATCCCTATTGGGTCCACATAGCTTATTCTTAGGCGTTCCTCAGAAGACGACTACAATACCGCCATGCCAGTGGGATACATTCTAAATTCCAGGAAAACGGGGTGGTATTGAGGGGAAGAATTGAATTAATTTATGTATTATAGTTTGCCCATTATATAAAATCTTTTTATAATGAGTAAATTATTACATTTACATAAGAAGTTGACAAATATATCACTTTGAAATTTTTTCATTATTTTGTAAATATAAACAAGTTAGGTTCAGCTTTCTGAAGTTGATATTAACAATATACCGAAAATAATGCTGATATAAGGCTTCTAGTTTTACATTTAAAAAAATCTATGGATTCCCCCTACACGAGAGGAATGAAATATATACAGTGCGGAAATTTTCATGAAATAATGATTTATCGGAAATGAAGTTTATATGATATGTTCATATTTATATATGAACTTTTTCGTTATTTCAACATGACTGCCATCCATTTCAAACTATTGTTTCATGATGTAGCACAGGGCTGAATATTCGACTATCACTACAAAATGCTGTTTGTAGAGAAACGAGTAGCCGATTGCATAGTTTGACATATGGAGAGATATGAGAGGAGTTTACTTGGAAATTTTGGATGGCATTGTGGACACTAGTTTTGTTCAGAAAGATGGAGCACCATTGAATGAGAGAGAATATCAACCCAGAGAGGTTCGTCTCAAATACGGCCATCATGTTTCCCGGACTTATTTATTTATTTTGTGAACATTACAGATTTCCCAATTACAATGTTCACTTAATCAGATGCAATCCTTCCAATTATAAGATAATGAAAAAATAAAACAAAATAAAAACAAAATACAATAAATCAAATGTGACAAAAAGGTCACAAAAGCAAAACAAAAAAAAAATAGTAATGTTGGTACATGATAAGCTAATCAATGTATATTTTATAATACATGATCACAGGATAAAGTTAATAAAAATAGTTTCAGTTGAAAATTTAATATGATAACCAAATATTAATACTATGTTTTTCTTATGAGATTTCTGTAGTATATATTGAAGATAATCAACTTAAATCTGTTACTTCAAATTATTATTCGTAAAATCATCATGAACAATACATTGTATTTAATATAGGCGATACTTTAGGATAGGCGAAGCTTAAATTTATGCTGTATCTGTTTGAAGATCTTTGAAGTCAAACTTACGAACAAATAGCTTTTGTTAGATAGCTTGAAATCTAAAGCACTCTCAGATGGTCCTCACCGCCACAGGTGGACGAGGTAGTTAAGGCGCGGACTCATGAGCGAGAGGTCTGGGGTTAGAATCCCGCCAGGACCGTCCTCCCTGATTGAGGTTTTTTTCAGGGTTTCCCCAGTCCTCATAACTGGCAAATGCTGGGGAGGTACCCTAAACTTAGGCCTGGAACGCTTCCTTCCTTAAAAATATCCTTTCACAATATGTCATTTCGTTTATCATCAGTGTCCACCGCCTATGGTCCCTCAGTAGTAAAAACGGGCTTTAAACAGTACTTAAAAAAAGGCGGTACTCTATATGTTCATTTTAAGGGGTAAAGGCATTTAGGGCAACATAAATTCCTTCTGATTTAATTAATACACCTAAAATGCCTTAGTTGTTGTGACGCTCAGGGTGGCTGGGTATGGAAAATTTTTATTTTTAAAGCAATATTTGCTTAAATATTTGAAATAAAACACAAATTATGCTTAACCATTGACTTTTAAAACTTGGTTGCTTGAAGTGAGTACCAGGTATTGAGGCAGCTACTGAAGAATGGTTGTTTTACGTTTAAACAATGTGTTTATAAGAGGAAATCCAAATCGAATGCTGACCAGGATGTAAAACCGTGGATTTAGGTTGCTGCTTGAGGCCAGTCAGATGTGGTAGTCAGGAAACATAAAAGTAGACTAGGAAACTCAATTGTTAAATAAATTGGGAAATTAGGAAAATGAGTATTTTGAAATGAAATGAAAAAATTAATGGGATTTCCCTGGGTACACCAACTAAAGAAATAATTAACTTCAAGGGAAATATTAAAGTATTGGTATGGGTATATACTTCTTGTAAAGGACATTTTAAGACCGATGCCTCGTGTTGTTACATTATTCAGGGCATGACTTTCTTCATAATATGTGCACGGTAATTACTAAGTCCATGCACATGCTTATTGCAGTGACATTAACATATTGATGGGTTCTAGCTGAGAGCCCAATATAAGGCGCCAAATTTTGAAGCGATTTGGTGACGACCTCAACAATTAGGCCTAATTAAGGGACTATTTGTGGCTCCACGTTGGCGCCAAATTATGAAGCTGTTTAGTAGGCTCGGACTATGTGCCCCAGGTTGGGCAACAATTTTGTAGCGGGATGTTGACGGCGTCGAGTAGCCTCACGTTGTGATGCCAATTTTCAAGTGATTTTGTATATTGATTATTGGTCGCTTCGGTGTTGTTGCCCAAGTTTCAATGACAACAATTTTCAGGGTGAATTCTGCTATTTTGTTGATTCGTACACGACAGAACTGGGAGAGGATTTCAATAGTGTAAATAAGCACGCGGTGCGTCGTAATATATATTGGTATTTCAAAATATTTCGTGTCTTCTGGTGTTTAGTGTACGATAGATTTACCTACGCCGATACAAACTTAGTTGTCGCGTGTGAAACTTACAAATGAGTGCCGCGGCGGATGAAACTGAAAACTGTTTAACGGATGTGTCAGAACTGAGTAACTGAACTGCGTAACCAATAAAAGCTTCTTAACTGAATATCAACTTAAAAACTGCGTAACTGATGTTCAGAACTGCGTGCCCGCTTCCAAAGTAAAACTTGTAATCTGCGTCCGAGAACTGATGAATTGAGTTACGTCTCACCACTTCTGGAACTTAAGACGGCTTGCGTCTTGCCGCATATAAAACTTCAAAACTGAGTAATGCATACTGAGAACTGAGGATTCGCTTATCTCTAGCCGTGTAGATCTTATAACTGCGTTCTCAGCTATTCAGAGCTAACAACTGCTTGCCCCCGCAGAGCGAATGCTTCTTTATATATTAAATTCAAATCAAATAGTCGTTTGCTTAACGGTTGCCACGGGGTCACAAAAAACACGTACAAACTTTACGCCTATCTTTACAAGTTCAAACATTCTTTTTCCATTGGCTGATTTAAGTTCACCTGTCCCAAATTTCATTCGCTATTTTTGAAAGTTTAAAACATTTTGTTGGTATTGTTCAGGTTAAATGCTAACAGCTCAACTCCCGTCGGTGTCAAAGCCCCAAGCAGGTTTAAAAGTCGTTAACCCTCCAAATGCAGTCCTTTAAAAAAAAAAAAAAAAAAAAAAATCTAGCCTTCATACACGACCTTCGGATTTCTTCCTCTGAATGGATTTTTATGAATTTCTTGGCCTTTCAAGCTTCCGTAACAAAACACCAGAGACTTTCTCTTTTTGTTGACATATAAAATACGTTTTAGTATTATGCCCATTGTACATATATATCTACACTACTAATTACAATGACAAAATATGATGACTGAGCTTATTGAAATATACATTATAACTATATTTCAATGGGGGTGGAACTGTTATAATATCATGAAATTACCTCACAGGATTGATCATTCCTGTTACTATGTTATAAACTACCGCAAGAATAACTTCAATACGTAAAAGTAATTATAGACAAGAATACATTTATATCTATTTCTCCTTTTTCAACACAAATGTCAATGCATTACGCCCGGAGACAAATAAAAATGGGTTGATTTATTACAATTGGAATAAAAGTATATTTTATATACTAGCGGTTCTCAAACTGTGGTCCGTGAACCCCCAGAGATCCTCAAAACATTAGAATAATGTTGACAGCAATTATTCTTGAATGTATGGATACAAACTGCAAATTACCAGAAACATGATACAAATTTCTGTGTTTATTGAGATAAAGTAAATTAAATTATTGAAGGCAACTATTTGTTCCGGAGGGAGCTTTCAAATATTTTTCTGGCCAGCAACACGCGTCTTTTGCAGCTAATTGCATAGGCAGGGTTTCTGCGACAGGTGAGCCGCAGATTTTCCCTGACAATCAAAGAAGGTCATTAAAGTATTGATGCATTTTGTATCAACTTACTTGTTAAAAAATCACGAGACAGTTTACATAACGTTGAATCACACTTCACTGTACAAATTTCTTTTATTATTAAGTTCGATACACCATAACTTGTAAGTGAAATGCAGCACTTTCCCTCTCATCGAGGAATGAAAACAATGAGTGTGTTGTGAATGAAATATTATTGTTATGATTATTACTGTTGTGCAAAGATACTCTACATTAAAATGCAAATGTTACAAAAATGTGAATTTATTTGTTTGTTTATATAATTAAATGTTGTAAACCACTGATTAACTGCTTTAAAATTATTTAGAATGGAAATTTAGGATTTTAAACTTTGGGTTTAATCTTGGAGGCGCACGACAGCAAGAGGACTTTATAAAGGGTATGCGGACAAGGAACGTTTGAGAACTACTGCTGTGTACTAACTGGAGAATACTGAATTTGAAGCATTTAAAATATTTCCTATCTAGTTCGAAATATAATGGGTTAGAGCTAATTTTTGGTTCATTTTTTTCACTTCTATAGGAACATAAAAGTGACAAATAGGACATTATATGATCAACTTTAATGACTATTGATTTAGAAGATAGAAGTTTGGATTGCCTATTGTATGTTGAAATGCCATTCTTCTGTAATAGCCGTCCATCGTTGAAGCATGCTCTCTGCCTTAGAGTCACGTTTCCTTTGAACAATTTCCTAGCGAAATTTCTCTTCACGCTCATCACTTGTGATCAAATTATCAGGAAAAAATAAAGCAGATGTTAGAAAATACAGCTTTAGCAATTTTTAGCACACAATATGCTGATAAGATTTATAAAATCATTTAGGGTCTGTTTTTTTTTTCAGGGCATCGTCCTATAGGGCTATAAAAGCTTTCCTCTCGCTAATTCATTCTCGTTTCAAAATCTATCTCTCGAAAGAAACTTTCTTGTTTGCGGCGTCTCAAATATTCCTGCCGCAAGTTCAGTATCGTTAATGTTAGGAAGTGTTTCATTTTACATCTGTGCAAGAATTTGAAAAAAACGAGAAATCAAGTTTAATGCACAATGATAGTTGTATAATTTTGTCGGGTTCAATCATAAGAGTAGTCAACACTTTTTCCCATCATCTGTATACTGTTTATGCAACGACATTTTCTTTTCACACAGTTTTTTTTTACCGCGTTTCGATTATTTCATAGAGATAAGAGATAATAATATTACAAAATATTATTATGGAGATGGTTGCAAACTCCAGGTCGCAACGAACCGTTCATGTATAAGTCTTGTAGTTAGTTTCATAGAAGACGGCATATATTTTTTCATGCGTCTTTTTCATCCGTACTGCATAGGCACAAATCATGGAAGGTCACTGCGCCTAAAAACTGTCAGGAAGAGATGCCTTTTATTAGGTTTGTATTCAGTTCCAAGTATACGTAACAGCTCAGCCACATACACATTGACTTTTTCATCATAAAGAAGCACAGGCATTCTTTGCTCTGGTCTCTCTATATTGAAAGCGTGTGCCTGATGCCAAAAGTTTAATTGATGATCATGTGGAACCAGGGAGTTGGGTCTAATTTTTCAACAAATGAGATTCAGTACTACTGAATCAAATGCAACATATCTTCAATTCTGTTTCCACTATTACGACACACCACATTCATTTTCACTATGAGGACATTCTGCTCCAGTATGATGCATGGTAGCTTGGGGTTTGGCAATTGCTTTCCGTATGGTTGAAACTACTTCTATGATTTCAAATGGTGGTTAATATTACGGACTTGGACGATTATCGTGATACCTCATTCTGCTGTTTTACGCGTTGACTTGCATGGGAGAAGGGTTGGAGAGGAATGATGACAAATTAATTGGCAACGATTTTCTGATTACTTAATGTTTATTAGTTTTTCGTTCATTTTTGCTTTCCTTCCCAACATGTCTGCCTGGACAGCGGATGGCGTCGCCGGGAGCAGAACTGTATCTAAGACTTAACAGGACAGATCTTGCCTTAAAGTTCGTAGCTGTGTCTGGATCTGACACAGAGAGAGATCTGGAGAGTCCGAATCGGAGTGCTTTACTTCTACTATGTGCTTCTGCATCTGTATCTGCAACTGCGTCGCACTTCGAGTAAAAATCAGAATGAAGATGAGAGAATGTTTCCCTAATTATATTCCCTTTGTACGTGGTTACTTCTCGCCATGAGCTCAGCAGGTCTACAAACTGAACCCACGGCATCTGAGTTTTTGAAATACGTTATTCTCATTGGAGAGTGTAAGCTCATATTTAGGCTCCACTTTTGAACTTCTACATTATACCCTATGTGACTTGCTACTGCGAAATCGTGTGTTTCCGATGACCAGTAAAGCTCATCACCTTGGTACGGAATCTTTGGAATGTTAACGGGACCAGCACTTCGATTCGCGACTGTAGACACAAAACGCTATATTGTCCGGTGCAGGCATCGGCTTTTGTTCCTGTTGTGAATGGAAGGCTTGACCTTCCTTTGGCTAGCAGGTGTGTCGAGATGCACACCAGACAGCTAATTCTGTTTTCTACATTAAAACGATTTCGCAAATTATATTAGAAAATAGATAAGCATTACCAAAAATAAATGTTTATTTCCATAAATTAATATTTGTATCAGGCTGGGGTAGGCAGATTGCAATAGTTGCTTCATGGTATACATTTCATTACTGAATTAAATATAAACCACTTATTATGAGATTCACTCAAAAAGTAATGACCGACATTTTCCTCATAATACACATGTACGAGGTCTTCAATAGAGAACGATCATGCTTGCTAAAGGCGTACTTTCCCAAGCTAAAATTTAACTTTACAATACTTTGTTAGCTTAATGCGTAATGTATAGGTGATACTAATTTCATTGCTGTACTCCCGGTTCTCTCCTGATATGTGTTCAAATTGAGACATGTTCAGTGCTGCTTACAGCAAAATAGGTTTTTTTTTTAATGATTTTAATGCAAAGTACTATTTGTTGTACATGTGTTTAAATTACTATAGGTGGTACAACAAAATGGTAGTTCACAGTTTGAGATTAAGTAAGCGAAAAATTATAGGTGAACCTTTTAATTGTTGTAAATTAATAAAGAACTGCAAAAGAAACAATTTGAAAATGTTGAAACATTAATTAAAGCACATTTCAAAGGCTACCTCTCTTCACCTTTCTCTCTTCAAACCACTACAATATTAGTAACGGTTTTTATGATGCTCATAATTTGACAACAATTTTATCAGAAACAAAGCTGAACACAAAGAGAGAGCAACAAAAATTACAGCATGCAAGTCGAGGATTATAGAGAATTGTTCACGATTTTGCCGTTTTCATGAAATTGGCTTAAGTGCGTTCATATCTACACAACGAAAGGTTGCTTTATGAACAAAATTCCTTTTTGTACCATGAAATCTCTGATCGTACATCTTCTAAAGGATCATATCATAATATGTGCTCTTCAAACGCTAGTAAATACTGTCATCCATTATGTGGTCTTTGTCTCTCCATTGAAGCACCGCTTTGGTTAGTAACTTGAGTATTCTATCAAAGCAGGTCATATCACCCAGTATTGGAAATTATGCTTGGATCACAAATTAGTAGGATTACTTCTATACCCTTCATTATACATTTATGCACTCAAATAGAGACGAAATACTTCCAGAATATTTATAATGTGTCATTTATTTTTATCTAAAATATATTGAAACATTTTGAAAGCAATTTATTACAGTTAGATGACTTTTTGTTCTAAAGGTGCTATCTGTAATTCTTAGTAGTGTTCACGCCTCTTATATGATAGTGACATCACAGGCGGTGGACAGTGATGGTACATGATATGGAATGGTGAATTGGAAAAGGAATAGTATTGAAGGGAGTGTTAATGAGGACTGAGGAAATCCTAGAAGAAGCTTCTGTCAGGGAGGTTGATTTTGACAGGATTCAAATTGCAAACCTATCGTTCACGTGTCCGTTTCTTAACGACCTCGGTTACCTGTATCGGAGACTACCCATTATGTAGTTTATTTGAGATATCACCAAATGGCGATTGCAGGGAAAATTAAAATAAAATAATTTCATATTTTTAACATGTTAATACATATTTATACTACAAAGATAAATTATTTTGTTAAATATAGCATCCCTAAGTTTAATAATTTTAATAAAATATCTAAAGCTACGTATTTTATTAAAATTGTCTCTCAAACGGCTTAAAATAAAAATATGAGCAATAGCTCATTCCAAAGTTCATAACTTGTTAATCAAAAAAGATATAAACCATGGTTTCAAAGATTATAAGAATATTTATTTTATTAACATTTAAAATATTTCCATATAAACGAAGTAAATAATACAGACATTGCAAAATTGCAAATTATTAAAATAAATACATTTAGTTTTCAGATTTGTGCTCAAAGGCAAACCAGTATTCAACAAAATTTCATGCCTACAAATAGAATCCTAATATCTATCTTATACGCCGGTAATATCAAGTTATCATAAAACCAGCACTCTCAAGTCAAAATAGTATAATTGACTTCTCGCTCTATACCGTATGACCATACGTGGATGCAGTTAGGAAGACCGCGTGTTCCATTTTATATTAAATCTGGCACAAGCACATTTATTTCATGTGTACTATTAGCTAAAATATCAAATTTTCGAGTGTCTAGCATTAGTTTTTTCCGATTTATGTTCTTCAAAATTGTTTATTTTACACAAAAACACAACACTTACCATTAATGTATTGCACTAAAACAAGAGAAACATTGAAATTAAAGAAAAACGGCCTTCATATAACCATTTATTTATTAACCCTGTTTACGTATATTGGTTTTTCAAGGTGGTATTAGGTTTTAAGCTTCCTCGATGTTTGCTTTCATATGTATCGACCCTAATACAATTTATCATTCTTGAACCACGTTCTATATTGCCATAAAAATATAATTCTTCCATTGAATTTGCGAAGCGGTTATTTTACTCTGAAATGTATATTTGTTGTTTAAAATTTCTGAATCATTTAATTTTGTTCGGTTAAAGGCCACGCATCAATTGATATAAACACTTTCAGGTATGCGTTATAAAGCGTTGAAAATGGTACTAAGAGTCTAGACACTGGAAGCGTATCAAGGATTAAATATAAGCAGGTTATAATTCTAATTCCTATAATGACTTTTTCAATAATTAGGGTGCTCTGTCTGTACACTTATATAGGTACTAATAAGCCTAATATTTCTCGTTCCAAAAATAGCTGCAATTTTTGTGATGAGCTGAACAACAGTCTAATAACTTCAAAGTTGAGTTTGCATCCACTGCTATGAAATTCGTTTATTTTTATTTACATTGCAATATGGTTTAGCAATATTATCATAAATTCTATGCCTAACGTAAATATTTGTAATGGGTGCTCAACAGAGACTTACTGTGTAAACCTTTGTGACGAAAGCCCTGGTTATAGAACCAGTCATTTTAATAGTTGTACCGAACTAATATGGGTTTATTTACAAACATAATATACAAAATGATAATGAATAATACAAAATAATTATCTTCACTGTATATGTTTAGAGGGGTCATAGACAAGTAATTTGAAATGGGAAACCTAGGGTTACAGACAAAAGTATTTGCGTTTGATTGTAAAGTTGCGTCAAGACCTCATCCGAAACCATGATTTGTTGCCATTATGTCCCACGTGGTTAATGATGCTCCTATCTTTCATCGCCACCAACATTGAATGAATTTCCGATGCATTTCTCAAAAACACTTGCTTAATTTATCTGTTGCTGCTTATAAACATTAACGAGAGACACAACTCGCACAGACTTTTGATATTGGAGTTGGTCAAACAATGCGTTTCCGATGTATGAGCGTCCAATTTGAATACCAGGAGTAAGAAGTATATGAATATGACATACTGAAAAAACTGCATTGTTAAAAGTCGGCCTTCCGCTAAGCTCTTTATCATGCGCATTTTTACGTTCCTCCATGAACCATGTACGCTACCGCCGAACCATTTGAATACTCATGCAGTTCTTTCCTATAGAGAGAGTTTAGTTCACGATGAGAATTCCTAGCAGTATCATTTTTATTTCTGTCAAGAAGCGTATGACGACATGTTATTCACATTTGGATACGCTTCGTAGTGACACCTCGCAAGATGTTTAGTTGATTACTGCCAAGACAGACGCATGAAACGGCTTAGATGCTGACAACACACCCCAGCAATACACGCAGGTCTGTTCCAAATAGCTTATCAGAGATAAAAACTAATGAACTTTTTCGATGACCCTGGTATTCCTTGGTTCAGAATTCGTAGTACTTCTATATTATAAGATCATTATCAGGGGTTTAAATAATGCAGCTGCATAATGTAATGAGGTTTTAAGATTTTTTAATTTATGCTGTCGTATTTTGTGACTTTCTAGGGGGAAATACTCTTCTGTGATTTATACATTGCCAGAGCTGAGGAAATTTTCATCACGATACGACTAGCTGTACTTTAACGAACTCCAGGTATGTATTTAATAAGTTAATAACGTTATGAAATGATCCAATTGCACATTTTTATACAACATAAGCATTACTTACAGATTACTGATTCGCTTCACACGGTCCAGGAAATATATAGGTAAATATTTTTATTTACAAAAACATACTTTTATCTCATAGTCTCCATAGCGCCACGACATTGTTCGCTTAACATTATTTTCTATTAATATAAAAGCATATATGTACATTTATGTCAAGCGCACTAAAATGAAAATGCAAGTAATTTGGAACACAACAGCTGCGAAGAAATAAGACATAGGAAGCCAGGTCGCCATTGGGGAATCACATAGTCAGGGCAATATTAACTCAGGCAAGCCCAATCTCTGCTTTGCAGATTTCTCGCGTTAAGTAGCTCTCCAATTGCTCTTATAAGGTTGAGCGAACCCGTTACCCGTTCTTCAGGAACTCTCCAACATCGATGAAAAATGCTTTACGAAACGAAAAGTGTGTATTATGAATTCAGATAGCCTTTTCTTACTTACAAATATTTTTCCTCTTGGGCCGTGATTACATTTAAGAGAAACCGGTAATTTATGCTACACATTTCCTTCGGAGATAAAGCAAATGGCTGAGCATAGCCCTTTTCTGTTCTTAATAGAGTTTGAAGAATGAAAGTCGCACTAAAATTCAGTTATAGATGTTTTACTTAACCCTGATATTAACTTTCCCGTAAAATGCCGCAGTTGCTCACTAGAGGACTCTGTTTAGTCACCCACGGCTCGCCTTCTGCTACTCCAGTCGAGATTGTTGCATAGGGGTTATATTCTATGCCTTGTTTGTCTGTGTATGGGAGTTAGGTGACAAAATAGTTCGGCTAATAGTAATCAATCCAATAGTTGTAGTCAGATTGGTTGAGCCGTAAGCACGCCGTAAGGAGCGTTATCGTCTGAAAGATGTTTTGAACATTTTATACAAAAGCCTCACAAGCATTAATTTTTGTACAGTTGCACATCTTGATCGTTTCTAATGAAGTAACAGCAGAATGTATGTTCCTATGATGTATATAATTGTATTTGTGCAGATCCGCTCTTTCAGCTCCCAAGCGGCTCTTGCCTTAAGAGACCTTTACTGCTCAATTGCTCAGTGTCTCTATTGAACTCAGAGACATGTAAATTACCTGTAACAGAATTTGATGCGAGTTTATTTGTTCGAGTCAGAGAGTGTTCCTTGTTAGTAAAGATAACCCGTAAAATCACTAGGACGTATAGCAATATGTACATATCTTTCTGGCTGTCGCATATCCTGTTATGTTAATCGATAACATAGGCTCCAATTTAGATCCTTGGTAGTAATAATGTAGTGAATATAAATAGTAAGTTTAGGAATCAGTATAATTCCAAGCGAGGGGAGGAGGAAGCCATTGAAGATCATTGGGGAAAGAAAACCGTTATTTTAGCAACATTCAAAACTTTCTCAATTTAAACTAATTACTCAATGCTGTGTTTTTATGTATGGTTTATTTTGCTAAGTGGCACATTCAAGAAGCCATATTTTACAGTAATAATATTCATAACATGATAATATTCAGCAATTTGTTGCAGTTTAAAAGACAAGAAAACATAAATGCTATTGCATAACATCATTGTTGTACCCGTTCTTGTTTATGAAGACTTGTTCTCAACCCGAGTGATAGTAACAAAATTAATTGTTTAAAAATACTTTTCAGATATTCAAATGTATTCAAATAACTTCCGAAATTGAAATAGATACAAATAAATGACATGTTTAGGAGGTAGTAAAAGAGACTCAAAGCTGTTAGCCAAAATAAATCTAATTTTCAGAAATTGCCTAAAAGCCTTTAACGTGGTCTCCTTATTAATTGAACAAGAAAAGAACAGGTGTTTAAGGTGCTATTACTTCTAGTACAGTCACAGATTGCAGTTAGATTCCTAAACGTTCTAAAAGGAAAAAGTCGTTGCCTCGTGTGGGTAAAAGCGTCTACATATAAATAATTTTCGGCCCCAAATATTAGAACTAATGTTCGCAATGTTCTCCAACTGATAGAAACTTGTCACTTAAAAGATGTTACTTCTTTAGTATTCTAAAGCTACTGAACACTAAACAAGTTAATTTGTTGTATTAATTATAACGTATACTTTAAACTGAAATCATTTTGTAGATTCATTAACAACGGGAAGTACCAAGAATTAGGAACAGAGAGAGAAAATTAGATAGTTTAACTATCTGTCACTTTAAATATAACTTAAGACCCTTCACTGAGCTCTTTGAACATACGAATTAGGTTTTGTAAGTTTGTGGCCTAACCAAATTGAAAAACAATTTCTTAATGTTGAAAATTGAGTACAGTTTTTTTGTTTTTGTTTTGTTTTGTTTTGTTTTGTTTTGTTTTGTTTTTACATAGGAAGGGCTTACTCCCACAGAAATTAAAATCCGTTTAGACTGAGCGTGTGGTGCAGGCATTTCGTTCACGGGCACAGTTGGCATTTAGCAAAGTTGTCTGTGCGTTGGTGTTATTTCGTTGATCGCCTCCACTTACATGAAAATAAACATCTCAGGTTAATTTCCCTTTTTCGTTGAGTTCCTCCTATAGCTCAAGAAAACTGGGACAGGATGTTTGTTATAAAATTGAACACACGATATAGCTTTAAATACCACGTAGTTCATTGACGCTATAACTACTGTACAGCAAAAGATCTTGGGAAAACCGGATTTGGTATTATGGGACCTCGACCTTAATACTATTTTGTTTGCCGCATGGCGTAGATGATCATTACGATCCGATCTTGTGACAACGGACTTCGTGTTTGTATACACTACCCCAGGTCGAAATCTCAATACCTCCTTCTTTGATCCAACAGGAGGGGGGATCCTATAACAAATATAGAATGATCATGGAAATATATTAGTTGCTCTATGACTGGAGATGCTCTATCTTGAAAATTAAGATTTCACCGCAATTCATGAGGCAGAATATTATTTTCTTCGCAAGCAAGTCGTCGACTAATTAGCTCTTAAGAAACGGCTCACGTGGTGCGCGCCTTCGTACACAAGTACAAATATACGTAACTGTAGATAACTTCAATGACATTGAGAGTGATGTTCCGTGAACAACTTACTCGCACTTAATAACTTCGAAGAGTATTTATGCATCTGAACATAATAACTTAACATCACCCGACACGATCACCTGTACGCGATAACTCTAGAGAAAATATCCGCTCACATGTACGCTGTCACTTCGTAGAAACTGCTAAATAAGAGTCCTATTTAATGGGCTAATCACCCACATTTTTTTTTTTACCTTTAACTCAACCTGACTCCGCCTGGCTTCCAACACCAGCGGGGTCAACAAAAGTAAGCTCACGATTCCCGTGACAATTTGCAATTTTGAAATATAAGTGGGTAATTGCTCATAGGCGTAATATAGACCGAAAACTCTGCCCCTAGAAGGGACCAAGGTGCGGATTGTAACTACGCACAGCTGCAGCAGAGTCAATAAAAACCATTTTAGCTTCCCTTTCACTTTTCCCTTTTTGTTACGCAAAAGATAGCGCAATCTGTAAGCTCCTCTCTCCCAGCTTCAAAATGTATTACATGAAAATTCTTATCCAAGATTGTACAATAAAATACCTGCTTACGACGTACATAGTTCATCAGATGATTAAGAAATAATAAAGATTATAAAAATATTCACATTATACTTATACTTTACGAATATACTAATGGAGGTCGCTTAAAAATCACATCTTCACTGGAATTCATCGCTCTTGTTGAAAAGGAGATGTTGAGATTCAGGGGAATAAAACTGAAAGAAATTGCTGCGACGTTGGGTCTTTTAAAAACACCCTTATTTAGTATTTTACATTAACATCTCAGCCGTGCAAAATGGATGCCGATACCTCTTTCGGCAATTCAAGAACAATATCGAGAAGATTGCTGCGAAATGTTTTTGATCTTGTCATTCAAACAGAAAGGAAGTTCTGGAGTAATTTCAGATATGAGATAAAGCTATGTTTTTTTAATATGATGCACTCTAAAAAAGAAAGAACATCTAATTTGAATAAATCTGGTGAGACGCCACTCAGCAGCGAACAGCAATTAAAGAAAAGAAACGCGGTTTGCTGAGCCACAGTGCAAGTCTTTTCAGTGCAACTAACCATATTGCAAAGGCTGCTCTGAAGAAATGTGAATTCAATGAAGTGGAACATCCTAGCCCAAGCATATGTTGCATACAAAAGTTCAGAATAATTTTTTAAGGAAATAAGAATGCCTTTTCAAGGATGATAAAAGTGCATTGAAATAAACGGAAATTATGTTGACAGGTGATATGATTGATTTCCTTATTTTATCTCCAAAAGTTAATTAGACCGAAAACTTGGAGGTTTGCAGCATATTTACATTTTTGGTTTGTTATGGCCTGAGTTTGATAAAAACGGTTGTGATGGAATAGTATGCTGAGAAATTTAACAATGTATTTTACAGTGAATTGGAACTTCTATAACACTAGAATATCCGGAGCTTCAGTTTACTTACAATGCCCAAACGGTTTAAATTGGGCAGAGTTATAAAATGTAATATTTTATATTAATATTTAATATTGTTTGCATTAGAAAGACTGAATTAGCATATTTCAGAAAAAATTATAAGATATTAAAACTTTTTTTGCAAATATAATCATATATACAGAGGGTGCCAAAAATGTATATACACTTTAACACTAGATATCTATTTAATATACTTCAAAGTTAGACCGAAAAACAACAGTGATGTGTAGTATGATGTTCTGTAAACAGATGTGACTCACGTATACTATGACAGCGTTGCTACGTTACAGGCAAATCAACAATGAGCAAATGAAGCCAAGATTATCGCACGATGTTCGTAAACAGATGTGACTCATATTACGTTATGTTAGCGTTCCTACAACAAAATGTAGCCAAGATTATCGTTTGAACAGCGGAAAGCAATTTTGAAATGGTTTGGAAAACCGAGAATGTTGTTGAAGTTCAAAGGCAATGGAGACGTATGCACAGAACCGCCAACGCGAGTAACAATTGCACGCATTCCAAATAAATTTGAGACTCCATAGTACCGTATGCGATGTTCACAAGGACAGATCTCTGAGACCTCTCACAGCAACAAGCCCCGCGCACTGTATCCAAGGTACTATCCCAGGACTATTCAAGGCACTGGATAGGACGAAGAGGTCCGATTGCGTTCCAACGCATTCTCCGGAACTAACTCCGTTGGACTTCTACCTATGGGGAACTCTTAAGGATGTTATGTACCATAGAAAACCAGCTACAGTGGCAACACTTCGAGAAGAAATTGAAAAGGCATGTGCTGCAATTGCACTTTCGCAAACGTTGCTCAATCAGAAGTTCTACGTACTCAGAACTGTATCGACGCCGATGGTGTGCATTTTTGAGCAATTGTTGTAAGATGATTAGTGCTCATCACTTTTCGTTTTTGTGAATCCAGTTTTGTTATGTTAACACAGTTTTTTCTTTGCTTGAAGTGTATATACATTTTTGGCAGCCTTTGTATATATAATGTATTTTCCATCAAACATGGAAGATAAATATGCGTCAGCATAGACCTAGAAATGAATAAATGCCATGCACTTGCAAAACTTTGATCATTAATATTATTCTTAGTATGGGGTGTTCGACCTACCACTTACCTCAAAATATTTCGATAAGAGAATCAATCGTTCATGCAGGTTTTGATATGGTTGTATTTTTCCAAACGGTACAATAAGGGACAGTGCAGTGAACTGAAGATTCCACATCAATGATGATAGGGCTTCTGGTCGATATTATCAGCTCTTGTACCTGTGTGATTAACACATTGTGATGTTAGTGATAGTCACAGATCGTAATATAGCTTATAATAAAAGTAATGATTATAATACTAGTAATAATATTAGTAATATAATAAACACCAATATACAAGAACAACAACAACAATAATAATAATAATAATAATAATAATAATAATAATAATAATAATAATAATAATAATCTCCACAAAATCTTCGTTTTCATACTCTGTACATTTATCAGATGGATTATTTGTTGTAGGTGAACTTTTTTCCTGGTTCATCTCTCATATCAGAATCCTCTTAAAGAACTTTCTGGAGATCAGCTACAACTCATCCTTGCGTGAACATCTGTGCGACCATACGCAAGCTGAAGTTTATACTGCTGCTACTTAGACTTTGTTCATTGATGTACCATTCCAACAAAGGCCATTATTATTTGAATACATAATGTCAGATAATGTTTATAGTTTCAGAATGTTTTATAACTAATGCCAATGTTCCTTGAATACATAAAATGGCGATGATGATGATGATGATGATGATGATGATAATAATAATAATAATAATAATAATAATAATAATAATAATAATAATAATAATAATAATAATAATAATAATAACAACAATAATAATACTTCAGGAAAATTTATTACAGAGTTTCAGGGTGAGTTAGACTGGGGAAATATCATGTTCTTAAAAATTATCGGAGATTTTATACAAACATTTCGAAATAAAATTAATGGGAATATATTTTCAAATTTGAATGACTACCAAACGATTTCAAAGTAAATGTAAGTAACAATAATAATAATACTTCAGGAAAATTTATTACAGAGTTTCAGGGTGAGTTAGATTGGGGAAATATCATGTTCTTAAAAATTATCGGAGATTTTATACAAACATTTCGAAATAAAATTAATTGGGAATATATTTTCAAATTTGAATGACTACCAGACGATTTCAAAGTAAATGGGTAATGAGTTTAATTCAATAAATTATCATAGAAGTGTAGAAATTAATATTTTATAAAATTAAATAATATAATTGCATTAATTGAGTCAAACGAGAAGTGTTGAACGTTCTAGAGCGTACACTTGTGTCTAGATTAGATTAAACTAGATTGATGTTGAAGTGTGTAGTTGACCCATAAGATATTTTGTGTACTTCTTCAATCCTGACTTTGTAGTTTCAGATCTACAGCTTTACCGAGCTCTGGAATCTTTTCTACGAGCTTAATAATTATATCTCCTAAAGGACTGAACCCTAACCCTAATCTATGTCTTTCGAGAGCTTCACTCTCTAGTAAAATGCAATACGGCGAGGATGTTTATGACATATCATATTTTTCCATATTTTCATCGCAAACATCGCAATGGTTTCGGAACCGTAGATTTGTAGCTATTTTCATCTTATTTGATTAAATTATGTTTTTTTCATTTGTTATATAACGTCATATTTTGACTTTTTGTTTTTGCAATTTTCCGTTTTTTTTTTTCATAATTTGGTCACAGTTTATCATATAAAAGGGAGCATAATACCAGGGTTGTTGTAGTACCATGTTAAACGGTTTTGAGGTATTAGTTGAACAGTAATTTATTTAGGAAAAATCTTAAGAATGGGGACAATCCCCCTACGGATATTATAAATATGAAGAGTAGTATTTTTTTTTTGAAAAGTTAAATGAACTGAAAATTTGTTTTTTCTCGTTTTAACCTTTGTTTATATTCGTCTCAAAAAGTGATTTTTTACACCTTTGAATATGTGCTTGCGCACTCTGCAAGGTTGGTAACATTTTGAGTGGTAAGCTGAAAACATTCAAAACAGGTGGACTTGATTTCGGCAGTAATTATTTTATTTATTATAAATATGCCCCAACAACATCTTGCCATGTTGGACAAAGATTTTCCGGATACAAGTCAGTGCTGAATGACAATAAAATATTGCTCTTATATGAAAAATTTAAAATGTATGAGATATGTTATCGGAATTCTCTGTGATCGTCCATTGTGTAATATTTTTTTCGTTGTGTGTAATGTTTAGTATAATTTCTTCATTGATTAAATTCATTCAACAATTATAATAAAGATTAATATGTTTATGTGTTATTATATTTATATTTTAATTACTCAGTAAGATTTTCATTTTAACAATGGTAAGCTTTTGAAAATGTGTCAGGAATTTTTTTAGAGAGTCCCATCGTCGTAGGAGTTTCCGAAATAGCCAATGTCCAGTCACCATTCCACTAACTTTCCCGGTTTGCTTCATATTCCTACTCAGTAGGTTTTTATCCAGGATACTATTGGATATTTTAATAAAAAAATTACCCAGTTCTTGACCGGAAAAGATATTCCAAATTATCTGATGTTCTTACTTAATCTATCGATATATTGTTGTTTTAGCAGGTTTTCTTTGTAATGCAGCAGAAACTTTTTTGTGCTGTGAAGTCAATGTTAATTCTTTATTTTGCCAGTTTATCTGCCGCTTCATCACCTTCATTACCTGATGTCCAGCACCCACAAATTTCAATTGACTCTGACAAGTTTGTCAGATATTTTGTGGCAAACTTCTAAAACTCCTTGGGATTTATCCTGTATTACCAACTATGAGATCGAACTTTCTTTGCTTTGAATGTGGCGGTTTTTGATTTCTTGAAGGTCATGAAGTTGATTATTGAAAGTATCTTGAAGTTCTAAAATAATTAACTTGAAACTACTTTATTAGAAGGTGGCCTGTTTATTGCAATTTTCCTCCGTTTCTTAATTCTAGACTTTCTGTTTATTACGTTTCTTCCTCCATGTTGAACAGACTTAGAATGAAATACGGTGGTTTGCTAAAGTCATATCAAGACAAAAACTTACCAAGCGGAACATTTCCTGCTTGAAAACTGTTCATATTTATAATCTCTATATTGCCCCTAAAAGCTTATGACACAGGCATGAATGCACTTGGTAGTATATGTGGTACACATTGATGCTTTAAACTTTATTTAATAAAACTAACAAGATTTTATCATCACCATTTGATATCACGTGTTTTTTAAGGGGCATTTCTATGCTAATTTAAGCCTTGTATTTTATACCTAAAGATGCTTCCACTGAACACTCCTGTGTTATGTTTTCAGGACATTGACCATGTCTTCATTTCTATAATTATCATTTAAAAAGTATCCGGCCAATTCATGTCGTTTCCACTGTTTCGACCTTCTTTCGTTTTATTATCTGATGGTCCATACCTCGCAAATGTTTATATTCCAGGTGGTTTATAATCGAAACAGGTTACCTTTCACTTCTTGAACAGCACCTTTTTCATTTTAGTTTCAACAGCACACATTTTCATAAAATGTTTTCAACTATAGTTACCTTTTAATTATGCACTGCAGTGTATAATTATTTTGATAACAATTTTGTGATTATTTCTAACATGAAAGTCAGATTTACAAGGTGATTTTATATCCGTGAGATTATTAAGTGATTCGTATAGATAATTAAACAAGGCCAAAATCTAGACCTTACCTTTGAATTTTATTGGTTCAGACTGTTTCTTTCTAATATTCTTGAATATTTTGCCTTTGGAGATATGCGTAGATTGATATGATAATTAATTATAGTCTATTTTGTTTTAAACCTTGGACGCAGAACCCACTAGTTTTGTTTGAAAGAGACAGTACTTAAAAATTAACTTGAAATTAAAGGCATGCATTTGAAAGAACATATGTCTCATTTATTACAAACCACATTATTTACATTCTGTATTTAACAGGGATGGAAAACATACGCTACATGTATTAGCATAGAAGCCGCGCAGCGTGCTCTTTTGCCTGCATTGGGTGTTCCCCTAGCAGATTTACTTCACCTGATAGCGATTTCTGCCACTGACGCACTCACTTTTATAGCCTTCCTTCACCCCACAATCCAGTTCTACATGTGTCGAGAAGGTTCCTTACATTTCAAGTACCGATGTTGACAAGCTGGAGTGGGCGAACTCTTTGGCCGCAGAAAGAAAGGGAAAGGCTTTTGTCTTGAATTGAGCGAGCTGAGGGGATTGCTCTTCAAAGGAATTTTAATTTGCACCACGTTGCATGTGCTTTATTGCTTACTGTAGTTCTCTCTGCTATAATCCTTTAATTTCGTTTTTAATAAGAACACCATTAATTATTTTGCGGAACTCTGCGATAGCATAATTAATTAATTAAAATAATAATGGGCATACACTTTAAAAATTGATCCATTATGTAAATACTGTTTTGCTCACCTCAGCTATCACTATAGTGGCTAGGTAAAGCACCATTAGTTTTCACTAACTCAGGCTTGAAAGACTTACCGCAAATTAAGTCTCTAATGTAACTTATAAAAATTACGATGTGATGTTACTGGTTTAATTTTCCATTTCTTTTTAGGACTATGATTTTTGAGTTTTCTGGGGCATTTTATATATGTATACAGTAGGTACGTTTTTCATCGAAGGTTATGAATATGACAACATAACTGAAACAAACTGAGTGTAAAGCTACCTCTCACACAGAGCCATTAAAATGGTAAAGGAAACATTAGTACTTATCCAAGGAAGAGTCTTGATATACCCACTAATTGGGTGCGAGACACCTGCCCAGAACCACCCTTATACTTGAGTTAACACTATTTTCTCACAAACTACCTCGCTACTTGACCAAGAACAACCTTAAAGTTACTATTTTCCTCCATCGAAAAATAATACATGCTCGTCATTATTCTCATTATTGCCATCATTATTACAAATTAAGAGACTTAGTAAACGTATGTATATATGGTGTGTACCAAACTGAATACAAAATATGTTACACACTTTCTCAAAAACCAAACAATAACATTTTACCTGTGCCATGCACATAAAGCTCTTGGAAGTTGGCCTTGAATACATTTCGAATTTTTAAAGATAACAAGGAAAACAAAAAAAAAAAAAAAAAACAAAAACAAAAAAAAAAAAAAAAAACACTTTCCCAGAAAAAGGAAAGAAAATGCTTTACTTCTGCCAAACATATGTTCCTCCTTGGCAGCCAAAGACCGAGAAGAACTGCGAGAGAAGTTGCCAGTGCACTTCAATCCAAGAAATCTGAACTTCGCTTCCTTCAGTGACTTGTACTAACCATTTACAAACAGGAAAGCTATCAGAACGGCTGGAGTCATGTCATATGCAAAAATCAATGCAAGTAAGATGTAATGACAATTTCATATTTGCTTTAACATCACATCATTAATGGGTTTCAATTCAGCTTGGATTATATTGCTTGGACCAAGCTATTTACAAAGCACGTATTTTCTCCCGAGTATGATAATATCAAGAAACCATAGTCACTAATGGAATCCGAGCAAATTTGAGCCATCATTAACTCATTCAATTGATTAACTGGCTCAAAAGTCCATGGTGTTTGGCATGAAACGTTAAGCACACAGAGGGGAAGAGAAGGCCTAATATCCTTAGCTCTGCCAGAATAACAAAAATAAATAAATAAATAAATAAAAAATAAAAAAATAAAGAAGTGTACAGAGAACTGTGATTTTGCGGTTAACAAAACGATTAAAACGACGCTGTGAATGTAACAAACATAATGCATATCATGTACTGAAACTATAATTGCTGGTTGAAGTTATGGTGATCATAAAGTATAAGGAAAATCAATTATTCGATTACTCAACTAATTTACACAGAGTGAGACACTTTAAACTGCCACGTCCAATATCTTCTACGCTAAAATCGACATCTATGAGCTGTTTTCATTAGATTCAAGGGCACATATCTAGGCTATAGATAATTAATATGATCACAATAAATTACTCTTTTCAACATAAATTTGTGTGTTTTTAATGTATCCATGCTCATATATGTAGTAGATATTAAACTACACTTTGCGTGTTTGTAATGCAAAAGGTTTAAAGAGCAATAAATTTTTAAAGTTCTATACTTTAAAACAACTGAACAGTAAGGTGATAATAATATCAGTATTTCAATTGTTTCTCAGATTTTATATTCCATAAAATAAATTACTAATGTTATCCCGTTTTTGTAAGTCTTGAAAATGTGACTGGGTAGATTTTCAAAATGGTGGTTGTTGCAACACAAGTCTTTCATACAGGTATTGCTGTAAACGATTTAGCATCTCAGAAAAAAATATCATTTCAAACTGCAGATATACGATGCTGCATGTATTGTAGTGTAGTCGGCAAACCTTGTAGACTATATCCTTCAGGTTTCTCTATATAAAAACTGAGGAATATCAAATGAAGAGATTGGTCCAAATTCAGATAGTTCATTTAAAGGAAAAAAAAATGACTGATAAATGGCTGTACATTCTTATTTGTCATAATACTGGTTCACTTGCTTCAAATAGATAACATACAATCAATTACTCGTATATATTTGCATTATAAACTTGAGATACATTATTGTTCTAATTTAATTTACTTTCTGCATCACTTTCATATTGATCTATCAAAAATTAACTTTCTGCTGAAAATGGACGTGACGAGTGTTAATATACTCTGGGCTTACGCTCTCTTGCATATATAAAAACTTAATTTGAAAAGCCCTGAGAAATATATTTGCTCCCCTTTCGCTAATTTTTATACTTGTATTAACATATGCACTTTCATTTCTGAGGAACATACATACATTAGCAAATATGAAAGGTACATTTTATTATATATATATTGTTTTCCATAAAAATGATTGAATGTACATTGTACATAGTGAGTTATACACATATCAAGTAGTCCCATTGAACTTTCTTCTATGGCTGTCAGAGCTATGAACACACAGAGTGCTTACTATGAAGATAATATCAGTTATCATTAATTAGGAGACGACTACTACAAGGAAAATTTGGTTAATGGCAAAATATCCAATTGAAAAGTATGGTGAAACCCATAATATACATCGCAGTTTAACACGGCAGATTTTATTTCTAATATTTCTTATGCCCGCATAATCTACTTTACTTACACCTGCAAAATCCTTCAACAAAGGTATTTTCCGCTTGAGCCTACTAATTGCTAAACCCAAAAACAAAGAAAAGGAAACAACTGAATTATTTGGCAGTCACTGTCTTAGCGAAAATCAAGAGCTGGCAGTTCAGAGAGGGTAAACAAACCCGAACCAAACTCTCACAGCGGTCGATAGTAGCTTCATGTTTTATGGAGCAAGAAGTGGTGCTACGTGTTATGCTAGTGATAGACGCTTTGGCAAGGGTCCTGGAATTGGGAAATGGCTTAAGCGTGTGCGAAGTTGAATTCTGAAGACATGGTGTATGTACCTTTCCTTTGTTTCTTTATACTTTCCTCTTTGATGCTTTCTGTGCATTGCCGCTCCATTTCTAAGCTTTATCTTATAAAAAGCAATTGACATTCTACTTGCCAATTAGAGTACGCACTAAAGAGTGTAACCTTAAGGGAGACAACCATACATTACACAGAATGAGACCTTGTGAATAATAGTACCTTTAAATATGAATTAACTTTTTTACATTTTTTCCCCCATTATAAAAATTATTGTCCCATCTTCGTTTGATTTTGTTTTAAGCTATTTGGATATATATCCTTACAGTTTTGGTAAAACATAATTAACAATAAACAAACAATTTAGAGCTTTTTAACTTTTAAGGTTAAATACAGTGCACTCGGAAAGTTTCTGTGTCCGTGGATGGGTGGATGGTCTGGGGTGGAGGAAAATACTTTCGGTACTACAGTCTTGTTCACGGCCTGCTCTTTATGCCCATGCTGCCAATGGGGGCACCTTAGGGAGAGAAGGGTTGAGTGAAGGCAGATACCGGCGGCCAGGATCTACGGGCGGTGACTGCGCGGGCGCAGATGTTATACTTAGCATGTTTAAAGACAGAAATCCACCCCCGCGTTGTGCTCTCAGAAGGTCCGCTTCCATTCCAGATGCATGGGCAGAAACCTTTCCAATGTGGAAGCCAACATCACACCACGCTAATCCAACTAGCCCTACCACTTTCGACCTTGTAAATGAACCAATGGAATTCAATGATTTTGATTGGGAGAACGGAAAATTCATGGAATGTAAATATACATTCCAGGATTAGCCCAATTGACCAGAGGAAACGCGAAAAAACTTTAAGATCAGGATACGGCCCACGGGAATAGAACCCGGGGCCTACAAAATGCGAGTCTCAAGCGTTACGGCCTGAGAACTCCCCCTCCCCTTGGTTGCTATGCACTGGATCTACAGATTTCATTTGTTTGTAATTATTGAAGTGTCGAGGGCTGGTTCTATTTCTTGAAGCGTCTTTTGCTTTGCGATGCTTTAATGCATTCAATTGTTTCGTTGCCGCGTGACATGAACATGTTTTAAGTGTTCAGTATTCAGTTAAAGAGCAGTTGAATACCAAGCATGTGTTAGTATTGAGACAAAATCGGTGTTAGTCACTCAACCATCAAAAATCAAAGATGGACATTCTTTCTTACTCTATGCTGTGGAGTTCATCAAAACCCAGTAGGTTGGCACAAGAGGAGGGTATTTGACTTGCAACAGTGCATAAATCAATCCGAGAAAAAATGAAAATATTTTCATACTAATAATAGCCGTGTAAGAAAAGTTAAACGACTTCAGACCTTTACAGCTGCTTGTGTATTTATTTCCAACACCTTCGTGTGCAGCTCTTTTCATACCTAAATAAAGGGTCTGCAATTAAAATATAAGCACAGTGTGCAACATTTTTGTAAACTCATTATGACTTGCCGAACATCCTGTAAATCATTCCGAGGTATTTTTTTTTTATTACATGTAATTATAGAAGTCAAAACGTGTTTCCAGGAGGATGTACTTGATAAATATTAAGTGTATTGTTCTGCTATGTTGACCGAATGAAATTCCAATCCAGAAGCGGTAACTTAGCTCTGGGTTCTCTTGTTGTCACACGCCATCAAATACTAAGCTTTGTGATATTTGTGATACAAAGGACCAGATGCTATTAATCTAATATATTAAATACACGAGTAAGTTGTTCAAAAGAAGGAAACAAATGTCGTTGGCGCCGTTTAAGAAATTAACACTTTACTAGCTGCAGCTAACCTTGGTAATTGGAGCGATATTTTTCAGTTTTTTCCATTGTACGTAGATTATTCATCATTCTTCGGAAGTAAAAGTCACAGGGAAGTTCATTGCAGAATTAGGACGCAACAACATTTAATGATGTATATTGTGGATTCAATTTGTTTCTTCAGCTTTTGTTGTTCTTGTATAAACCTGCTCCCTCTTCGCCAATTCACAAAAAATAGGGCAAATATCTTATTCATATATCTTTTAACTGAAGGATTGGGGAACAATGAAGATGAGGTCTATTCTTTCATCGCTCTTGTGTACCTGGGTATCGTTCCAAAAATTGTCTTTGGTCTGCACCGTGAGAACATATTCACAAATAACTATCTTACCTAAAAACTTGAGGTTCAGTATTCTATATTGGTACAATTTTTAATATATTACAAAAACCTGATACAGAAATACATGTAGTTAGATTACTTCGGTGCAGTAGCTGCAACCGGAAAAAGAAGAGGTAAGAGTTGGCGCGTCTAAAGTTGAAATTGTTGAAAATGATGCCCACCAGCCGCAATACATTGCCGGCATTTCCTGTATTTCATATAATTTATCTTCTGTAAGAACACGGCGGTAGGTACGGAACACGTTTGTTAACATTGAGAGAACCTGTATATTTAACTGTTTATTTAGTTAGCTTTCGGTTTTCTGCCTGAAATACGATTGACAAAAAAATTATTGCTAATCTCCTTACCCCTTCTCCGCAATAATTCCTTCTCACATATGAAACCGGTTCTTCAAAACAATATATACCTAGTAACACTGTATTTATAGAGTGACAAACGGAGAACAGCACTCAGTGAAATCAACGAGAAACTATCAAACACTCGCTGACAAAGCCTCCCTCAAACAAACAGCAAGCTCCTACCTGTACATACACTATAGGCCTTATCGACTGACCTTCTAATACACATGTGCGCTCTGCCAGCTCGCAACTCAAATAACAAAATTACATCAGTTGCAATAGCCACGTGATTGCAGCAGTAAAATGACTGATGAGAACGGATTAGGATGGTGGATGGCCTAAGACTCGTCCCTCATTCATTGTAATTAGTCTACTAGTCTCAATAACTACACAATATCTAAGAATAACCACTTTCCTTTTGTTGAATATGCCTAAAGGAGTGAATACTTGCAGTTCGTTAATTCTGCTAGCCATTGGTGAGGTACAACCAAAGGATTAATTTACATTTAATGTTGTTGCTGTACACAATAGGTTAATTGTCCCTTATCATTCAGAAGCACGATTATATTTCCCTTATAGTAATCATTATAGCACAAAGCGGTCAAATACAAGCACGGAAATGCAAAACGCCGTTCTCCAAGCTTGGTGCTGGAATGTCTTATCACCAAGATGAGAAGAAAATCGGTGCAATTTTGTGGTAAGGATATGAATTATATTAATATCGGGGTCTAGACTACAGCGTAGAACTAGTATGCAACAAATAGCTTGTAGATGTGTGGAGTTAATAACTGGTAGAATTATCTAAATTAAAACCCTGCAAAGCTGGCAACATTGCAGTTCCCATGCTTGTTATGACGTAAGTAAATTGGACTATTGAATTACTGGGAGTTGAGAACACTGATCAATGTTGCTAGTTTAATGAAAAAGCGATGGCGAGAGTACACAAGCAAATACATGAGAGGGAAGCCTCATAACTGGCAAATGCCGTAGAGGCATCCTAAACTTAGGCCTAGAACGCTTCCTTCCTTAAAAAATATCCTTTCACAATAGAAAGAAATGTAAAATGTTTTAAAATAATGAAAAATAGGAAAGCTCCAGGAACAGAAAACATCACAGAGGAATTAATAAAGTACAGAAAGTTGATATTACAACTACACCTATTACATGTATTTAGTGTGCTGGAGGATGAAAAAAAAAAATCCAAAAGAATGGGAGAAAGCCAAAACTATCTCAATATTCAAAAAGAACAAAGAAATGAATTTAAAAACACATAGGGATATAACTTATTAAATATAAAGTATAAAATATGTGCAAAAATCATTACCTCCAGATTAATCATTTTATGTAATATAAAAATCAGTGAGGAACTAAGTAGACTTAGATCTAGCAGATCATGTATAAAAACTTTGCTAGAGTAGACCGCTTATCATTATGGAAAATATTATAACAAACATGATACCCCATAATCTAATAATGGTTATACAAAGCTAAAAATGATAATATATGTAAATGGAAAATCAACAGAAGAAATAAAAACAAATTTTGGTATAAAACAAGGATGTAGTCGCTCTCCAATATTATTTTATATATACGACATTCTTAAAGAATGAAAAAAGATTCTGCACCGAGGAATAGAATTAGAAAAGAATTGATCAGTAAATACTTTTCTATTTACAGATGATAAGAGTATCAATATTTGATAAGGAAGATGGACTACAAAAAGCAATGTAAGAACTAAATAAAATAAATAAAGAATACAGCATAATAATTTCAAGGACCAAAACGAAAGTACTCGCCTTCAGCAGTAATTACTCAGAACAAAAATATGATAGAAGAAAAAATAATAGAATAATTGTGAGGTTACATATGAAGAAGATAAAAATATTAATATAAAAATATAAAGTTCCAAGCCGTGCGTGGAACAATTAGAAATACTCTGAAAAACAAAATGAGGAAAACACACAAATAAGATTCTACGCAACCATCACCTTACCAGTTATTTTTAATGGAAGTGAGACTTGGACTTTAAAAAAAAAACAAAAAAAAACAAACAAACAAACAAAAACAAAAATAAACAGCTTAGTGGACAAAGACACCGGGTGTTATGCGCTTACAAATTTGCAATGGTGCAAAAACTATTTCTAAAAGTTCTATTATTCCTAATGACGCATGTACCCTAGTACCCTAGAGAATCTTTCCATTTTCTTGCATCGTGTAACTGTGAATGTGGCCGACGCTACACGTAAACAGTAGATTGGAGACGACCTATTTCGGGTGATTGTTAATATTTTCCATATATACACTTAATTGACTGTACTTATTATGAATATAATGAATAAAGATTCTTACTGTGAGAGACACGACCTTGCTTTGAAAGTAAGGACTCGTTCTGCTACACGTAATAAGTAGATTAGAGACGACAGAATTCCGGGGTGATTGTTAATATTTTCCATATATGCAAAATTGACTGTATTTATTACGAGTTTAATAACGAAAGGAAACGAAAATAAGTGTTTATTTATTAAGAACACGTGCGTATTTTCAGATAACAGAAAGTGCATTCATATAAAAAGATGTAAAATTAAGGATTTTGTGCTAACAATTAGTATTTAATCTTGTTTGGTTAACAAGTGAGAGCATTAATTGAATTCTCGCTCATATGAATTTCTTTTTCGGAAAAGAAGACAAGTATGATTTCTCTGTTAGTGTTCGGTACCGAAATTCTCTTATTATATGCAGTTCTAAAAATGATATATAAGATAATGAAAACCAAATTTTTCTCAATTCCAAAATTATTTTTTCGGATAAGATTGAAATCATGTACTTAAATATAATGATCAGCAGTCACTAGTGTCGAGTGTTTCGTTTATCCTCTTGTCTGTTGGCTTTTCCAAGACTGTCAAAAATTTGGTGTCCTTCTAAGGGCTTTCCACACTTCTGTCACAGCTTCCGCGCATCTGTCCCGATGACAATTACAGATATGCATCATAATGACTAATATATTTTCTATCGGGCCAAGTCTAGCCAATCTAAAAGTGAAATCTCTAAGGGCTTAAACCAGTTCCGCATACATTTTTATGTATGCACGCTACAATTGTCCTGTTGCAATATAATATGTCATATTTTCCAAATTCATTTAATGAAAATGTCTTTTCATCCGAACAGATTATCGAATTCCAAATATCTTGATATTTGCTGAGATATTGTAAAGTGGAACCTCGATGTTCATCTATTAGAGAGCATTTTGTACTAGGAATTCGATTATGGATTCCCGCTTAATGGAGGAGTATTCTAATAGTTCTAATATTCTAATTCTAATATTATAATAGTCGTACATTTACGACACGAAAAGGAACCTCAAGCCTGAAAGAGAGGCCTCTTAGCAAAATTTTTCGGCCGTTTCACGCCCTGAATTGAATGGGACGCTGATGACCTGAGATGTTAAAGAGAGTCCATAAATAAATCAATCAAACAAAAAAATCTGTCGTCTCTCTTCAAACGACTGGCTATCTTCTTCGCCTGTCGTCTCCCTTAGGTGATTTTGAAACCTTATTCCTTCTTCCTGGGAATTTCCAGATACAAAACTTTATAATATGTTTGTCATTTCCGGCTATATTGCTAGTTTTTGGTCATTGGAAATCGGGAAAGAAAAAACCAAACAAACAATTAAGTTCTACTAGTAAGCAGTGGCTATTTGTCATGAGCTTCGCAACCAGAGAGGGAGGCGTGGATCGTCCATGTTAAACGACCACAAATCTCTCTACTACAGAGAGACGAATTAAAAATATCATTGACCGATTCCGTGGTCTTGTGGGCAGTGGGTCTGTCTGCACATTCGGAGTTCCGGAGTTCGAATCCCGTAAAGTCAGTTGCCTGGGTAAGGATTTTTTCTCCTAGTGCCAGACAACTTTAAGCGTTATGAGCCCTATGCTTATTTACTCACTTATATTTCATCAAACATACATTCATGTCTTTAGAACCTCGAGGTTGTTAGGAGGGTTATACTCGTATATCTTTGTCCTTGGTTGTACTTATTGCAATTAAATTATGGTGAGTTGATCTTCAGTTTCCAAATATGTTTGGCATTTGTTGCTGAAATTAGGTACCATTTAGGAAATAGGTGCAGTCTAGCAATGGATGTTCATTTTATGTCCTTGCACTCTTAATTTAAATATTTTTAACGCTTTGGCAACGGATTTTTGCTGCGAGAGCCCTCAAACATATCTGTTTAGGGCAACTCTGCAATCGAAAGACATTGACATCCACGTCCCATAACGTGAGTGCTTCTACATGTAGTGCAATATGTTTAGCCTTAATAATGAACTTTTTTCACTGCTGTTATGTACTGTAAAATTTCTGGAAATCTATTGTCAGGGAAACTTGTTTAAACCCTTTGTGAATATGCGAAATGCATCACCATGAAAACTGTTTTTGAAATGGAATACTTAAACTGAGTCACTCCACTATGAGTTGCCACCGTAGTATAGTGCAGACGTGTCTTTTTTACCTTCCGAGTGTTCCGCAGCTAGCAACAGGTGTTAACAATGACTACCTTGGGAAGAGTTTGGGAGTAGCTGAAGAAGGGAGTTAAGAAAGGAGTTCAAGTTAACCGAAAACAACACGAACAACTGGTTTTGAAGGTTAATTCCGTAGTGGAAGCTTTGAGAAACCAGAGCATCACATTAGAGTACTAGAAGCGCAATGGTAATGCTGAAGACTAAATCGGATTACATGAAAAACCAGTGACGAAGAAACAGTTTAATCATAAATGGTGTGTCGGAGGCTCACAACGAGAGCTGGGAAGACACGGAAGATAAATGTACGATTGGCGTTACGATTAGAGGTACAATTACAAAACGGGGACCGCAAGAGGGCACACTGGCTAGGCAGAAGGGATAATAGCAGGCATTTAGTGTGTAAGCTGCTTTCATATAATTAAAGAACACGTTTTAACAGATAGTAACCACCTTCGTAATACGGGTTTCCTCATCGGGAAGGACTTGAGTGAGAAGATATGGGACGAATAGCAATATCTCATGCGGCACATGATATGGACGCCAACGAAGGAATGTCATGCCGTTATACGTCTTTAATAAGCTGTACATCATCGGGAAATTAAAAAGCAGCAAAGAGCTGGTGAAGATTGATAGATTGTCTCAGCAGGCAGGCGATAACGTGACCAGACAGTCAGTAAACAGTCACATCGGAACGGAAAGTGATAAAAAATTGCGAGTACAGGCTGGCCAGGAGACAATGAAGAAGCCACGAGACAGTCAAGAAACTCACACGGAAAACATCTGCAAGCGAATTCAGAGTGGCAAGAAACACTCACTATAGCAGGTAGGAGGGAACATTGGAGAAGAGCTGATCACCTGACGGTTGCCCTGTGGAATGTTGAGGGTCTGAAGTAAAAGCTTGCAAACAACAGGTTCATTGACTTTTAAATGGTGTAGACATTATGAGACTGACAGAAACTGGACTAAAATACGGTAAAAAGGTTAACTATTAGTGGTTTTAAAGCGCTATTTGAGTGGAGTTAAACAAGGAGCCTAAGAGAGAGGTGTGGTATTATATTTTAAAGAACAGTATGAAACTGACATGCACATTTTACATCCATAGGCTAAACATTAAATTATGTGGAGTTATAGCTGAATATTACCAATTAAGTGAGTGAATTAGTTTTATACTGGTTGCCAGCGGCATCCCGGTATGCCAACCCCAGCTTTTTTATGGGTTTGACTGGCACCGTCAAACACATTTATGGCACGTATACACACTCGGGTTTATTTGTATTGGAAGATTTTAATGTCTAAAAGGGAATTTTTAATCGTGTTTAACGCCCGTTTTTACCACTGGGGCACCACAGGCAGGGACACTGATGATGCATGAGATGAAATGATATGTTGAGAAAGGATATTTTTAAAGAAGGAAGCGTTCCAGGCCTAAGTTTAGGTACCTCCCAGAAAGTTGCCATAAATGAGGACTCGGAAAAACCTGGAAAAACCGTCAGTCAAGGAGGACGGTCCTGGCGGGATTCCAATCCCAGACCTCCCGCTCTCGAGCACGCGCCTTAACGACTGGCGGTTAAATCGGATGTAAAAACATAAGTACAGAATTTGGGGAAAATGACCGTAGGAGAGCAGTGCGAGACAGTAAAGACGCAATACTACACGTGCAAGAGAAGAAGTTATTTTCTTTCTGCGACGCCTTTCAACTGAAAGTTATTTACGGGAAATATGGGTCGGACATGGCCGGAGAATTAACGTTTATAAATTGCAATATATATATATAAAATAAATATATATTTATAAAATATATAAATTGCAATATATATATATAAAATAAATTGCAATATTGTGTACACACACACACACACACACACAAGAGCACATGCACGAAGTACGTGATTCAGGACATAGCTGAGTCAGGCACTTAGCGCACGGTACAACACAAAATGTAAACAAGCGAAGAAAAGAGCTGAGGCAGCGCTCAAGGCTTATAGAAGGGAGGGAGTTGAGAACAACCGTCTTTCTTACGTCCAACTAAGAAAAAAATATAACGACACGCAGGTAAGTGCCAAATCGGAATAGCAAATAAAACGCTGAGGGATTTTAGAAATGCAGCTGATCGAAGGTATAGATAAATATGTGGGATTTGCTCAGAAATAAATTAAAATATGAAAGTGAAGGCAAAAGCATCCAACCCGGAATGTAGTTGGCGTATTATAATAGCACGTGTGAAAACGGAATGGAGCGTGGGAGGGGGTGAGACTGTCTTTTAGAAAACTGCTTGTAATCCACCTGTACCAATACTATACGGAGAAGTAACGGATATCAAAATTATATTAGCTTTTTAAAGCCTAAAAATGGGTAAACATCCGGAATTGAAGAAATTGCAGCTTAATTTATAAACTTTTCTTTAGTAGTACCAGTAATAACAGGCGTCCTGCGAATCGCGTTTAATAAATTATTTAATGGAGAAAGAAAGACATCCGGAAGCATGGGTCAATGGCGATGATACAGCCGATATTCAAAGGCAAGTGTAACCCACGGGCGTGAGAAAACTACAGGGGTGTATCATTGTTAGGTAAAGTATACTGCAAGATTCTGAATGGTCGATTAAGGGGATGGGCTTACGTATCAAGCAGGTTTCAGGGAAAGGTTTTCTACGTTGGATAACATATTCGTTTTAAAGATGCTAATAGTTATGAATCTGAAAAGAAAACGTGGTAAATTATACAGCGTATTTGTTGATTTTGAAATAGATTCTGACAGTGTTCATAGAATGGTCTATGGGTAAACCTGTGTCAGAGAGATGTCCACCAGCGAAATGATAAAGCTCTGATGTAGATACACAGTGACGTGAAATTCGTGTTCACATATACTAAAACAGTTTTATCGGAATGTAGATCGCCAGTACAGGAGTTCGCAGGGATGTATTCTATCTCCGTTGTTGTTTAATCTACGAGATATCTCGAATGCTCTGTTAGAGGGAATATTAAATGCTACTGAAGTGGACGGTAAATGTATTCCTGTCCTTTCGTATGCCGACGATCTTGCAGAAAGACATTCTCATTGTAGAAGATTAAGAAATGGTATATGATGAAAATCAATGACTTTTAAAATTAACTACTTCTATGGCAAATATGAAAAATGGTACAACAGTTATTTGGGAGTAACCTTTAACATGTGTGGGAAATGGAATAAGCACTTATCTGTTATTAATTATAAAGTACGAAGTCAACTAAATTGAGTTACTACGTGTTCTGACTCGCGTTTCAGATATACCAGTAGATACACTAGAGGGGATGTAGGGGGGGGAGAGTTGAGCATATAAATAAAATTCAAGTCGATCTTTGGAAAAGGCTTCTCGGGCTCTCCAAACGAACATCAAACTGTAGGGTCATGAGGAAGGTGCGTTTGCTACGAAGATATGGTTACTAATAAAACAAGGAAGGTAAAATACTGGCTTAGATAATGCAGGAAGACCAACCTACACTTTGCGATAAATGCTACAGACACCAGATACGACAGATAACATCAACGTTTTGGGCTGCAGAGGTGGAAAAAGATTCAGGGGAAGTGGCCTGGATTCACTATAGCAACGAGATAATGAAAATAATAATAATACTGCTTTAAAAATATTAGAACAAGGCTAGAGGATATCAGCAGGCCTGAAATCGTTGCAGTATACATCACGAAGGTCTGCTTGAGACTAGCGAATGAAATGAAATTCACCTTGGGTAAAGAAGACATGTTCGTCCTAGAGAGAAAGGTAGGATCAGGTATGGGGGTGGTTTAGATTGGGAGTTGTATGACATGAAAAAAACCGGATACTTTTGGCAGAAGGATTACCCATTTCTTTTTTTTTCCCCTTTCTCTCTCTCTCTCTCTCTCTCTCTTTTTAATGGAGTGAGGAATGAATACATACCCGCTGGTAACACCTCAGAAAAACCCTGTTTCAAAAAAAAAAAAACTAGATCAAGCTTTCAGGTTAGATGGCAATAACTAGTTTAATTGTAAATAATACTTAATTACTTTCCAATTATATTTGTATATATCGTTCTTGCCATTTTCATAATGTGCTATATATTATAATTATTGTTCTATCGATTCTTCCTTATATATATCATACATGAGCATGCATTGTCGACGACCCATCCATAAAATCTATATGAAATGTGTATATAGAATTTAACAACAATAAAACACTACTAATACTACTACTGGTACTCCTATTGCCGCTGCTGCTGCTGCTACTACTACTACTACTACTACTACTACTACTACTACTACTACTACTACTACCACCACCACCACCACTACTGCTACTGCTACTTGTACTACTACTGCTGCTGCTACTACTACTACTGCTGCTGCCACTACTACAACTATTACTGCTACTACTGCTGCCACTACTACTACTATTACTGCTACTACTGCTACTTGTACTACTACCTCTACCACTACCACTACTACTACTACTACTACTACTACTGCTGCCACTACTACAACTATTACTGCTATTACTGCTGCCACTACTACTACTATTACTGCTATTACTGCTGCCACTACTACTACTATTACTGCTACTACTGCTACTTGTACTACTACCACTACCACTACCACTACTACTACTACTACTACTACTACTACTACTACTACCACTACTACTACTACTACTACTACTACTACTACTACTACTACTACTACTACCACTACTACTACTAGTACCACTACCACTACTACTACTACTACTACTAATACTACTACTGCTACTTGTACTAGTACTACTACAACTACCACTACTACTACTACTACTACTACTACTACTACGACTACTATTACTGCTGTTGCTGCTACCACTACTACTACTACTACTACTGTTGCCACTACTACTACTACTACTACTACTACTACTACTACTACTGCTGCCACTACTACTACTACTACTACTGCTGCTGCTACTTGTACTACTACTACTGCTCTTACTACTACTACTGCTACTACTACTACTACTACTGCTACTACTACTACTACTACTACTACTACTACTACTACTACTACTACTGCTACTACCGCTAATGTTACTACAACAAAGAAATAAATGCTACCGTACATTTTTAATACTTATATGTTACTTTCCGCAGATTATGCGTCCAAATGGCCTTGCACCTAAATTGGAAGTAATCAAAATGATAAACTTAATTGCCACGATATCAATTGAGTTCGGCGAGAGAAAAATGTAACAGAATTTTCGGAACCAAACTATACTTTAATCTAGTTGTGAGGACTCTATGAGTGGTTTAATTGTAGTATATTTTTAAAATCTTTCAACATTCCATTTGCCAGAGTTCATTTATTGCGTTATTTATCGCGTAATTTAAGAGATGACAAAAAAAAATACACAACCAGTCGACGGAAATAAAATGCCTATGATGCCTCAATTGTGAAAATTGGGTTTAACCACTACAGAAAGAAAAAAGTACTTAAATACAGCAGCAATCGCCAAAACTGTTTGGACAACAACGGATAGCTATTGAGCAGTTTATACATAATGATCGTTAGTAGTTTTTATTGTAATCGGTTAAAATTCCGCAACTGAGACTGTTGATTGTACAACCGCCAAGTGCTCAAGTGCCTTTCGATAGCTACTAACCAAGCAGATTATCCCTATAAACATACCTTTATGTAGTGAAAAGTTCGTAATTAAACAACAATTTTCCTGCTCTTACTGAGCTTTTGACCAATTAAATCATTTACATATTTGAGTATAATAGGTATCCATTGTTGATAGCTGTGAATGAACTTCTGAAAACTGGTAAACCAAATGCATAGTGAGGGTTTTGTGGTATAGACTTCGCGTTGAAATATTTGTAAAAAACCGATTCGGGCAACTGTTCCACTGAAATCAGTTGTGCCAATATCCTGGCAATCAATTTGGGTAAATTCGGTGGATTTTGAATCGATTTTGATGTTTAAATATTTTAAATTTTGGTGCTCTTTCTTGAGCTCCAAGGATTAGGGGAGAGAGAGACAGAGAAAGAATAAGTTTTATAAAATAAAAGGTTTCAAAAGTGTGGATGGATTCTTTATTACGTACGGAACACAAGAGAAGGGTTACAACAAGCACAACATAAAACACTAAAAACACTTAATAAACGTATTTAATTTAATAATTAATGAGATGGTTATATTTTCAAATTGTAACGAGGTACAGTGAGTACTATAACCAAAAAGAAAGGACCAGAACATCCCTATGAGCAATTAATAATTAAAATCCTTTGCTAGATAATAGAATGATAAAGAAAATATTGACAAAATATTGCTACAACATTAAACACCCACTTATATGATAACACATGAAAACAACAAAACCCCAATTTAACAATCTTGAATTGTTATGTTGGTCATTATGAAGCTCATCAAAGACCGGAAATGTGGTAAATAACTAAAAAAAAAAACAAAAAACAAATAAAACCCGTCATAAAGCACATTAAAATTGAACAATCTTAAATTGTGTGTCAGTCATTATGAAGTTTATCAAAGCCTGACATATAGTAATTTACTAAAAACGCTAGTATACCAAAGATAATAAAATAATGTAATGCTATAGTAAGAATTAAGCAGAGGGGAGCGAGCCTCAAAGTCATTAAAAAATTGTGAAGTTAATATAGGTTCAAGAGGAAAGGATCATAGTGCTTGCATAGCCACGAGTCAAAAAGAAGTTTAATTTGGTAGTATTATGTGAAAAAATGCAAAAAACCATACCCGAGTCGTATAATACACTGACACGAAAATTATTGCATCCTTAGCGATTAAATTGTTTTAAATCCCCTAGGCGGTACATAAAATTCATAACTATGGAGACACTTTACTGTCGTAGAGCGTAATATAGCAGTGTCCAAACGCTAGACATAAACCAGATCAGAGGGGCAAAATGTAAAAAGATGATTCGCCAGGGCTAAAGTTTTCCAAAGAGTATGATTTACTTCACCCATTCTTGGTGCACATGCATATGTCGGCAGCAAATTCGAAGTAGGACATGTTCCAAAGCTCAATAAACTAACCGTGTATCATGCGCTAAGCGCCCGACTGAGTTATTTATTGTAAGTTATTTTAAAGATTCAGCGACCTTTGCCAGTCATGTGAGATATTTATACAACAGTGTAAAATTTTCCAAAATCACAAATTGAATGAGTACCTCAGTACTCTTTCCGGATATTTCATTGACCTCAAGAGCTTGAGTTGTCGAACAAATTTCACATCGGAGATTTTTCCACAGGAACCATGGAAACAAAGATTCACATTTAAGGAAGGTAATACTTGTGCACATTGAGCAATCCTTAGGTACAATTTTCTAAAATTTCAATATATTTTAAGCATGAAAAAGTGAGCAACAGCCTTGTTTATAATCCTAAATAGAATGACATACAATTCGGACGGCATAGTATATTGTTAGGTAAAGTATACTGCAAGATTCTGAATGGTCGATTAAGGGGATACCATTCACCAAGGAAGTTCCAAACTATACACTGCTCTTTTTGAAGAATGGGTCCAGCTACCCAAAGAACTCTTGAGGCACCTTATAACAAACATTCCTAATCGCTTTTGCGGTATGGGTCCACATGAAATGGTACAACGAGGAAATTTACAAATTAGTATTGCTTTGAAATGAAATATAAACAGAGCCTTCATTTTTTTTTTATTTACGGACGCTCTTTAACATCTCAGGTCATCAGCGTCCCATTCTATTCAGGGCTTGAAATGACCGACAAATTTTGCTCAGAGGCCTCTTTTTTCAGGCTTGCGGTTCTTTATCGTGCCGTAAATGTACAACACGGGACCCATGGCTTTACTAGGAAGTAAAGGAAGGAAGTCATACTTAGAATTTTTACGCCTGAAAAAATCCACCGGTCCTGGCCGGGATCGAACCCACGATCTAGCCTTCATTTGAACGCATGACCGACTTAACGGGGATTTGCCTGCCCTGTTTCTAACCAGTTCTGTTCACCTCTTCATTTTCCCTCCTCTTCGTGTACTGACGCGCAGTCTTTGTGCTGTAAAGAAGTTGAGCGTTGTGAGATCACGAGTTTCGGTGTTATGGTGTGTTATAATGCCAAAAAAGTCCGTATACTTTAGCACACAGATTCTTCATGTATGATAACCGTGTGACAACAAACTCTTATAGAGAAGTGAGACGGCGATTTATAGACGGATTCACTGCTCCTCACAGAGAAACGGTTCGTAATCTTGTGAATAGATTAGGGAAACGGAATCTTCTATTGACAACAAACCAAAATTAAAACACCATGTTCTTACAGAGGAAAACTCGATGATAACAGAGAAAGCTAGAACGAAGTCCAAAGAATCTCTGAGAAAACTTGCACATGAATTTCGCCACTCGGCTTGGAATGCAACTAAACTTTTAAAATTAAAACCCTATACGATAACTGTAGGAATTACAACCACGCTATAATGTGAGTACAGTTAATTTCTACAATTGTGTGTTGAATAATGTTTAATGTCCGTTCTATTGACCCACGTTTAATTACTTTTTTAACGGATGAAGCATGATTTTGTTTAAATGGCCATGTAGCGACACAAAACAATAGATACTGGAGTGTAGAAAAACCTGGTCTTGTACACGAAATGCATTGTATGACCAAACAATTGTGTTTCGTGAGCTGTAGAAATATATGCATTTGAATTTAAGGGACTATGAATTTCCGACTCCACTAGCAAACAACGTACTCTCCGTTGCCAAGCAAATGCCCGTTAAGCCGGCCACACGTCCAAACGAGGGCTATGTATAACGAGGATTAAGAGATATATGAGATGTGAATTTCACTTCAAACACTTCAAAACTTCAAAAACTAATCTTAAACATTTCCTTAATTTTACCTTTGAATTCCTCTGCTGTCTGAGCAGTGGGGAAAACTTGTTGAAACTACCCATATGATTTCACTTCTTCCGTCAGTTTATTTAAAAATTGGGTCAGAATGTCATTTATGTACTTTTCTCCATTTACTGTCTGCTCGTAAACAATCTGATCGATTATGTTTCTTGCCCCACTTCCACGCAAAACTTTAATTTTCCTATCATGAGTGGTTTCTTGTTTACCAGTTGGATTTTCAGCAGATCAATAGCGAGTGTGGTGAGTAAGACCATTTTAGTGCAACCACGCCTCGTTTGAAAAGAACACAAGCTGTGGGTCGATTTACTCCTCAGTCACTGATGAAAGAAACCACTCACAATAATGCACACGTGTTACGGTATCACTTTGTAGACAACGAACATGTGTACGCTTGTAATATTTGAGTTTTAACAATTTTGTTGCTGTATGTGTAGAGAACATTAAACCCCAATTTATTCTAATTTCAATAGTGCTTTTGTTAGCGAATGTTCCAGATTTGCGGCAATATTATCTAATTTACCTACTGTTAAAACTAAATGTCATAAGATCGTGAATTTCAGTTCTAGAAGAAGGAAATTTTCAAGGGAACTTCTGAAAACTTCCTCATGAACGCGACGAACTGATTCGTGTTTATAATAACATTAACACACATATACACAAAATACGTTGATCTAAAGTCAGCTGTCTTGCCATTGTCGCGAACGAATGTCGAGTGACTGTTTGGAAGTTCAAGGGCAGTCAGGCAGGCGGCCGTTAGTGGGGAAAGCAGTCAGCCTTGGTCGAAACGCAAAAAAAGTGTGATCGGTAAGGATATATTCTGGAAGCCCAGTAGGTAGGTCATTATTTTTCTGTACTTGTTTATCTTCGAGCACAAATCTGAAAACTATATATATTTGTTCTAATAATTTGCAGTTTTGCGTATTTTATTTTTTTAATTTTCTTATAATTTCTTTGTGGGGAAATCGTTCAAATATGTATTTACATATTCTCTTATAATCTTATTAAGCAATAACCATGTTCTACAAATCATAATGTTCAGCAAAATATTAGCTTCAACACGTGTTATTGATCAGATTTGTATTTTAAGTCGTTCAGAAAATTTATTTATGAAAAATGAACAGAATGCAGTAAATTTAGCAATTATTATCATGAAAACTCTTAGAGCAAGATATGGTATATTTCACTAAAACATTCGTATTAATTGTTGTAGTAAAATTATATTTAAATTTAAAAATTACGAGGGTAGTTATAATTTTCTGTTCAAATTCACATAGAATCCTTCGCATGTAACTTTCACACACATTGGATTCCGCTTTTGTTAAATTTTTTATAAAATTTTATTTCTTATATAATACGTATTTATTCTATTATAGGTTTTAAATAAGATGTTTTGTTTTCAGTTTTACGTGTGAGGCATTCATGCCATTTCTTGTGTAGCATTGAGAAATACTTAACGGCCTATCAACACATAGATTGTGCTTAAGGATTTGGATACAAGCGTACTTTAGAATTGTTGTGATAATATAAAAAAATATTGATTTGCTTTATCTTAAGTATAACTGGAAAAAAATCTTCTGTTTCAAAAAGAATGAAAACTTATTTCTATAGAAATGTAATTTAGTTGTATGTGCATATGTGCCATAGCAATAAAAATTAAAACTTTTTATGGGCTAATGTTCACTGTCATTTTATTTTATTTTATAGAAAGTAATTAGTTATATGTGGAGATTCTAAAGCATAAATACACTTTTATTAGTGTTACGACTTCCTTTTGGTAAAATGTAACATGTTAACAAATATAATTATAATTCATATTTCCACATTCAAAAGATTAAATGAGGTTGTTTAATTTTCACTTACTTCACTTGTGTGAATTTTTTCTATGCACAGAATTTTAGCATATGGTTGTTATTTTAACCTGGATGGAGGGAAAGGTTTTCAACGTTTTGCTATGTACTGCACATATACAGTAGTTCCGCCTTTGTCCATCAGGTGTCACCGTTTGCAAAGTGGTGGCTAAAGGTAAGCAGATTCGACTTTGACCATTGTCCGCATGAAATTTGGAAAGGATTCACAATTTCATTCCCAGATGGTATACACAAATAGTAAATTGATTGATTGATTTGGTTTATTTATGGACACTCTGTAACATCTCAGGTCATCAGCGTCCCATTCTATTCAGGGCGTGAAACGGCCAACAAATTTTGCACAGAGGTCTCTTCTTTCAGGCTTGAGGTTCTTTTTCGTGCCGTAAATGTACGACACGGGACCCACGGCATTACTTCCCTTCCGAAGGAATCCATACTTAGGATTTTATACCCGAAAAAAATCCATCGATCCTGGCCGGGTTTGAACCCGCGATCTTGGGTTTAGAAGGCAAGTATGGTTACCACTACACCACCAGGACTGACACAAATAGTAACGGGATACTGGTGTAAAGGAAAAAGCAAAGTGTCAGACGTTTCTATTTAGGCCATCTCGTTTAAACCATGTGATTTTGGGGGGGACTTACGTCAAGTATCAGGTCTTTGTCCTCTCTACCTGCGATTATTCCAGATTTGCAGAATGTTCAGAGATGAATTTCATTGCTGATATACTGGGGGCGTATGTGGTGTGGAAACAAATGGACTATTGTGTACTTTTCTGTAGAGTTACAAAAGACGCGCATATTGCGCATTAATAATGAACATATTAATACTTTGAGAAGTTTGCTACACAATGAAAAACTCTTAAGTAATCTTGTCTTAATTGTATTACGAGCTGTAGTTTTCGAAAAACCTACAATCATTTTCAATAACGTTATACACTTCTGACCTCTCCGAGTGAGATTGCAACTCTGTTCATTTTTCATGTTAAAATATGTGAGTACATTTTAATATCACGAAAGTGATGCAGCTGAACTACATCATTTATACTTTATGTAAACATATCCCCATTCCAGTTTAATTGGAAAAGCTAGAGCAACAGAGTTGGGGTATTGCCTGTGTAAAGGAAGTGGATATGGTTATTAACATGTCATGTGGATAAAACAATGAGAATGAACTTGAATTGCTTTTTAAATTATAGGCAATGAGTGCAAAAGGCCTAAGATGCTCCATTTGGTTTAGCGACACTGGTGTATAGACATTTCTACTGATCAACGTGCCTTATCTAACTGCCGATCAGAATTCGTTCTGAAATAAATGGAGTGCAGAATTCACTTTACTATTAACATATAACTAAACAAGTGAAGCTCAGAGAACTACACCCTTTATTAAAATTATTTTGCCTGTTTAGGTGAAATAAATTGGAGTCTGTTTGGATTATGTGCTTCAGAATGAAGGGCTTCATGAGGTACATCTCTTTATTAGAAATAGTTGTCACATCTCTGTTGGTATTAAATAGATTACCTACAGTGCTTCTTCAGTCAAGCACTGTGAAACTCCTTTGTCAAATAGCATGCTGTTTCAACAAAAAGCAAGCCGTAATTAACCCTAAGATGCCAGAGACTCTTTTGTTAAAGAAAGTTTTTCATCCAACTTAACTATCACTCACAAATTAACTCCCACAAATGTGTTGCCTTTTTAATACTATGTATTTATTTTCTTGAAACTAGTTTTACAAAGATGCTATTACAAAACAATAAGACCAGATAAATCAAGCAGCCAGTAAGATATTGAAAGAAAAACACAAGAAAATAAATTGCGCCAAATTATTATAGAGAATAATGGGGATAATATTCAGTCATATTTAAGAGTGAAGACGTGTTTCGTTTGAGAAACAATGCTTAAGAGAATTTACTTTTTAAATCCTTTTCAAACTTTTTTAAATATGAAATTAATTGTTTGATTTTATTGGATTATTAAATATGAAGGATAATATTTCCGTACTCCAGTCTTGCTCAAATGCTGGTTGCTTGTGCCTACACCCCCAATGGGGCAGCTCCGGGAGAATAGGATGAAGTGAAGGAGAAACCGGACGACCTGGATCCACTGACTCGAAGGCACGGTCGTAGACGCAGTCTGTAACTTTGTTTTCATGTAGAACATTCCGACGGCGGAGTCCCTTCTGCAAAGGGTTTGAGTCACTCAAAAGGGTCGCTTCCATAACAGATCTTTACACAAGCGCAAGCCACCGCCACACGGCACATACCCACCTCACCTTAGTACTTTCGACTAAATGACAAAACGGAATAAAAATATGAAACGGAATAGCGGAAAACTCATGGAAAGGAATATCCACCGCAGCATTCGCCTAAGTAACAGGGGGAACCACAACATGGTATAAAATTATAAACGTAGTAATGAAATTTTGGGGACCAGCGTTCACGGCTTAAGTTTTAGATACCTCCCCGATATTTTTCATGCGAAGATTGAATAAAATCTGAAAAAAAAAAAAAAAAAATCGGTCGAAGGGGACGATTCTAGAGGAATTGAAACACTCAGGAAACCGTGCCTTAGCGGTCTCGGCCACTCATATTAGCGTTATAAAGACAACGTGGTGCTCACACACTGCAAGTAATTTATTTTCCGACCTGTAATCCCCCCAAAAAGCTAATGATGAAAATATACAATAGTTCCTGTCTCTCACCATCAAACAATATTTGATTTTGGATTCTTATAAGATGCACACAGTACAATTGCTTATTTGAATAGGGTAAAACTAAAATTTAAGGCAGGTTTTGCCAAATTACATAGATAGAAACTGCCGACAAAGTTTTCGAATTAGAAAAATCCTAAAACAAGTTATTTGGGTGTATATTTGGTCACCTCTAGAAACGCTTACGACGGAATCACACATGCTTGTATTTGTTTGTTGATTTTGTTTATTTACGGACGTTCTTTAACAACTCAATTCATCAGCGTCCCATTCAAATCGGGGCGTGAAACGGCCGATAAATTTTGCTCAAAGCCTCATTTTTCAGGCTTGAGGTTCTTTACATGCCGTAAATCTATGACTTGGAACCCACGGCTTTACTTCCTTTCCGAAGGTAGCCACACATATGATTTTTACGTCTGAAAAAATTCATCGACCCTGGCTGGAATTGAACCCGCAATCTTGGATTTAGGAAGCAAGTACGGTTACCACTACACCACCAGAACCGGCTTCTTGTATTTGTGAACAATGGTTCAGAGCCAATGCATACCAAACATCATTTCTGAATATAGCTTTTTGGGGAGGGGTAAGTTTGCAGTCGTTGGCAGAGAAAGTCTGGTCGCACTTGTAATTCTACTTTTTTTTCTTCTTTATACTTCAATTAGCTCTTCCACCGGTTTGTTTTCTGGAAAGACAAACTTCATGGTTACGGTTTGAGTGACAAGTAGCTGCAATTACAAAAGATGTGCAATGATCAGAGGTTAATTTGTTTCAGTAGTGTTTAGCACCGGTTTTTACTCTTGAGGCACGACAGGCTGTGGACACTGATGATACACGAGATGAAATGATATATTGGGAAATAATTTTTAAGGAAACGTTCCAGGCCTTAATTAATGTACCTCCCCGGCATTTGCCATTATGAGAACTGAGGAAAACCTGGAAAAATCCTCAATCAGGGAGGACGGTCTTGGGATTCCAACCCCAGACCTCCCTTTCACGAGTCCACGCCTTAACTACCTGGCCACCCGTGGCGGTCAGCAGTGGCAGGCATTAGTGAAGCCATCATACAAAATAACATATAGCAGAAAGTTCTCGAAAACGAATTATCCTAGCTCAGATTTGCTTTTCGAAGAATGCATTCAGAATGAATGAACGTTGTTGTATAGTGAGTATAACTACTTACTTCAGAGATGACTGTTTTGTCCAAACTACTCTCACCGTCTCAGCCAAATCTAAATTTGTTTAGACTTTCTATTAGATGAATTTGACAAAGAAATGTCTTCAAAGAGAACAGATTTGATGAAAAAAGTGGTACAAAAATCCGAAATAAAATATACACCTACTAAATTTTATTTTCAGTTAAGCCAGGATTTACCAGAGACTGTAATGCAAGCAGTGAATATAAGCCAACTTGCATATAGGTGCGCATGTTTTGCAATCAACTAAACATGTAAGCATAACAGCGAACGCGTGGGTAAGAGCTGTTGTTTTAAGATCCCTGCTGAGCTGTTATGTTGAGCAGTGGTAGATTTCACCACGAGCAACTTGGGGTCTTCCGTCTGTGCGGGTGTGTACATCCGCATCCTGACTGGTAATAACGGTCTTTGGTTAGGGGATGACGAGAGGGAAGAACATATTTAATTTAAAAGCTTACCATTTTCTATTACGATATTGCATGGCACCTGTTCAACTGAAACTAGCTGATGAGTATAATTTTCTAAATGAAATATGGTTTCTGAGGAGGTGGTGCCAGAAATTTGGTTCTTCTTCATTATCGCAAAGATTCACACGAACGTATAAGGAAAGAACCAACAAAACAAATAAAGACAGAGTTTTACAATTAAAGTGGTATTTTGTACTTGGTGAAAAAATTGGGATCTATAGGCTCATCTAAAGCGTCCCTGAAAACCTAATTTGGAATATTCACGTTGTAGAAACATGCAAGAAAATGTTTTCAATAATAAAAGACTTACAAATAATTAACAATTTTCTTTGTTTTCCGCGAAAAAGTTTGTGTAAATACTTTTGATATTACACTTCAATTACTGCGACTTTTTGCATGCTGACCTCAGCACCGAAGCTTCAACGTGTTCTTAATATTTCTACATTTTCAATATACATCAATTTGAACATATCATTCCATTTATCGAACTATTACCCTGCCTCCGTCTTAAGGAACCAAGAACTTTACACTTCTTATTTTACTCTTATCGGATCCTTCACACAACCAAGTCTGCTGGTATGTCGTTTTCATTAACTATGTTCATATCATAGTCTCATATAAGAACACAACATCACCGTTTACTATCGATATCATTACATCGAGCAACTTCACAGTTTCCCTTGCTCGTCTTTGGAATTCCTTACCTTGTAATATCAGGAACTGCCAGAAAATTTCTCAATTAAAACGAATATTACTATTAATGCTCTATAAAATTAATTCGCAACTAAGCCTTATTTTTAATTTAAAGTTTTTACACTACTTAATTACTTACTAGATATGTTTATAATTTTAATATTATGTAATAATGTAATGTTTGCAACTTTATTTTGTTTATTGAAATCTGCAGTATTTGTGTTAGTGGTTAGGGTACTTAAAATTATTTTCAATAAATTTATTTATGTAATGTTAAATTAAACGCTTTATCAAATTTATTGTATTACTTTGTATGTAATATGCATCATAAGTATATTGGTGAGATCTGATGGTCTTAGTATTTCCAGTTTAAATATATAATCTAATATAATTATTTTTGCGTTTAAAAGAATGAAATATTTCCTATTCAGCTATAAAATGTTGTAAAATTTATTTATTATAATGTCTATAAATAAAACTAGCAAAATTATGTTTATTTTCTAAATCTGTTTCTTTATTATTTTGCTAAATAAATAAACAAGTAGATGGGGTAATAAATCTCCTTGATTGAGAGGTTGCAGTATCAATTTCCAACCTTTCTTTATAAACTACTCTACCTGTCAATCAAGGCTGTAAACATTAATAATTATTTGCTACCTGAAAATGTTAGAAAAACTAGAAAACATATTCGTTTCAAGAGGAATAAAATTTTCACGCTGAGCACCTGAATTTGATATGTAGGTACAAACGAATACAGAATGTTCCGCTTAGAGACATTGTGAAATAAGCGATCACTTGAAGTGAAACACATTTTTAACATACCGTTTTACGTTAGTTTGATATAGAAATTCTGTAGCTGTAGGAGAATGGCCAATGGGACTCGATATGTGCGTTTTCAGTTGCCTGCAAACCTTTAAACTCCACTCATTCCTCTCATGCAATCATGGCGCTGTACACTTATAAGATTCCAGTTCTGCTAACCATAGCACGCAATGAACTGTTTGTTGTAACATTTGCATGCTTAGCGTAGTGTGTCTGTTCCTTTACTGTATATGTACCGCTAGGCTTGTCCTGGCATTAAACATTTACGTGCATGCTCAACTCGCAAGCAAACGTTGTTCACACCATTGTTGTTCTATAAATATGGAGAGCTTCTGTACCTTATATAATGCAAATGACAATAATATTTTCCTCGGTTATAAACGGTTTGCATTTGTTTCTTTGCATCTCTGAGCTAAACATCCTGTATATTGCTTTTCACGACTTGCATCACGTATAAGTCTGTCAGGTCCTCTTCTTTCAATATCGTGTTTTATTACAGCTTTGCTGAATCATATTGATTTATAAAGGTTTAGGGAATAACTCATTTTGTATTTGTAGTCTTAAGGCTTCCTCTGTATCTTTAAAATATTACTTTCATTCGTGTATTTTATTTCTATTGTATAGTGTTTTAGAATGAAACTTTTGAATTCAGGAATGTTCTATAACTCTTCAAATGCACAAGAACAAAGTTAACTAAAATATGTACATGAATGTTTAAAGCTGAATTCGAATATGTTATGAGATTCTTTTTCATCGGGGAGACTGGCATTTCTTTTCTTTCTTATTTATTACACGTATTTAAAATGTTAAAAAGTTAGTACTTAAGCTATATTTGATAATTTACCACCATATTTTGCTCTTGGAATGTCGTTCTTCATAGTTCAATAACAGTCAGCGAACATGCATATGACAATTTTAGAATATATTTTGCTTTTGGAATGTCCTTTTCACTGTTCAGCAACGGTCGGCTAGCATAATTGAACTTTATTTGTCTTGGTACTTCATTCCATTGGAGAAATGTCTCGCCATGCCCATCGTTGGACTCTTTCTGGGAAGAAGTCTAGATGGTAAGTTTAAGAATTGAAGTTTTAAAGACGTGTTAAGATTGCATAGCTTTACATGAATTCACCAGACTTCACTATACGACTGCAGTTATTTTCTTTATGAATGCTAAGAAAACCACAATACATTTTTCGAATGGTTGCCAAGCTGCTTCATTTAATATTTTAATATTTAAATATTTTAATATTTTAGCTGCTTCATTTAATATTCATTTAATATGAAAATGCTCATCATCAATTATTAGTCATCTTGTTTGTGACCGTATAAACATTTCTCCTTTAGTTTTCGTCAATGATTTTGTGATATTAAATTATCAAACTGCAAAAGTGCAGCGTCAGTTTAATCAAAATGTTTCATAATTCACGTTTTATATGCAAAGGGAGTAAATATATTTTCTCAAGATCTACTAAAAGGTATATCGCACCTTTTTCTGTTCAGGAGTAAGAGATTTGCTTTTAGATCATTATTTTCTAAGTGAAACTTCCTTATCCCTTATGTCCCATTCGCACAAACACTACTAGTATTTATTTGTTGGAATATATGAACATACAGAAAATAAGAGTGATACATGGGTGACATATACGTTAAAAATGGCTACTTTGTCTGTTAAAGCAAGTGTCCCAGCGCGTCACAAGGTATGGATACCCTGAGCGAAGAACGTCCGTTGTTGACTGCCGAACCAATCTTCAAAGAAACGGATTCCCCTCTGCTTGGTAACGCAGCAGCAGAAAGTACACATTCGCAAATATTCTGCTCCTCAAAAAGATGGTTGGGGACTCACTGCGCGCAAACCTTGTGATATCCCAACCGTTGATTGATAATGGCGTGAACAATTCCATTGCTCAGTGACAAAGTTTCTGCAATCTGTCAGATGGTGATTCGACGATCATCCCTTACGGCTGCAATTGATTCCTCGGTGATAGTTAACCGAACTTGACCAGATCTAGGCATGTCCTCAATGCGCACATGTCCGTTACGAAAATCGCCACTGAACAGTGGGCTGCGTGAAAGACACTCGTTCCCATACACAATGTTAATGCTACGATAAATTTCGGCTCCACTGACACCTTCTGCCTATAATATTGAATTACTACTCGCTGTGCCCGTTTGGACAAATCCATGTTGTGAACGTATTCAGTTCAACGTGCTTCTGCACATGTAAACAACACACCGAGCCGTCACACCATACCAGTCTGCTTCCTTACATACAACGCCACCTACCAGAGCAAACACAAAGCTCTACATAGTGAAGCTACTACGCTGCAACAAAAGATTTAGTTTAATTTGGGCAACCCTTATATATTTCATATCAGCGGCACGCGTTAAAGACATTGATGGAAGTTCAATGTTCTTATGCAGAAGTACATATAGCCTTCAAACTAACTTTTGCTATGAATAGGTGACAATCCTCTGGACGTTTTTATCGGTCCTGGTGTTCCTAGTGGTCACCATACTTGCCTCGTAGACCCAAGACCATGGGTTCAAATCCGTTCAGGATCGATGTATTTTTTCGGGTGTAAAATCGCAAGTATTTCCTCCTTCCGATAGAAATTAAAGCCGTGGGTTCCTGTCGTAGATTTAAGGTATTTAAGAGAACGGTGCCTCTGAGCAAATTTTGACAACTATTTCACACCCTTAATTATGTGGGAAGCTCATAACTCGAGATGATAGAGAGCGCCTGTAAACAAAGAAATGCAAATGGCCGATGTTGATGTCCAAGAGTCCCATAACTGGAAAAAAAAAAAAAAAAAAAAAAAAAAAAAAAAAACATTACTAAAAATCGCCACTCTTTAGAGAACCAGTTTATTAAATCACTGAACAGGTATATTATTTTTGGACCTTTGTGGAGTAGATTCCATTTTTGTTTTGGAACTAAGAAAATCAGGTTGTTTAAGATTTTCTTTATTTAATAATTTAGGTTTTAATGAACTTTGCTTCGAACCTAGGATCACTTTTCTTCTTCAGTATAATTTAGGTCAGAGTCGGGGTTATCATTTAAGGTAATGAACTGAACAATTTGGTACAGGATACTCTTCACTATATATAACATAGGCCTCGTTCAAGTGGTAAATTGGGATTCTTAACTGTATATTTAGTTTTTAACGTGATACCTCTAATGAAAAGTTAAACACAAACCTTTAACACTTATGGTTCGTTGGTTCCCAACCAAATCATAATTACAATTGACATGTGCCATTTTAACCCAGTAAAAAGCCTATACAATACACAACACATATTTGAAACTCTGGCCTTGTAAAAAAAATTACACCAAAAACAAAGTTAATGGCACTTTTTGAACACTTTCTTGATATATTAAATTTTTCTGATAATAAATAATAAAAGAAATAAACAAATACAAAACACAAAACATCAGCTCTAAAGAAAAACAAATACTTGTGCTAACAGGCACCCTACAAGATCAATACTGGCATTCTACTTACATAACAACACAACATTTAAATATGTCAGAACATTATTATTATTACCTAACTGTTTTATCTGGTAGTTGGTTTAAGTTAATTTAAAAAGGCATATTTACGAATACAAAATAAAACCCATTCATTTATAGAAGACGTCTCGCTACGTATTGCCCAGGTTTTGAGAAAGAAAAATATAAAAATCGTTTTAATAGAATAACAAAAATTAGTCAAATGCAGCGTTTCTTGAAAGATGAAAGCATCATCTCAGCTCCACAGGAATATATAAAATACCATGCGAATGTGGAAAAGCATATATTGGTATGATAGGAAAATCCATTAAATCTCGGCTTGTAGAACACAATTAACATTTATGTCATAATCAGCTAGAAAAATCTGCAAATACCGACCATGTCATTCAAAATTACCATGGAATAATGTTAAATAAGCAAAGTAACTGGAACAAAAACAGGATGTTTTATTCTGACTCGAACAGATGCCTACAAAATAGAGCAGCATTCAGATAATATAAACAAAGACACAAGTTTTCAAATAAGCAAGACTTTTAATTTGTTTCCAGTCTACAAACAACGTCTGCGCTACAACACTTCCATCCCGCCCCACTTCTAACGGTTCTGTACTTCTGCCTCTCCAGAAACTTTCAGTCCACTGTTGATGCTGATCGTAGCGTGGGCGAAAGCTCTGGTTTTTAAATCAATTTAAACAAACAAACACGACAAATCATCCCGGTAATTATCAATTTCATTAATAACAAATCCGGCCGCGAATTAAAAAATGCCAGAACATGTCTGAACATGATATGCCTGTATACTCTTGGCATTCTAGCTTCCAAGTTATGGAATACCTATTTATATGAATATAAACAAATAAAAAGTAAATTTAAAGTTAACAAATCCAAATACATGAAATAAATAACAAGAAATAAGGAATCTATTAATCTTTGATGGAAAAATTCTAATTACATTTTTAAATTTAGGATACGTAAACCGCTCCATAGCTCTAACCACTAAGTGACGAAAACAAAATAAATAAATAAACGTAATGAAAAAAAAAACACATATTCTAAACAGGTAGCATGACCTATGCAGAATTTTAGTCAACGTAGATTTCCATAGCGAAATTTATTTAACGACAATGTTACACATTGAAATAAATGAAGATTATGTAAAGAATTGCATTAATTGTTTCAGTAACTTACCATTCTTACTGAGCAGGGTGGCTCGGGCGGTAACGCTTCGGACGGACGGCATGGGGAAAGTTCGGGCTCAAGTCCCTTAATGCCTCTTGGCTATTTTCCTGTTTTTCCCTGGTCACTTAAGCGAATGCTATAATGGATCTTTCCTTTCCACAAATTTTCTGCTTTCCCATTTCGTACCATTGGTTCTGTTATAGGATCGGAAGTGCCAGATTAGGTGGGCAGGTGCATTATAACGGTAGCTTTTGCTTTGTAAATGTATCGAAGAGGCCCTTCTGGGGGCTTAAACTCCTTGGAGGGTTGCAGGGTTGGAGGGAAACAATGTTACGGACACCATATAGTTCGTCTTGTCTTTTACCGCCCATGGATTCTGCTCACCCGGTGTCTCCGTCACCTAATCCCTTTCTCTCAGAGGTGCCCCCATTCGAATATAGACACAAACGGCCAGCATTTGAGCAAGCCTGAAGTGCCGAAGTATCCTCTTTTGTCCCTAACAATCCAAACCAATTAATTTTTTTAGATATGTTCTAAGGGTATGAGTATTTTGCTGTATTTAAGTTATATATTTATGGTTTTAGAACATTTTCTGCAACATGTTGACATTTTATAAGCTGAATCAGCAACATATACGGGTATTTTTTTGTCCTAATGTCTATTTCTTGTTATCTTAGCACATTCACAGGCTGTGATGAATATAAGATAACAGATATTGAAAATGGATCCATATTTGTGTAACTTTTTGAATGCTTAAATACATTCCTCTGCAGTATAACTTGTTTTCACCACCATTCTTAGACCAAAATATATTCAGTTTCACTTATAACAAATCAATATATATATATATATATATATATATATATATATATATATAGAATTAATTGGACTAATAAAAAGTGATCAGATACACGAACACATATCAAAGTATAAGCAGTGACAAAAGCAAACGATTCTAAAGTAGATAAATATTTAATTGAACAGAACCAGTAAGTAGAGCAGAAACATTTTATGAAGTAATATTTCATTAATTTTTTTAATTGAAATACTACTTACTTTTTTAAATTACTTATGTGAGACAAATAATTGTCATTTGTAACCATTGAGTTGTATGGAGATCGGCAAACCTTAGTTACAGTAATATATAGAGAAAAGCCGATAGATATAATACAATAAGATACCATCAGTGGATAACTACTTACAACGAAGAAGCAGCAGCAAGAATTAAATGCATTTGCGAGCACTAAAACAGTGTTCCGGCCAGAGGCTTTCGTGTCTACGAAGACGATGACGGCTGAGGGTGTCTGTCTTCTACTAAAATGAAACGTAAATAATGAGCAGTTTTAAGGACTGCGTAAGATATATCTTTTTCAACTCACTCACAGTGGATTTTGTAAAAAATACCGTGGACTCAAAAGATTTCCCATCGTGAAACTATCTTTGAAAATTATTAATCCGTTCAGAGAACTGAAACGTCTTTACAGTCCAGGGTATTGAAATGAACAAATTATATATATAGCTTTATTATATTACATTTACTGGATATTATTAAAAATTCATTAGATTTTTAAATACACTTCTTCCTATTAAAATCGCAACACTTGTGCGTGCTCATAAATAGCCACATGGAAATAATGTCAGTCTTCTAGTTCGGTTGTTTGACGAGTCGTTGGGATCCTCCCCGTCTGTGAGTTCGTCCTACCTGGATCAACTGATCTCATACCCCTTTCATTGTGGACGCATTTCGTCCAGCACGAGCACTAATTTCCAGGAATGGCATCCCGCACTCTCGGTAAGCCACAACTCTCCCTTGATCAAATTCGGACACCAGCTGGTTTTAGTCTGTCGTATTTTTGATGAGTCGTACTCGTTTCTTCTTATAAAACGTGACATCAGTTTCTTATAGCCGTTTCAATTTTAATCACCAAAGTGTATTTTTAAAAGCGCGTTCAAGGTCTCAGACCTTCCCATACTAGTTTTATTTAAAAAAAAATCGTATGTCTCTTCCAAACGCTTTTGTTTAATCGTACTTTTAGCCTTTTCGACCATGTTTTGGGAACAATATTTTAATCAAGTGTTTTTTGTGTGACCACAGCTCCTTCTTTGTTAGATTTTACGCTGTACGCTTAACACTATCTTAAAAACTTCCTAATTACTTTTCTGAACTGAAATTTTAGGAAACACTTGCCAAAGGCCCTTGTAATGTTGCAGGGTGTGAAATCTCAAAAACATTACTCTTTGTGGAGTGGCTTAAGACAGTATTTGCAAATGTACCTTTTACTTTTGTTGTGAGAAGCACAAAGTTTCCACAGCCTAGCAGGATATGTTCACTTATGGAAATTTTTAGGAGCACATATAACCCAAAAGATGAAGTCAGAGTTTTATCAAATAAAGCTATTAATTTTACTTATAATCTGTTTCAGATTTCTCAAGGAATTTTCTTATAGGACCTGAATTTTGAAAGATTTTTTTGTAGTTGAAGTGCATTATTACTGAAATGTATACGCCTCCAATTTTATTCAAACCTATTATGCCCATAATATATATTTCTGGAAATAGGAATGTCAAAATTGTCTATAACCAGCAAACTTTTAGTTTCTTTTCTATCTGCACAATTAGAATGATATTGCAAAATAACATTTTAATTTCTGCGACATTGACACTTGAGCAATTCAACCATTTGAGCCTCTTAAAACTCCATATCACGCTCTTCTTGATTTTGAAAATTATTTTCCCACATAACTAGAGCTCCAAATAAGTGTAACTGTGCATGGAGTATTGCTTGGCGCAAACCATCCCACTTACACAGCTGTCCTGAAGGTAGTAGAAAGTAAGCGCCTTCACTGTAGCTTGAACCTTTGACTCACAATGCTCTCCATTACAAAGCGAAGGTTCTACGATTGAGAAACACATAACGTGATCCAAAGTGAGTAAATGCATCCACACATTAGCATTTTAAATGTACTATTTCCTAAAAAGTTATTTCCAACACTTTTATTGGGCCAGAGGGAATTTATTTTACCTCCGAGGTTCCTAAATGAGGTGATCTCTTTTGATCTATAGATTGCCCCCGCATCATTGTTATTGTAACTAAGCAGTGGATGCACATTTATGTTTTGTGTAACTCTAATCACAGAATTGTAATATTTACTATAACTATCACAAAATAATCATCAGGAATGTTTGATACAGTGTCCAAAATTTTGGAGGATTTTCTTTCCCTGACAAATTCCTTTTCTCTGTAATCTTGTTCTGCATTTGCCATGGCAATCACTAGATTCCTGACTATAATGCTTAATATGAAAAAAAATAGTTTTTCCTTATTACTTTTGCCTAGTCATGGCTAAGTACCAGGTCATGTTTACAACACTCCAATAAACATTCCGAAGCATGCCTAGGTGCAACCTAGTGATAAATAAATGAAATGTATAGAGTCATGCGTCTCCCACACATCAAACGTAAAGACGTAAATTTGCGTCATCCGTTCTCAGTGTAATATGTTTGTGTTTAATATAGAGCTGTTCATATAGAACTAACACATTTTTTATTTATTTCAAAACAAATAATGCTAGCCACAACTTATTATACCCCAATGTAGAGCATCTTTGGGAGATTATTAACCTTTATAGAAAATGTTGAAACTGTCCTCCCTCCTGCATAAGGCATTATACAAAATACGTCGTTAATTGTGTAAAATCCTGACATATTTTTCATGACATGGTTCACAGATGAAGCGTGGTTCCATTTATGCGGCCATGCAAACTCACAGAGCTCAAGCTATTGGGCTGTCCAAAATTCCTATATCATTCATGATGCACCCAGTGCCCAGTAAAAGTCTGGGTTTGGTGCGCACCAAGAATAGTGGAACTTTTTTTTTACCTACCAGAATGTGTAGTACCGCAGATAAATCACTATGCATAATGCCATTGCATTGCCTTTTTCTTGGTGACTGTCCCTCTCAATATATCATCGTTAGGTATTTTTTTCTGTATCTATAGTTATTCTTGTAGTTCACTTTGCATCTCCTCTTTCTCTTTATTGTCATTCCGTGTGCAATTTAAATGCTTTAATTGAGGCAATCTCAATGGCTGTGTCCAGCCAGTACACTTTTATATTGCTAAAGCCTATCGCAAATTACTGACCTTGCCATCTTTCGGTACAATCTTTATTCTGTTTTCAACATTTCATTTGCTCCTTTCTCAAAATATCGGAATATTTTGTTTCAAACTTTTGTTTTTCTCTAATATAGCGAATTTGCCAGCAATGTATTTAAAGCGAAATTTTTGCTAGTTTCGGACAGAAATACTAAAAGGCTCAGACATTTTTATTTCGCTCAGAAAGAATGCATTACTTAAAATTAACATTCATTGTTGAAGCTGTAGTTGTTGGCCTCATTCCGTAATAATTTATAGTATCAGAATTATTCATTTCATGTCTTATTTAATTAATCTTGCTTTTTGTATTTGCTTTATTGTATTTAATACTCAAGATTAGTAATAAGATTTTCTAAACGCTCACTAAAATTATATTTACATTAAGCCATGGTATGTATAAATAATCAAAAATGTGCGAGAACGTATATTATTCTGTATTCTTAGTTATCTTAAATTGTACAAGTGCATCATATACCGTTATGTTCTGAGGAAAGCTTTTAACAAAGGACAGGATTGCTCCAAGGTTTTTTCTTTTGTACCTTTGCTTAGTAGTTTAAAAAAAAGTAGTAAAGAAACTGTGACGTGGGGAAACCAAAGCGTTGGCGTAGAAAAACCCGTAACATTTTAAAGAGAAAACAAACCACCGGTGTTTAAGAAGCAGCAAATAGACATTCCTTTAAGTAATATTCAGCGTAAAATACGAGATTCAAGGAAAAGCTGTAGTAACCTGCCAGAGTGCCATTCGCAATTTTTTTTACAGTTTAAATCATTATGTTAGCTTTGGCCAGTTTAACGGCTAATAGTACAACGCCTGTCGGGATCAAAGCCCCAAAGGGGCTTAAAAGTTCTTCAATCTATTGACCTTGCGACTGCAGTCCTTTTAAAAAGGTGACTTCACACTCGATCTTAGGGTTTGTTAACATTGCATAAAGTTTTATGACCCTCTTATGGCTTTCCAAACTACCGTAACCGAAAAAACATCACAGGCTTTGTGATCACCTGCTTTGTTCAACAAAAACCTTGTCTTGCGAAGATATATCTGATAAAGGAAAGTACTAAGAAATTTACTATACAGTCTTTCCAACATCAAGTTCCATTCACAGCTGATAAATTTCATGTTACTATCGTTGGGGAGGCCTTCTAATGCCTTCCTGCGGAAATATTGAACTGGCAATACGTCAGGATTGAAAGTATGAAGGTTAATGCGAACTATTATTACAAAGTACCTCACACGGGAAGCAGAGTTTACAAAGACGGGTGTTTGCGTTTAGTTCTCCATTGCAACCTCGATATTATCATGCAATGCTGAATAACTAACTAGTAGTCTAAGAATAATACCAATACATTCTATTCATTATTTTGATCAGTACTCTTTGTAAAATAGCATTCATTCTTACTCAATAAAGGATTGCAACTATTATTTTGGGACAAAGTACTAACATATAAGTATCATAATGAAAGGATGCAATTCAAATTAGACAATACATATCAAATAATGAATTTCCATCCCAGATGAAGAAAAGGAAGAAGACAGATACATGGAATGCCCCAAAAACGACAAGAGAAATACAACAGGCAACTTTTCTAGTTCCTGAATTGAAGGAAGAACTGCAATCATTGTGGAAATAGTATTATAGATATAAAAGAGTAAATCTGTTTGTGTATTAAAAATTAGGTTACGCCACCTTGACGATCAACTTCGTTCCTATTTAACTTCCCAAATTTAGAAAAGTGCCTCTGGTTACCACTCTCTACAAGTTTGCAGAGACTGGGACCCATAACTGCTGAGTTGGAAGTTACATCAGCTAACATCTACATTGAATAACAAAAACATACGCGACGCTTGAATAATGCAGCTATTAGACTGTGAGTGAATCAGTTTCCGAAATGCAAAATAGTCAACAGTTTGTTTTAAGCATGGCTACTAACTACTAGTGTTAATTGTGAGCTGGGAGCTGGGGTTCTGCGTGCACATTTGCAAGCTGTGTTTCCCCCAGCTGCCTGCTCACCAGCTTGCACTTCCACCCTCCCCCGGCGAAATCAATAGCTGGAGGCTGCAGGAGACACGTTGCCTTCCATCCCAGAGCCGCACTCTCCGCGGAGTAAACACGTAATAAAAGAGAACAGAAGTTCTATTAACTGCAATCAAGATCGAAAAGCGGAGTATTTTTCTCCCTCTCGAGCTGACTCTTCTCCGGCCCTTTTCTTTAAAGAGTTATTTTACACCTCCCCTTAACGGGACAAGCTACAAACGGGCCATGAAATTCATTGCCGTTCTCTAAAAGCAAATGCGATTTCCTGCCGGGTAATTTATGGCTCTTAGAATTTAAAATGTTATTCCAATGTGAACCCTTCGCTTTCCTCTATTTGCTTGAGTGTTTCCATTACGATACCAGCATAAATTCTACGACTTTGTTGCAACCTCACTGTAAAATTCCGTATAGGAACTTTTGCTCTTCGACTATTACAATATATCGCTAAATGCATTCAGAAAGCTAAATAAACAAATTACCGTTTAACTTACTGTAATGTTTAACTTTAATTTCGTGTACATTATGGAGATACCTGTATATTTTTAAGGTCGCATTGTTTATTTTTGGTATGGTAGAAACTGGAACCTATATTCGCATATTTATGCTAACTACTATAGATTATTTACAGGAAGTATCAACTATAGATTTTTTTTGTTTGAATAATGTTTCATGCACGTTTTTGCTACCGAGAAACCACAGGCGGTGGACACTGATGATACATGAAATTAAATGATATATTGAGAAAAGATTTTTTTTAAAGCAGGAAACGTTCCAGGCCAAAGTTTAGGGTACCTCCCAGCATTTGCCATTTACGAAGAATGAGGAAAACCTGGAAAAATCCTTAGTCAGGGAGGATGGTCCAGGCGGGATTCGAACTCTAGAACTCCCGCTCACGAGTCCGCGCCTTAACGACCTAGGCCACCCGTGGCGGTATCAACTATAGAGAAATAAGTTATTAAATGTCGGATATATTCAACACAGTTATTGCAATTAATATCACACGGTATTCCGATAACACTAATATCTAGGAAGCTGAGAGTGATATTTATTAGGACTATTTAAAGAATATAGATAATATATTCTTAAAATTTGATCACTTATAACATATTTAAACTGATTATACAATTTAGTTTATTCACTAATGGCAAATGAGAAAAACAATGATGTTTTAACAATGCTAATTGCAAATAATGCGCTTTTCTATTATTATTACAGTAATACATTTTATAATTTTAAATTATTTATATAAATAACATGATTTATCTTTAACAATAGCTGTTTAAACTATTAAGTTGTATACACATAATTAAATGAATAATGATTTAAAACACAATGAAGGAGCTTCGTTTTCTTTAGTTACATTGGACATGACGGAATTAGTAGTTGAAGATGTGGACGCAGAATTTTCAAGTTTTCACTAATCTCTAAATTCGATTTAAAAGTACATGCTTTGGTGTGTTCAGTGAATTTGATAAACACTTGTTTCTGAATTCCAGCTTACGCTATATATGATACAAGAGTCTATCGGCTGCAGTAGTTACTTATTTTTCTCCTTTTTACATTTTGTGGTACGATTGTTGCGATTAGTCCATTCTTGCTCACGTGTTTGTGGATAAATATACTTGGTGAAACTTAGAAAACAAATGCACATCCAGGTAAAACAATTACCATAAAATTAATTGAATTAATTTTATGTCATTGGTAGAAAATATGTGTGAATTAGTAAAAGAAATTACACTTTTAATTGTATAATATAACAATTGTTTCATTGCCTGGCAGAGTTAAGGTCATTAGGCCTTCTCTTACACTAAACCAGGTTAAATAGTGAATACATAAAGTATATGAATATGTGGATATTATTATTGCAGCATCAATACTTCTAGAAAAGCAGAATTAATTCATTATAACAGATATACAGATTACATTATTACACTTTTGAAAGCAATTGAATAACAAAGAGAAGTTAATATTTCTACTTATATAATGTTTATAGATTTCGAGAAAACTTTCGATTCAGTTAATCGAGAATTAATGCGGAAAACATTAAAGAAAGGTAAACCAAGCTTTTATACTAATAATTTGATAAAATGAAAAAGAGCCCAAGGATATATTGAAGAACATAGTGATACACAGGTATGTTCATTACCAGTTTTTTGAATTGTAACATAGGTGGATGTAAGAAACCAAGCTAAATCCTAATACATAATTATAAGTAAATGAATAATCACAGTGCTTTAAAATTACAATACTCCAATTTTTATACAAGGTGTGCCGAAAAATGGTCATAAAATGTCACAGCTTGGTTGTACTTTGGACCCTGTAAAACTAGCATTTTACTCTTAAATGTGAGTAGATGCAATACTTGTGGGGAAATTGCGACATGAGATGAGGATGATGCAATTAATAAAAGTAACGTGAAGTATTCAGTCCATAAAGAAATAGTGTACAAATATTGATTTATTTTTTAGATTTTTGTTGAAAAAACGCATTCTATTTGCATATTTTAAAATAAAGAGCAGTATATTTTAGCACTCGCTGAAAATTGCCATCAAAGTTCTTATAAAACTAATTATTTGAGGGTTGTTATTCAGGTGTTACACTTAAACACAATAATCATTGCCATTTCTACAATTTCCGTGTAGCCCCCGTAGGATTTTGTTGTCCTCTGAATATCTTTTTTTATTTTCAAGCCTCTATTTTATTGTTCGATATGATATGCCATACATTTTGCAATCGCGCCAGGCTTGCATTTTTTGATGCCTGAAGATTTTGCTCTTGCTCGAGAGCATTTCGCCCGATTGCTTATTTTTCATGTTACTATGATACTGTCACAAACGCACATATTTTTGTTCTGCATATACAATTATTATAAGTACTATAACCTTGCATAAAGTCAAATATTAACTATCCATTGTTTGATTTAAACAAAATAGTTATAACTCTACCAACTTTGTTTCTAGCGATGGTATGGGAAGTTGCCACATATTTTAATTTTCACTTTCGTTTGGTAAATAAGGTGGCAACTTTGGTCATGAGACAGTCTTCCCATGCGTAATAAAGCAACAGATAAAAAAAAATATTATAAAAAATCTACATACCACTTATTAGCAACAGATGTTTTAGGACTCCTCCTATTTAGCACGATATCTTTGGAGTATCACGAATGCACTGTTCCCACTATGATCAAACGCAAGTTAACAACTGAACAAAATTGTCATCTGGCGCTGTAGGAATGAAATGCGAACAAAGTGGCGACTTTGGCCTACTTACATCGACTTAGCTTATATGGACGAAGTCATCGAAGAATGGTAGATAATTGAAAATATAAACATAAACACTATACCTGCTCTAAGCAGTCTCAGAGAATAATTTAACTATAAACTGAACAAATAGCAACACATACAATTGCCAAAAACATGTCCCGCTTTCACAGGAGTATATTCAATTTGAGTCAAAGAAGCATTAATAATGAAACTATTGCACAGGTTAATATATTTAACTGTCTACGTTCTAATTTATTAGATAATCAAAATAAAGATATTGAAATGAAACTTACTAAATAACAGCTTTTGGGTACAATAAACGTTACATTAGCACAGAGAATAAAAGTGACAGTCAAGTATGTCAGGTTATTTTAGTTACTTGCTGGTAGAGCGCGGCTGCTTACTGGAAGAAGTCAAGGCCATATAATTAATCTGCAGGTAGCAGCATGTACTTAGTTTGAGGGAGGCATCGTCAGTGAATAAATGTGTGTTCGTATGTTACTCGGTGTTTTCATTGCTTGTAAAATGTAAACTAATTGTTCTTCGGTAGTTATGCCGTTAAATAAATATAGTGTTGAACAGATTTTATATACGATGTATAAGTGAAAACGTATTGTTTCAGAGAAATGGTGAGGAAATTCATTAGAAAATATTCTGGCAGTCATGTGAAGTTAGAGAACTGCTTACCAGCTTGTTAGAAAGTCACGAGAAACACAATTTCTTAATGACAAGAAACGTGTTCTGAACTGACAACCGTGTTCTTACGAATGAAAGTTAGATGAAATAACAGAAATTTCCTAGGCCAATGTTGGCAAAGTATTGCCACTGAGGGACATCATTTTTCAACATCTCTTATAACAAAGATTAGTGCTTAATATTATCAGTGGGGCCGTTTTATGGATTGTAAGCTGGTAGCAGTCCGCTCGCGGGAAGAGGAGTCGTGGATTAATTGTGTTTCTTTGAGTTCTGGGTTGGATGCCCCTTGTGTCGGGATCAGGAACCTTTACCTCAGGGAACTTCTGGAATTTTGTGACTCGTGTGAGTCAGAGGGAAGGGAAGGAAATCTATAAAGTTACACGGAAACACTGGAGTTCTTATCTAACGTCATTTATTTACACTTAACAGAATACTGGATTGTTCGCGTAAGCTTGGAAATGTGTCGAACTGACTGACTATTGTTCTTCTCCTACCGACTTCGTTCACTTTGATTTTGATTGTCTATTCTTTTGCCCGCTTATTTAAATTGACTCTTACAGTTCCGTTCTCCGACTATCCAACCTTTAGCTCTTACCCTCGAATCCCGGACCGCTAACTTTTCACTGCTGTCGAATTCCAGCTGCTCTCTCTCTAAGTCTCACTGCTGTTGAAGTTCTGCTGCTCTCTCTCTCCAAGTCTCTCCTGTTCTGTGTCCCTTACATTATATATCAGATGTAAAGTTTATTGTTTATTAGGAACCTCCCATCGTGAAAATTAGATCCCTGAAATTTATGGAGCTCAGTTCGATTCTATCTGCGTTATTGGTCCTTCCTTAATATCTATAATTATGCAGGCTTGCTCCGATTCGTTCAATTTTGTAAGATTTCTATTGGTTGTGTGGGACCAATTTCTGGAAATACCTCTCATGTTATAATAGTTCTAAGAACGGATATTCCTGCCCTAAATGTTGGGAAATTTTTATAATCCGACATATCCTTTCACTTTTCTGTCCTTTCAAATTTGCTCACAATGAAACCTCGGCCATAAATAAGGAACATCTATTTGTTTTGCAAAGTCATGTCAAAATCTGTCGACGTTTGAATGTTATTGTCATGAGGGGTTATAAACTTGAGCTGTCATCTGAGATTGACATTTGTTCCTTCTTCGAAAGAAATCCACCCGTAAAGTCATTAGTGCCTTTACCCTTAGTTATTGAAAGAATATGCTTCTCTGCTTTTGTCTGCGTCTCGGTAAATGGTTTTCTTTAAACCCTCTGAAAAGAGAATTACCTCTTTTCAGGACATAACCCTTTTCCCCAAGGTCAAAACTTTTACCATTTCCAAGCTTAACGACCCGAACCGTTTTCCATTCACATAAATACACAATGGACCTTTATTACTGTTTAGCACAGGTGCTGTCTAATGACTACAAACTACATACATGTATCAGATGATCCTATTTATGTTAATTATTACTAGCCTTAATTATAACAATGTTAGTTTAATCAAAGACGGCCTTTAATTCCGGCTACATCAGTTATACATATAATATATTTACATTCCGAGTAAAAAGTCGTGCACAGGCGACCCGTAAATCAAATAACTTGAATGTATTTCAAGAAAATGACACTAATAGCATTATTATATCGGTCGGAAATTAGAGATGAGTTAACAATTCTGGATGTTATAAATAAATATGCCTTTAACTAGAAAGAATCGACTTATACAGTTTGCTTATAGTTAGATTCTGCTCAGAAATAAATTGTGCAAGATCACAAATTGAATAATATAATATAAATAAGTAAATATTGTGACAAATTATACTATTGGTGTTCTGAGAAGTGATAACAAAAGGGAATTCTGATAGCATTAACGAAAGGGTAAACGTATATGTCTATAACAATGTTTTTTTTTTTTTAATATATATACATTGCAAGCACAAATACATTTTGGTTTTAATTGTGCCCAGTACGTAAGAGTAATTGATTTCACATGGGAATGAATTCTATGAAAGAGCAACTACTACACGAAAAGAAGATGAACTGAACACTGTTTGATGATGAGAGATGGGCAGCGCACCATGATGATGCGATTCCATGGTTGACGGAGCTTTGAAGCTAGAGGGCAAATATTGAGAGACGCGGAAACGCAGATTTTTATAAAAGAGAGGAAAGGATGAACATTTCTGTTTTCCTTAGCCATACGCTTGATAAGATTTGAAGATGTTTCGCGGATGAAATGTAGGCAGTAATTACGAAAGCGCGGTAGGTTTTAGTTCAAATTGTCATCCTGGTTTATAGGTACAACAACACAGCAGACAAAATCGGATTTTGTTAATATTTTATACAAAATATAATTTAACAATAAAAAAACAGTAATGAAAAACCCATTTGTATTTTAAATTATTAAGTGTAATAGTACGTTACAAAAACAAACACATACTTTCCGGTTTTAAATGCAATAGTTTATCAGTAACGAACTATATTTATCAGAATTACAATGAGAGAAGATTAAATGTCCCACAATTTAAATAGGCCGACCAAACGGCTTACCCCCTCCATTCGCTGAGATTCTCCAAGCGGCAGGCACGTCACTATTCTCTCTTTCAATCAGCTGCGAGCGGGATTTCGACAGCATTGTGCGTTTATGTTGTGCAGTCGAGAGTGAGATAACTTTAAATGGTGGAGTAGTGTATTGGAATGGAATATATTCACTGCGTCGTTGTATATTCATCTCCACCGCCACCGGTGGCCGAGGTCGTTAAGACGCGGACTCGTGAGCGGGAGGTCTGAGTTCGAATACCGCCAGGACCGTCCTCCCTGTCTGAGGTTTTTCCAGGTTTTCCTCAGTCCTCATAAATGGCAAATGCCGGGGAGGTACCCTAAACTTAGGCCTGGAACGATTCCTTCCCTAAAAATAAATCCCTTCCCAATATATCATTTCATCTCATTTATCATCAGTGTCCATCGCCTGTGGTGCCTCTGTAGCAAAAACGGGCGTTAACACCATTCATTCAAGGTATATATCGGATATTAAAAGTAGTGTAGCAAGCATTTTGACGTAAATTTTCTGGCAGTCAGGTTCCATCACGAAAAACAATATTAAGCGTAGTACAGTAGTTTAATAAAGCAGGTTCTGTGACTGACCGGAAAAAAAATCGAAGACTGTTCGTCAACCCATGACAGAATTGAATCGTATATTTGGTCTCAGAACTATTGGCTTATCTCCTGCTTGTTACCCTTTACTTTCATTTGTGAGTTTTATCTTTGCGGAACAATGAAAAATGGAGTATATTGATCTAACCCTCACACACTGGAAGAACTTAAAGCAAACATTCGAATAGAAGTTAGGTTCATTTGTGATGGAGAATTGACGTGTGTCGGTGATAATTTCCTTTGATATGAATTGTGTGTCAGAAAATGGGCAACATTTCCTACACCAATAGTAAGGAGGTTGAACCAGTACCTACGGCTTCGTTTCTATTATTATTATTATTATTATTATTATTATTATTATTATTATTATTATTATTATTATTATTATTATTATTATTATTATTATTATTGATGTATGAGTTCTCTTTCCTTAATTGATAATGTGTAACATTCCTGAGTTATGTATATTTAACAATTTATGTTCCTATTTATACTTGCATAGCTCGAAAATTCCTGTAAGAATTAACCTTTGAGCTTTGCCTCTTGTAGAGCGAAAACACTTCTGACTATAGCAGTATAGTGAGGGTCAAGTCTTTTGTAGCGGCTAGGACATAGCCTTTTGCATTCTGTCCTTTTAAAGAGAGGTTTTCGTAGGGGAAATCTGCCGTTCCCTTTAACTTACGCAAGCGGGGAAGTTTAAAACCTGCTAGGAGGCAAACGACCCTGAATAGCTGAAGTGATAGTTTAGATTCAAAGCCACGTATCACAGGAAAGATTTTTAAATCCCCAGTAAGAAACAAGTCAGGCGAGGCCATGAAACCTTGAATTTAGCAAGTGATAGACCTTATTTTAAAATCCTAAAGTTAGACGCGATTCTTTCGCGTATTTCGCGCGGCTTGTGCGTCTCAATAATGTATGTTTGAAGTCTGTATATAAAGGGAAGTTTTGGCGCAGACCTTCATTCCACTCTAAATTTTCAACTCTCGATTCGTAAGTCGCTCGTCACGTTCCCATCACTTCAGATCTTCAGATTTCGTCGCTCAGCTGACTTCTAAATGTAGGCAGATAATTGGAATAAGAAGTTTATATCTATGTAACAAGCAGTTATCAAGTCTGGGGTTTAACCGCCTGTGGTGCCTCAGTAGTAAAAACGGGCGTTAAACAGTAATAAAAATGTCTGCGGTTTAGTAAATATAGCTCAACAGGAGAAACAGTCCGTCCAGTATACATTGAGGAATAATTACACGGAGCACGTCTACCCTACCACCGGCAAACCATTTAGGTTCACCAAAAAGTATCTCTCAATAAATCATCATTGAAAATTACATCTGGACTGATATTTATTTGCAACGCCGGTTCCTCTTCCTAAGCCCATTAATGTAATATCAATAAAATTAGGGGAAACTCCCAAAGATCCGGTCGGTCCTGGTGGAGTAGTGGCAATCATACCTGCCTTCTAAACCCAAGATCATGCCAGAACCAGTGGATTTTTTCGGGCGTAAAAATCTTAAGTATGGCTTCCTTTGGAAGGGGAGTAAAGCCTAGTGTCCCGCGTCGTATATTTACGGCACGATAAAGAACCTCAAGCCTGAAAATAGAGGCCCCTGAGCAAAATTTGTCGCCCGTTTCACGCCCTGATTTGAATGGCTGGATGATTATCTGAGATGTTAAATAGTGTCCGTAAATAAACCAAATCAAAATCCTTAAACTTTTGTTACTTCTTGTTGGAACGGAAGTAACAATCAATAGTATCTACGAATCAACTTCAATAGTTGAGGCAAACGTTCCCATATTTTGGACCTTCAACTTGGGACCCTTTTAAAACAAAGCCGACAGCAACGTTGCAGTCCCATAATTTTGGCACCCAACGTGGGGCCACCTGCAACTGGGCCAGCAGTCGTCCCCACTAAATACAGTCCTAAGGGCGAGTACCAAATTCTGTATTTAACATGCTGATCCCAAGTTTTAAAATGATGAAGCTCTTGAGCGTAGAAATTCTACACAAGAAAATAAGGCAGCAACGCGGGGTTTAGCCGCCGACCGGAGGAGCCACTCACTGCGTTCTTATGCAATTTATACAATTTATTCATACAAACATTAATAGGTTAAACGCCAAAATGATAAATATTCATGTGAGGACTTAGTTCAGTTAAAATTATTTACAAATGATAATTGGAAGAAATTTTTAATAGGCTAATATTCAAAAACTTTAAGTGCGAAATTACTTATTGTTTCATAAAGTATCAAAGTCATCAATCAGGCAAATACTTATATTATATTCTGGTCTATTTTAATGAAACTGAAGCTATGCAATGTGCGAATTATATTCTTAAATGTACTCAAACTTAAACTTCGTAATTCAGAATATTTTACCAATATAAGGTCATAGAACATAGGTTCAATATTCTTTAATATTTTACTCCTGAGATGTAAAACATTTGGGTTCATTTAATAAATAGAACTCAAATGTGTAAACTTTGCCTGATAACTACTTCAACCTACTTCGCAAACGAGCAAATCTCAATTCTTAATAGCTCGTCATCACGTTTTAAGATTTAGTGCTGTAAAAATATTCCAAAATACATGTACATGCTTTCGATGTATTGTGCATTTTGCTCTATCTCATTCAACGTTTGATTACTAAATCTGGTATTCCTGTCAGTACGTCTTTCATGTTGATGCGTCAAATTACTCGCCTCGCCCCATTGGACACCTCTTCACTGCTAGCGAAGTGTCGCCCGTAAAATGATTCTTTTGACTTTCCATTCGATGTATTATCCTCGAACAATGCAACATCCAACTGCAACTATTTTCTATTCTGTAATTTCCCAGTTCTGGTTCATAAAACAAGATAAAACTAACACGTGCTTGTTATACATTCTACACTTTACACTTGCTGCCAATGATGTGAAAATACGAACCATTTTATAATCTTATCCACCCTCTAGTATTTCGTACAGAACTTTGAAGTGACCACCAACACAGGATAGGTAAAGACCATGTAGCATTCCGTTAAACCTGCATTCTCTGAAAACTTAATCACTTAATTTAAAAATAACATGTGTAAATAGTGAGATTAACGAAGTATAATATTATTTAAAGAGCATATAATACCTAGAACCATTTTAATTTTCTTATTTTTAGTGTCATATATTGTATCAAGGAAAAACTACACCTCGAAATTTTTGGCATTAGTTGAATTATCTGACATAATTTTATCCCAAATTGTTAGTAGAAATAGACGTAGCATTACTTAGCGAAAAATCGTTGATGGTAATATAAACTATTTGTTGAAGATAAGCTTAAACAATACGAATATGATACCTTTATTTACTGCATTACAAGTTTTGTACTCTTGCTTGATGTATATTTCATGTATTGACCATAATTAACTTGCTTGTAAGCTTTTAATATTCGGCAGTAAAAGGTGATGCAATAAAATCTGAAGTACATAGCTTCAAAAGTTACCCGGTATTCGGCTATTAGGGTAAAGGAGAAACTGCGGAAAATATCAGGCAATATTTCTTGATCGGAGACCGAAGAATACCTTCAATTAACAAGCTGACGCACTAGCTCTGAACACACCGATGGAAACATAACATGAATAAATAATGAATGAGATAAAATTATGAACTGGGAAAGTATTTTTTTTTTAAGGATGAGTTCCAGGCTTACGTTTTGGGGACTTCTCCGGCATTTACCATTAATGAGGACACCTCTTCGGCATTTGCCACTGATGATCGAGAAGGAACCTTAGATAGTACAGAAACCGAACTGCATATCTCCCATTCTCGAGTCCATTAATGTCGTTGCTTCTGCTCATATATTATGTCCCGCTATGCAATCAATATTTTGTCAAGATTTTTTCATGTAATACTGTTAAGTATATTGAAATCAGTAAGAATTTGGAAAATTAAATACACATTATAATGCCATTCAAGACTTTCACGGCCGGCATTAATATTACTAAAAGTAAATTTTTCAGTGTTGTTAATGCCTTAATCGGTGGTACATTTTGAGACCCAGTTTTCACCAACTACTGCGGTTAGCACCATCAGTGTTGAAGAAAATCTGACGCAGTTCCGATGTTGAGTACAATGTTACAAGGAGGTGAGTTGGTATTGGTATTAAGCTGGGAGGTGTCAAGAATGGTTGAGGTAAGGACGGCAGGAGTTGTTTATTGATAAGAACCGCTATCCATATATGGCTAATTTCCAACTCATTATTTTATATTAAAATGACATTGTTTTATTTCTGAAGCTTCCTTGCTAGTTAAGTTAAAATAACCATTGATTCATTCAATAACTTCACTATATTCAAAGATCATCTTACAGTATTCAGTAGCATATTCAGCTACAGTATATCGATCTAGTTGGTTTAGCCTAAACTGACGTTTATGCGCGCATATTCGCTTTTTACGGATCGTGTCATCATGCAAATATTTACTTTTACAACACCTACAAGGAATTGTATATACCTGGTGATGGTGATGAGATCCCTGTAATCCTTGGTTGAAAAAAATCACTTGGACAATTTTTACAGTTAGAGAGAAATTTGTTTTTACGCCCTGAGAATGCGCGTAGTTCTCACCGTGGCATATTCAATAAATGGCAAAACAGACTTAGGTTGAATTCCAAAATATATAGATCTCATGGTATGGCAAAGTCTTATAGCTCGATTAATGTCTTCGTTGCTGTACCCATATGCTTTCAGAGCTTTACGGATATGTTCAAATTTAGCTTATAGCAGATCTGGTTCAATAATATATCTACCTCTTTATTTTAACGTTTTAATCACCGTTATTTTTTGCGCCGAATGGTGGTTGAATCTCGCATTCCGTATCGATCAATGTTTGTCGGTTTTCTGTAGACTTGATGACAAAGGGCACCAGACCTAGAACATCCAGAAATGAAGATATTCTTTGTTTCCATTTCTATCGTAAAAATCATGTTTCCGTGAATGCCTTTTAGATGTTTTGAAAAAATATTCATCCTCTCCTTCCTGAGTGACAAGATCTCAAAAGTGTCGTCGACATATCGGAACGGATATGTAGGCCTGTAGTTTGTAGCTATAAAGCGTTATTCGAAATATTCCATGAATAAATCGGCGATGACGGGACATAATGGGCTTTCCATTACTACATAGTCTCATTGTTTTTAAAATATGCCTTTCCACACAGAATAGCTTGATGATGAAACACACATGAAGTCTGACTTCTTTTGTGCTGAAATTTTGTTGTAATAACTCTAGGATGTCCTTAAGGGGCACATTAGTGAGAAGAGATTTCACAGCAAAACTGGCCAGGATATCAAATCCTCCATCTGTTCCCTAATACCAGCACAAACTCAAACGCACCATGACATTGCATTCGCCATTGGGAATGTGTCAGTTCCACGTTAGTGATAATCATAACCGAGCAGTTAGCGAAAAATTGGTCTCAAAATGCACCACCGATCACGGCATAACAGCCGGAAAAGTTGTCATTTTAGTAATATAAATACACATTGCTTTCAATTATATCGTAGTTTTCTGTGTGTGTGTCTGTAGTGGTGAGTTACAATTAAGCATGCGCGACTAGTAGTTTTGCTTTCCGCGCACGCGTACCGGTCCGCAGTCGGGGGTACATAGCACCGCTGCCCAACTCGCGCGATCGGCTTAAGTATTGAGACTTGCTTGCTTTTTCACAGAAAATAAAAATTATCCTTCCCGAATCGGTGGGCTGTAAGGCATGTGCTTCAGAACCTTCAGGGGTGACATGTTATTAGTTTTGTAGCAGAATGTGCTGATAAACGGCTGAACCCGCTTGTTGTGCTAAGTTTGCAAGATATTTTTGAGGTGATTGTCCTAATGGAGCAGCGATATCATTAAGATTTTTCCTCTGTTAACATCTGACGCCTGTCTTATTTTCAGGTTCAACATTGGTCATGTTGTTTTGAACTTAAGTATTATTTTACGAGCTGTAAATCTGTCAGGTGGATGAAGCCTTAGAAAACGTTCTTGAAACTGAACAGCTGATTTATTTTTTAAAAAGTTACAGCAAATGAAAATGCGTTGTGGTGTATTAAATCTTTGGTACATGGCAAGCAAAAACGAAATGTAATAACACAGTAAACCGTAGCTGTTTCGAAAGTAAATACGCCATAATCCGGCTTATCGACGGCAATATCCAATTTCAGACCCGGAACAGGTGCGGGAAAAGCAAACCAAGGACCTGAAGACCCTTAACTATTTGATATATCCAGGAAGAAGGGATGATATGATACCGGGTGGATAGGATCATGGGCCATGAGGCACATACATAGACCGAATCCATGCATGCGACTCCGGCGAAGGACTTGGAGCCACTCAGAAGAGCCACTTCTATATCAGACTCCAAAAACAATTTTAAAGCGGAAGCCACCGTCAAACAACGTAAACCCACCTCTCCGTAGCACTTTCGTACCTGTAACAAATCAATGGATTTAAATGAAATGGAAGAGTAAACATTTCATAGAAAGGGAGTATTCACCTCAGCGTGCGCCAAAGTGACCAAGAAAAATTCCAAGTTAAGGATGGCAACCACAAGGGATTTGTACCCGATACCTCCGAATGAGAGTTCGAAGAGTTATCACCTAAGCTGCCACGCTCAGAATTTTTAGAATGCAGGTAACAACATATATTGTCACGTGCTAATTAGGGATTTTGTTCCCAAATCCTATGCATCTCCTTGGTATATCAACGGCATAATATTTCAAGGTGACTTTAAATATTAGCGATAACAGCCTTATTTATTATTTTTTACAAAGTAGAAAAAATTACACGAAGTTTAAGAGATTTTTTGAATGGACTAATTTGACTCTTTTGAATAACATCAACTACTCTTTTCTTTAACTGATCTGCGACACCTATTCTGGGCTACACATCTTTAATTCGTTTACGCAGGTTGTCTAGGTTTTCAAATGGCAAAGATATAAAACACCGGGATCTTGAAAATGTTGTTATAATTTAAAAGATATAACCAATATTTTATGAAGTTTGTTCAAAGGTTAAACATTTTAACTTATCATATTTAAATAGCATGGAGCGACTTTTATGATGGGTGTTGTATATTTTCTATGATTGTTGATGGATTAGGTAGTTATTGCCCCCCGTTGGTCAGATGGGGCGGTATTTAAGTTCGGTTTTGTTTCATTTCGGGTGGGTGTGTCAGGTGGGTGGGGTTCTGTTGTTGCCTGCTGGTTATTGTCTCGTTGTTCCATTGGTTGCTAGCCCAGTTGTCTGCTCCATTTCTGTTGTGATGGCTCTCAAGGTCCTCTGAAGTGTTTATGGGTCGATTTTGATTCAGGGGAACAGGTAATATATCACCTAAAAGGTACACGAAATTGATTTCTTCCAAATAGTTTATTCAATTCTAAGGCATTAGTTGTTACTCTTCGCTGCCTAATAAATTGCCATTACCTTGTTATGTTGATTACTCTTGTTTCCTACTTTAATCTCTTACTATTTTCACCAATCGTTTACTGTCACTACGACCTTCCTTTACCAATGCCCGCCCTTTCACTACTCTCCCTTCCTACCAACTAACTGCCTTCTCTCCACTATTCACTGCCTTCCTACCAACTGCCTTCCCTTCACTACTAACTACTAACTGCTACTGACCTCTGACATCCTGTATTTCTATATCGCCCCGCCTATCGCTAAATTAAATTCTCTCATTTATTATTCTATTCCCGAGCTATACGTTCATCATTGACTATCTTAAAATATTTATTTTATACGTAAGTTCTCCCCATTTGCTTATTTTATGCGATGGCCATTGGCTAAAATTGCGTTCTCCCTTCTGACATTCACTATCTTCCCACAAGCCTGAATTTTCTAGCAACTGCCCGTTATAAATTTCGGCACTTTCCTTATATGCTGAATTTATAAAGTAATGTCTCTTTTCTTCCTTAGTCAGTTTTAGATTGCCAAATGATCTTATAGATAACGCACGCAGATTTGCCATTTACTTCGTACTCCTTCTCATGAATAGGCGGCATAACGCTTTCTACTCCCGGCCGTCATGTAACATTTTCGTCTCCATTCTGACATTTCAATTCCGTTTAAAATCTTTGGTATATCTTATTTGTTCAAACTGTGTCCCATTACAGTCACTTTCTCGTTTGACCATATTTGCCGACTATTTACCACCCCCTGCTAGATGCGTGACCGTCTAAGCTTTTGTCTTATGTCGGCGAATTTTCTTCCGAAATATTCACATGGACAGAAACCCCGTGACATGACAAAGGAATCGTTTTCCCTTTTTGTGTCTCTCAGCCTTGGGTAAGAAAGAATCAGCGGAGGAGCCGTCATTAGGGTACACATATACAATAGTTATCTCTGCCTCTATTTTTACACGTTTACTTACAGGTCGTTCCAGTCAACACAGAATGAATACAATGCCCCTTGCAAATCGCCGTTATCTGCCAAATCACATTCATATTAGTACATGTCTCAAATCATACCAATCCTTGTTAAACCGATCTCTAAATTATTTACTTATATACATACATAGTTAATACCCATTCAAATCAATACCTTTATAAATATAACTCTCCATCCTCAATTCTTAGATCTATATAATTACAAGCAGTTTATTAATCTAATAAAAGTAGCCTATAATTACGGCTGCAAGTATATTGAACAAAGTTATCTAATAAATCGTCTAGATTAGACAATAATACTTTGCTACTTTAGAAATCACGTTGACATTTATGATTTCAGAGTTACAGACTTAGACAGACTTAATTAGAGGGGATATTTTTCCTCATTGCCCAAGGTATATCTTCCTACGTACATATTAATACAGAACTTCGTAATGTCGCAATTTTTCATCTGTGCATAATAGTAATGGTACCGTTCCCAGGGCAGTTAATTGCTTTATTATTTCCGATTTCTTTGCTTTTTCAATGTAGTAATTGAGTTTCATTTTATTGATTGTTAAAATCACTATACTACCATCTAAGTATTAAGTACATTTAATAGCTACATACTTTCGGTTGCAAAATGCACAAACATCATCTTTAAAAATTCAAATGATATCCAACGCAAAAATGCTTAAAATGACAGAAAATGTTGCTTTTCTCTTACATTAAGATAATAGGAAACTGAAATAAAATCATCATTTAAAAAATGTTGTTTCAGGCATACTATCATTCATCAGTTCTAAGTAAAATTTCCTGAAAAAATGCACAGATTGATTTCAAAATAAAGTTTAGAGGAATATAAATAACGTCATGTTTGCGTTCATAATACTGACAAAATCGTAATTGTAAACCAAATGTACTCCGATTATGGGGTTAGGCTTGTCAAGATTTTTCAGGCTAATTTGACCTATGAATCTAAAACGTACCATTTTAAGACACCAAGTCACTATGTTTCCAGCCAGAGAATAATCGGGGTAATTTACAAAGGCCGAGAAAGCGCTGTTACAATTGGAGTTATTTTACCCCCCCCCCAAGTTGCAATTCTAGAAGTAACGTTTCTATATTTGTTATTATAACGAATGCGAACTTTAAATTATTCCTCCATTGAAATATTTGTCGATAAGTGTCAGCATTAATGCTGTCATTACTATTATTCTCCTAAAGCGAAAGTTATTATATTTGTACTGTATTTCATAATTGTTATCGTGACCTTAAGACTTTACAATATATAATCTTTTATATAATACTTTATTAAAAATAAGAAATGTGAGCTGTTTATTGTGTTTTATAATATTTGTACGATCTTATGCAACTTTAATTTTTCTCTTAAGTGAATATTGGAGTTTATTATATGGTAAATATTAATAATTTACGCTACATTTGTTTAAAGCTGGGAAATGTGACATTTATTACTTGAAGGGAATTTTACCCATATCAGTAATTATTATTTTTTTCTTGACAATATGTGGTAGCTAAGAAAGAATGTTATATGAAACGGTACTGTTGTTCACAAAGTGTGGTCCTCCCAGGATATTTACAAAGCATTAGAGTACTATTAACAATATTTATTCTTGAATGTATAGTTACAAAGAGTGAATTTCGAGAAAAAAATATATTACAAACATTTATTATGTGTAATAAAGTAAATTACAGAATGACCCAATGAACTATAAGTCATTTTGCTGTGTTTTGCCTATAGGCGAGAGTAACGTTCATAGCCGTCTGTGTGTATCGTAGAGTTACGCTGACACAACCGTACAATATTTTCCTTAACTCTTTAAATGAACTATGTGAAAGGAGTTGAAAAATCCATTAAATTCCAAAGTTTCATATTTAAACTGGCCATCATGGTTGTCCATACATTTTTGGCACCCATTTAAAACCATTCATCGCTCTCTGTAGTTCACCATGAGTAATTTTGGCTATTCAGTTAAATATTTTGTTTTAATTCTGTCAGGGTTAATGGGTTTGTCTTGTATGTGGTATTATTTATTTATTCAAGAGATAAAATGTCGCAAGGGGTTATATCGGGGGACCGACGGGGTCACAAATCATTGATAAGATGTATGTCATTCTGAAACATCCCTTCAATTTCTCTCACCAAAATATTCGGTGTATGGATTATTGTTGAAAAAGGCAAAATCACACTTTGTGGGTTAACTTTCTAAAAAGGAGGGGGGAATTGTATTCAAAACTTGTATAATATTTTTTTAACTTTAACAATTTAGTAGCTTTTTGAAGGAAGCCATAAGAAACTCCAGAGTGAAAAATATCTTAAGAGATTTTTGGGAGACTTCTCCAAACGATGACCGATGTTATCTGATGTTTCTTCAATGAAAACCATACGTTGTCTATTAGGTTTCTTACACTGAACACCACATTGGCCTAATATTTATTATAAAATAACGGGTTAGTTGTAAGTCCTAGAACTTTTAGAACCCAGAATATTTCTTAAAATCGTCTTTGAACTTGACCAACTGACTGAGTTGATACACATGAATCACAAATATGTACGCACTGAGCAGTAGAAAACACACTGAGCGATAATTCACTCCATGATTAAATACAGAACGAAACACACCACTCGTAATAACTTCACTCAACCACTATCAGATCCACCTGGCAGCCAGAAGCTAGCTTGTGCAATTTAACGGTAGGAAAAGTGCGCACATGCTCTGTGGAAAAACCCGGAAAGTTCGTTCATAGTGCCGTAGAATCAAATTGAAAATTTCAAATAGTTAGTCTAAAATGTTAAACAGCAGAACACTCAAATGTACTGTCATAGTTTCCCTGCCAACAAAACTTTCGGCAGCGAAATAAGCAGGCAGTTGCCTGAACTATCAAAGAATATCATGAAAGTATTGCGAAAAAAAAAAAAAACATTCTCTTCACGCATTTAGTATAAACATATTTGGGAAACGTGGAATGAGAGTTCGGAGTACCAATTCCTCCTATTAAGTTCGCTCTATCAGGACTTGTAATGAAATGCAGCAGCATCCCTCTCATTCAGCAAATAAAATTAACGAGTGTTATTAAGTCATCACATATTGTTAGTTATTGTTAGTATTAATTTTTAAGCGTCTAATATATTATTTTCTTTGTGTAATATTATTGTTACTCTTACTGTGTAAGAGCAATGAGCACTTTAAAAATAAATGATATACGGATTTGCGATTTTAAACTTTGAGTTAATGGCGGTCAAGGAAAATTTGGGAACCGCTAATCTACTAATATTCATAAACCGCTCCTGTTTCAACGCCGCAGCCTTTTGAACTGAGAGGTCCGAGTGCAATTCTCCGGGGTGTGTCGGCATGTGCGGCATAGTTAATCTCTCTTACTGAAATTAATGGTCACAAAGAGCTCACTTGTACGTCAGTGCCTTCTAGAATTTTAGCATGGTAACGCATTACCAACCTGTAACATTTTGCACGTAACCCAACACAAAAAATTATATTATTCCTAAACTGCACAATATTTATATTTCCTTCACACGAAGAGTAAATACCATCATCTATACTATTAGAATTATATGTATTTTATATGAAATAAACTGTTTATACGCTTTTTAAAGGAAGAAAAACGTAGATGTTGCCATTCTTCGTTGTAGGGGACCAGATATGTTTTGAAAACTTTACAAGCTGTTTTATATTATTGGTCATCGCAAAAAAATCCCGATTTACAAGAATGAGTGGTGAAAAACTGCAACAAAACCAGGACAGATCAATTAGTCAGATTTGGAAAGTCCTCTGGAAGTGAAATCCAGAGTTTGTTGAAGATTTTGTTGTGCATTGCTCGTTGTATCAACAGTGTGTTTCCTTCAACTTTCTGTTCTATGTTCAGGATATAATGAGACGTTTTGTTTGTGGCACTCATAATAAATGCTCAACTGGGCCGCCAACTCCCATTAAATATCTCTCTCTATTCGAAACTCCTAAGATTTAATTCATGTTTAGAATCCTAAATTTGCATTCCATATATTTTTAAAGATGTTTGTCACCGGTTTACAAATCTTTAAGATGTATAAAAAACAAGCAAACAGATAAATGCAAAATATTCAATGTTTGTCTTTATTGCAGCATATCCTCTTTAATAATGTGTATGAAACACACAAAACATTAATGGTGGCAAATAATAACATAGGATAACACATCATTACTCGTTAATTTTAATTCCTAACGAGAAGGACGATGCTTAAATTCACTTGCAAGCTGTGAGTTATCGGCTTTAATGGGAGAAATATCTATCTTGAGTTCTCATTGAACGTTTTCAAAATATATTCCATATATGATTTTTATATAATTGGGTGCAGGGAGTTCTTTTTACACAGGTCATTATGAAGGACACTTTTGTCGTCTTTTATCATATTCTTGGAAAATGTGGAGTTCATCTGACTCAAAGAACCCCATCCTACGCAGTTCACTGCCGAAGTTACCAGGGCAACTATGACGATGTGCGCTTCGTCTTTTCCACATTTTTGAATGCTTCCCTCGGAACAAATATTCATTTAATATGATTATAATTAACGCTGCCTCAACAAATACACATTGTAAATTTGTATAATCATTCGTTTTCCCGTAATTCGTTGTTTGTATCTATACATTCTAGAATAAATGCTGTAGCAGCACTCTTGTTGTGGTTCGGGGGTTGCTCCCGTTATTTGACTAGTTAACTCATCCAAAATATTATTTATATTTGTGTGAACCTAAAGTTAATCATATCTTAAATGCTACTTAAGAAAATTTGAATATATATATATTACGTCAGTGGCGGCCAAACAAGAAGCTGCACTCCTCGAGCGTTTAGTGAGCACTATGAAATAGATATAGGTGACTTAGTATGTCGACACTAACATCCTTACACACAGAAATTGATCGCATTTGGATTTTCCTGTGTCGCTTTCGCTGTACAGTACAATATTTATTTGTACAAAACTGTGTATGAGGTATTACAGCTTAACAGAAACATGCATTATCAGCATTTCGAAATGTTTGTCCCGCAATAGGATTTGTTATTATTTTTAACATGAATCATGAACAACATAAATAAGACTTTTAAAAGAAAAATTGTTCACAATTACATAAAAAGTGTGTAAAATGTTGTAATCAATACTTATATATGCGAATACCTGTACCCTTTAATAAAAATACATAAAACTATACGCAGAGATAACCTGTTCTGTGAATGACAAGTGAACTACTTATCATGACAAACATACACTGTTTTCTTAGCAATGACAACGGCTTCATTTCTTTCTGGAAGGAGAGGCTTATGTATGAAATGTTGTTTAGCTGGTGATTAGTACATTATGCTTGTATATGAAGTGAATATAGTTTATCTCTATTATCTGTATGCCAGAAATATGTTCTTTATTTTTGATAATGTCAAATGGGAGTCAATTGAGTATTTTGCTAGAACTTGTCGTTTTGTTCATAAACGATTATAAAACACTTTTTATTTGTGTCACCTAATTACAACTCAATAAAGTGAATAAATAAAAGCATTAGAGGTAATAAAGCTGTTGCAAGATTAAAAGATTAAACACTTTTCCGATTCGGTGTACATCCCTAGCAAGTGTGGAATATGAAGCAGCAGACTTTAGAGCGCATACTTCGCTCCCTTTTCATGTGAGCGGGAGCTGCACCCATTCTCAGTGAGCCAATGCTCACTAAGAATGGAAACTGATTACCGCCAGTGATTTAGGTCTAACTTGCAGGTGTTCCAAAATAATTGCAAAACCTAATTGAGCTGTAGCATTATTTACATTTTACACGTTTTCTATCTCTCTTTTGTATAAAAATTCATTTTGTTTTATAATTTCCATAAACATGTATAGTTACAATAAGCAACTTGATTCACAAGTGGAAAAATTACTAAAAGCTTAGGATAAACCGTAATGCTATTTTGACATTAATTCAGATGATCAGAAATACATTTATTTTTAAGCTTTTAATGAGAATATTAACAATTTGGAACGACATAATAAAATTTAGAGCTGTGCACTTTCTCATTATAGTAAATTGTTCAATCTCGTGCTTTGTTCATCTATCCATTTTCTAGTTCTCGTAGAATTAGTTATCATTTTTTACAAGTATTTATTTAAATTATTACTTGTGATTGAATAAATAAGTTTATTTTAATATAGATGTAGAACAACTTTTATCTCTTAAAAATGGGAAAACAAGATTAACTTCATCACATTTCTTTAGTGCCAACAAGGTGGCGAGCAGTGTTGACTTTAAGGTGATGTTATAAATTACTGATGGCCAAAGCATCCTGAAAACTTGAGAAAAAGGGAAATTTTACGCATTCTTGTAATCCAGTGAGTATTTTTAAAGTTACAGAAATGTATTATTGTTTTAAAAAGTAAAACATTTTGCATTTATAGCTATTTTTTGTATTATCAATTTAAATATTGGAAAAGTTATTTACACAACCTTTATGATGATATTCCATTCATAATTGTTAGAACACTTTAGAAATTTGCTAATGTCATTAGGATTCAAATTATATATTTTAAATAGCGTATATAGGCCGAGATGGGTGAACATGCTGTCAGCTCTCACAATAAATCAATTGAAAATTCTCTAATAAAGAGGATGTGCAACAAAGAAAATTGTCACTCCAAAACAAACGGAAAACAACTGCTAGTAAAATAATAAATGGGGTTCAACATGAAATGAAGAAAACAAAACAAAAGTAAATGAAAGCAGTAGAAAAGGAAAGACCAAGAAAACAACGAATAAGATGATGTTTTGAAATATGATTTTGGTCAGCTGTATGGGATTTGAATTATGCTTTTCTATTTGCTTTTTTTAAATGGTGTTTAACACCCGTTTTTATCACTGAGGCACCACAGGCGGTGAACACTGATGATGCATATGATTTTTTTGATTGATTTATTTATGGACGCTCTTTAACATCTCAGGTCATCAGCGTCTCATTCAAGCCAGGGCGTGAAACGGCCGACAAATTTTGCTCAGAGGCCTCTCTTTCAGGCTTGAGGTTCTTTTTCGTGCCGTAAATGTACGACACGGGACCCACGGCTTTACTTCCCTTCCGAAGGAAGCCATACTTAGGATTTTTACGCCCGAAAAAATCCATCGGTCCTGGCCCGGTTCGAACCCGCGTTCTTGGGTGCAGGAGGCAAGTATGGTAACCACTACACCACCAGGACCGACGATACATGAGATGAAACGATAAATTGGTAAAGGATATTTTTAAGGAAGGAAACGTTCCAGGCCTAAGTTTAGGGTACCTCCTCTGCATTTGCCATTTATGAGGATTGAGGAAAATCTGGGAAAAACCCAGTCAGGGAGGACGGTGGGAATCGAACCCAGACCTCTCGCTGTTTGTTTTAGCGGCTCTTTGTTTTCAGAAAGAGGAAAACCGTGTATTATGATTTTATGTAATAATGGCTTGACATTTAAACAAAATATCAAAATATAGTGTAGAAAACGTTTGTTCCCTTTGAAAATAAAATCTCACTGCACCTCGGAATACGCAGATGTTTCTTTAAAAGCGCGTCCAAAGTGATAAGAGGAAGGAAGACACATCGATAGTTCTCCTTTCGGTGTTCTTTCTCCAGGGTGATTTGACAACACTGAGCTCAGCTGTCTTTACTTGCAGCATCTCCCTCAGCCAATTTCAGCAATGGAAGGAAGCTAGGGAACATTCATCTCCTGCCCAGCTCACCTGATGGTGGGAACACGGCACGGAGATCACGCCAATAATTAAACTTTGTTCACCTCCCATCACTCACCCACACACGCACAGCGTTACTGATGCCAAACTCAATTCAGGTTCGAGTGTTTCCTTTAAGATGTCGGTCATTGCAGCTTATACTCTAAAGTGAAAATGTTAGTAAATATTTATACACTGAAATTGTTCTTTCACAGTAGCCGTGTGTAGGACAGACATGAAAAAATTGGGTTACTTTGGGATTCGAACTACGGATCTTCCATCTTGCTCACATACTTTTTGGTCCAGAAACATTTTTTGGTGTTAAATAATAGGGTAGTATATACAGTCTATTACGTATTTGATAAACATTAAGCAGGAGTTGTACGAATATGTTGCCACTATTATACTTAAAATGCATAAGAATATAAGGATAATATATTTAATATATTTAAAGTTGTATGAATATGTTGACACCATTATACTTAAAATGCGTAACAATAGTACGATAATATATTTAAAATAATAGCACTAATGGTATACCCAAAAGGAAGAAAGAGGTTGCATAGAAGGAAATTACAAATTCCTGTGATTTCTGCAACTTAGTTTATACAAGGAAGATAATAAACTGAAACTATTTTATACACGTCCAAATCTGATAAACAATACGAACATTTTAGCAGTGTAAAATGCTATGGGTGGAGAAACTACATATATTTTCTCTTCCCAAATATTTTCCATTAGTGAGGAGCAAATACAGGACGATATTTCATGATAATTATGTGTATTTAAAAAGTTTTATGTTTATCAATGCAAAGTCAGGACAAACTACTGATGGACTATAAGAGAGTTGTTCCTCATAGCAGAAAATACTAAGTTTAGTTTGTTCTATTATTTATGATTTACTTGTTTTCAAATTATCATTTCTATCGTAAATGATTGCGTCACGTATGATCTGATGGGAATATTTTAAATATTAACTACCATACAGTTGCTACTAATAACGAATGAACTGCTTGCAATTTTCAAATTTATATATTTAATGAAAATAACAGCTAATGAAAAAGGCTAATTAAAATTAAATACCTCCCTATTTCACTTAGCAGCCATCATATAAGTTAAATTTAGAAAGGAGGTACTCAGATATGAAAGTCTTTGATTGCTGTTGATGACGTAAGTTGAAGAATCAAATATACAGAGTGGGAAAAAATGTAATTGACAAATTTTGATAACTTGCACGGGATCCCAAAACGAACATTTTATCTAACATCTTATTTTCCTATAAGACTTTTTCAAACTGCTAGATGGCGAATGGGTTCTTCAGATGTAACGACTGCTCTAAGCTCAGAATTTGTCTTTACTCAAGGTAGCACTTGTTTACTCACATGAAGTGAGCTAACGGAAATGTTTTGTAACTTCTTAAATCAGCAATTTCCAGGGAAGTGGATTGGTTGAGGATTCCACTTCCCATTTCCTAATTTGTTTCCTATGGTATTTTTGTTGGGGTCGAATGCGTGATCTTGTTTACGAGATCCCAGTAGAAACAGAAGAGGATCTGCTAGCCAGGATAGTCGCAACAGGAAAATCCTGCAATCTTTGATCGCGTTTGATTGATGATTTTGTGCAGAGGCCAATGAAAGCAAGTTTGAATTTCTTTTGTAAAAAGAAATTATTCTAAATGTTATGTAAGTCTGTAAAATCAAATGAGTTGCGTTATTAAGATGTGGGTTTCCGCGACAAACAATTCCTCATAAGAAAATATGGCAATGGAAAATAAATGTTTGTTTTGGAACAAGCTCTCCAAGTAAGTGGGTTTAATTTTTTGTTCCATTTGGTATAAACAAATTTCTTTGACAAGTCAAGTACGGTTAAAGTACAAATACATGTATATACAGAATAGGAGGGGCTGCATTATAATTAATAAAATAATAACTATGAATAAGAAAAATCATATTTCTAAGTTTATGAATCCAAAACTATATATCCTATTTTGCACTTAAACCTGCTCAAGTTTAACATGTATAAATTGGGGTAGCCTATCTCTTATTATTATATCTCTTAATTTAAAAATACTTCAATATTTCAATCCTGTAGGTGTAAAATATTTATGTTCGTTTAATAAAAGGCACTCATTGCTTCTGAAGGAAAAACGCAAAAGAATTTCTTTAAATGGACACATATTACAGGCACAATTTCTTCGTAAAATCCTATGGCTTTCCATTGTAGTGGTAGTAGTGTTATTAGCGATAGTAATAATTGTGTTATAAGTGGTAGCAGTAATAGTGTTATAAGTTCTTGTGGTGTTGTTAGAGGTAGTAAAATTGTTATTAGTGGTAGTAGTGGTATTCGTGATAGTAATAGTGTTATTAGTGGCAGTAGTGGTGGTTATTAGTGGTAGTAATACTGCGGTTATTAGCGGCAATAGTAAGGTTATTAGTGATAATAGTGTTATTAGCGGTAGTAATAATAGTGTTATAAGTGGTAGTAATAATAATGTTATAAGTGGTAGCAGTGATAATGCTATAAGTGACAATAGTAACAGTGTTATAAGTGGTAGTAATAATAATGTTATAAGTGGTAGCAGTGATAATGTTATAAGTGACAATAGTAACAGTGTTATAAGTGGTAGTAGTAACAGTGTTATAAGTGGTCGTTTTTGAATGGTGTTTACGCCCGTTTTTACTACTGAGGCACCATAGGCGGTGGACACTGATGATACAAGAGATGAAATGATATATTGGGAAAGGATTTTTTTAAGGAAGGAAACGTTCCATGCCTAATTTTAGGGTATCTCTCCGGCATTTGTCAGTTATGAGGACTGAGGGAAACCTGGAAAAAACCTCAGTCAGGGAGGACGGTCTTGGCGGGATTCGAACCCCAGACCTCCCGCTCACGAGTCCGCGTCTTAACGACCTCGGCCATCCGTGGCAGTTATAATATGTGGTAATGATGATATTAGAGGTAGTAATAGTATTATTAGTGGTAGTAGTGTTATTAGTGAAAATAATAGTGTTATTAATGGCAGTAGTATAATTATTAGTGAAAGTAGTAGTGTGGTTATTAGTGGTGGTGGTGGTGGTGGTGGTGGTAGTAGTAGTAATAATGTTATTAGTTTTAGTAATAGTAATGTATTAGTTGTAGTAGTAATAGTGTGGTTATTAGTGGAGATTCTAGTAGTAATAATGTTATTAGTGGTGGTAGTAGTATTAGTGTTAATAGTGATTGTAATATTATTATTATTATTATTATTATTATTATTAGTGGTAGTAGTAGTACAAGTGGTAGTAGTGATATTATTATTATTATTATTATTATTATTATTATTAATAGTAATATTATTTGTGGTAGTGGTGGTAGCGGTAATAGTTTTATTAGTGATAGTAATGGTGGTAGCACTAGTAATATTAGTAGTGTTATTAGTGGTAGTATAGTAAAAGTGTTATTAGTGGCGGTAGTAGTGATAGTAGTGCTATTAGTGGTAGTAGTGTTATTAATGGTAGTAATAATGCAGATAATGTGCAAATGACCTTTATTTCCTTGCACATAAAATTACTTAATATTCACGTTTATGGGATAGGATAAAATTCCGGGAAAAAAAACGGCAACCAGGCAACATATTCTGATCGCCGGTACGCTAATATATCAACAACAGCACTGATATTCTTGTGATAGCGAGGATAGTAACTTGTGGTACTGGTTTTGATAACGGTGGTACTATAGAATATGAACTGGCACACGCGGAATAATAACTAATCTTACTGTTGCACTATCATAAATATTACCATCTGCTATGGATACTGATGGAGTATGTGCCTTATCTGAGATGTACACATATGAAGACGTGCGGGAAACTTTGCCCATTGTGGTCCATTTTAGGTGTGATCAAAGTGAAAGTAAATAGAGACAGTACCTCCCGCTACTACAACTGCATGACTTTTCCCGCCTCGTTAGCTGGTAGCCGTGGAACCGCTGATACCCTTGTCAGAACCATGTGCTTTCAGATTAACAAATTACGGTGCAGATTTCTAGGAATATTGGGACCTCGACCATTCTAACCGCGTTTTTTGCTCTTAATAACTTAATACCAATGGGGCATCTACAAGAAGAAATATCAGGTGGGTCTAATTGGGCGGTCAGGTACCGAGATGGAGATGCACGGAGGTAAATAGGGTCCCTAACGTTGGCACTGATAATAAGCCCCAGATATCGGCAGGTTCACTAAAGTCATCCCGAGTAGGCGCCCAGACAGAACCCACTAGACGCTTGGACAGGAACTTTCTCCGCAGCGCAAGCCACCGCCACACCACGCAATACCGTAGCGACTTGTATGACGCTTCCGATCTTGTAGCTCTTGCTATGGAATAAAATGAGAGGAAATGGAAGAGTAATATATAAAGTCTACTCCAGCATTTGCGCAAATCTCAATACAAACGAAATAATTTTAGCCAGTTATCGTTAACAAACCTACACTATACTTGAAACGAGAATTATGTTTGAAATGTTATTAGTGGGCACAAATATTAACTTTGATAGAATCACATATATGGCTTTTTGTGCCTTGCTTCCACTCTCATCACATCTGGAATAGACAATATGCCCAAAATAACGTTAAAATAGAAGAGAGAGAAACAATTGAAGAATATGTAGAAGTTGAAGAGGGTTGTGAAGCAGTAGAAATAGGAATACACCGGAAAAATCAAACTAATATTTAGGTTATGAAATAAACTCATACTAAACATAAGTTAAAATTAAATTTATAAATTTATGCTACCATCAGCAAATAATACCCTAAGAATGGAAAACTGCAGTCACAAAATCGATATTTAAAAACGAGAAAATCGACTCAACTATTTATAAGGGAATTAGTACTTTGAGCAATATATATGTATATATTACCCCCAATTTTACTCCTATTATTTTATCTGGTGTTTCTTTTTAATCCACAGTCATTACATATGATCTTTCTTTATATTTTTTATCATTTACTGTGAATTGTTTAAGTGTAAATAAATATATTATCCGTGCATGAGCTACATCTTCCAAGTCCTACTTGTACTTTAATTAGTACATTTAATGCAATACTTGTTAGTTTATTTGTTATTATTTTGCATAAACCTTATATATATATATCTATATATATATATATATATATTAGTACATTTAATGCTATACTTGTTAGTTTATTAGTTTATTAGTTATTATTTTGCATAAACCTTATATATATATATCTATATATATATATATATATATATATATTAGTACATTTAATGCTATACTTGTTAGTTTATTAGTTTATTAGTTATTATTTTGCATAAATCTTATATATATATATATGAAAGATCATATGTATTAACTATGGATTAAAAAGAAACACTAGATAAAATAATACGAGTAAAATTGTGGGTAATATTGACAGTTAGGGAATGCCACAAAATTTTATACAAGTAATCTGCACCTTCATAACTCTAGTATCTTAATTGATAATCAACATAGAAAAGATAAAATAATTTAAGTAGATGTAACCTATCTCCTATTTTATTCAATTTATTTTACGACATACTGATACAATACTAAGACAGATTTTATTCGAATTCAGAAGTGAAGCTTATAAATCAGTGGTAGGAATTAAATAAAAAACGAAAATATAACAAAATTTTGAATGTTAAGGTAGAAGAACGAAGATATATTGGGTTTAAACATGTAAAACCCATGAAGAATAGGTAATGGACTGTCACTGCAAACATAAAAAATACAAAACGAACAAGGCCCAGGAAGCTGTGGAAAGAACAATTGGAAACTGGAATTGAAGCGGAGAGAAAGACCTAAACCATGTGGTCTTCTAGAGTGATCTGTAGTTGTCATTTAAAAATAAATCTTCATAGAGCTTGCTTAACGTTCTTTTATATATATATAAACACAAGGGAATTATGTTTGCATCGTAGGAACAAAAATCTGGTGGGCAATGTATCCTGACCTTCAGTTTGAACCGTTTTACTGCTGCTTGATTAACAACTACTCCTTCATAGTGAAAAAATAACAATATTATAAATCACTGAATAAAAATAGTAAATATACACATATAGTCTAATACGTGTATTTGCAGTGGGGTTATTTGAGTTATGGGCCACCTTTGTGTGGTTACTCGTTATGGAAATGCAGCCGCCGCAACCTCAAGAATGGAAATAGAGTCTCCGCGTGTAAAATTAATATTTTCATTTTAGTATTTTAATTATTACTGAAAGCATATAAGTGTTCCTATTTAAAACAGGTAATTAATAAGCACTAATCTGTGTTATAATACATTGACGGCATCTGCCTATGAAATTATCTTAACTTTTCTTTTGCAGGAACACGATGGTTTGGAATACGTTTCTTGTCCTTGAGAAATGCTGTCTCTTGTAACTAACAAATTAGCGAACAGTTTCTCTACCTGAGATATGATTGTCAGGATATATTTTCTGAATCGCCTTACCACTGCAAGAATCCGTTTTCACATGTGTATCAAATCTAGTTCTTTAAGATTATATTTATGCAATGGCATAGCTAACGAATTATAATCACACACAATTTACACTCAAAGCGCGGAGTAACACATACAAGCATTCACTGACGAAGACTATTTCAAAGTTATTACAAACTGCTAACTGCACATGCATTTTACTGTCATATCGACTGGTTTCTTCTAGTATGCAGGCCCATAATTCAAATAATATCATTGAATAAAGGGTAAAAGCGGATGTTTCTTGATGCTGCCTAATCAAGAAGACACTTTAGAAGGTGTTGTGAAGTCCTTGAACAAGACACTTTTCCAACATATGATTTCAGCCCCCCGTTCCCCTAATTTCGTAAGTTTCTGTATCATTTCTGTAAGGTATCCAGTCTTTTAGAGCGTTTCTGTAAAGACGATGCGTGACTACTGCAACTCCCATCTATTTACATTCTGCTGTATTTACTTTAAGCTACATTGGTATTACTACAGTTTTGATGAAATGTACTATCATTTCCATAATGAAATCTAATGTCTACATCCAAGACATTACACTGTATCTTCAAGAATGGTCGCAAACTACTGGTCATTAACACCAGGTGTCCTGTTGTTTGCAAACTTATGTTTATGATATATTAAAATATTCATTGTAATAATAGCTTTTATCAATTTTTAAATGGAAATTATTAGATTTTAATACTGGACGTACACACATGTTTTCGCTCTCCCTATACACTGACAAGGTCACAAAGCGTCATTACTAGCCGATTGTTCAGTAAAACTCCGAGCTGTTCCATTTTTCAACATTTGTTTATAAAGTTACCCTTGGTTTATCAGTAAATGATTATTACAATTAAATTATAATGTTTTAATAATCGTTCTACAATGTTTCACTAAAATCGGTCTGGTACAACCAAAACATTTTGCTTGTCCGCTTCGGCTCTCAAGGCACAAAAACTGAAGCATGTTTCAGGAGTAACGTTACACAATTCAAGGCTGCGGAAGACCGATCCTTAGGCAGTTAGACCGGAATCCTCTGGACTGCACAGTATGAAATATCTTGCGAAGCATTTCGGTTCATCTCAAGCAAACTTCTGTGTAAGCTGCAGGGAAAAATGTCATATGTAACGAACGTACAGATATTCAACTGTTGTTTACTTATTTTGATTTGATCCTTCCTTCCTTTTTCTCTTCCTTCATACGTTCACTAGCAGTTATTTGATAAATTCGTGATCTTTTCCTGTTGCTCCGGAGTGCGTCGTGGTAACAAGCATCAAACGTATTTGCTATGTGGCGCCATTCTTCCCGTGTGATAAACCAGCTTGTCTTTTACTTTTGGCTTGATTTGGTACTGGAAACTCGAAGAAGACAGTTGGTTTTGGCAGCTACCTCATTTTTATTAGACTGGGCCCAGATTCAATTTTAATTCTAGGTAATTTATACATTATATAGATATTAAATCCTTGCAAGGTATGAACTGAAATATTTATCTTTGTTTCTTACGACTTTTACTGTTGGGGAAATCTTGGTTTAAATGGAATTTTCATGAGAGTTACCTATCTAAGGGGATTTATTCATTCTCCTTACAGTTCCTATCAATTGCTTTTATTAATTTGTGATTTATTTGTAATGTTTCGGAAAACGTAATAATGGTGGGTTGTCTTTAGGACGTTTTGAAGTGAACAATTGGCATTGATGTGGCATTAACGGGAAAGAGCCAAATTAAATTTGTATGTAATTGAGCTCTTCTGTTAAATAACAATCTCTTTTGTTAGAGCAAGGACAAAAGTGATATTAGTTAATACTACGAAGCTAGTTATAGTCTTCTGTTTCAAAACATTGCAAGGTACATAACTTATGGCAGAGTTAATGTATGAAGTAAACACTATTATGATCGTCATTCGTAGCTAAAAATAATATACCATTTTAAATTCTTTTGTGGCTTTCGAAATATTATATAGAAAGTTTATTTATTACAATGAAACCCTTGATTCGGAGTTGGGACTTTACAACAGGTACATATTTTATCAGAATAAAATATATATTTGATCATTATTTTATATGATTCCCATCTCCTCAACTACTGGATGCGTTGTAGGATAAAATATGCTCAGCATATCTATAATTGGAATTTGTTTTGATAAATTTAATTTCATCTACAATAAAGTAATAGTTAAATTTCACTTAAGGACAGATCTGTCACAATATTGTATTTTTCCGAAGTGACACTATGAGAGGATTTGATTATTTAATAATTTTACAAAGGGAAATTACAGAAGTTCGTTGGAATTTCACCGTTTTGGTATTTTGTGTTGGCAATTGCATTATGTTATACTATATTGCATTAGTTCTCAAAACATGAACGTTTATACTATAAGTTTTTACCAACAATTGGAAGTGATTGATTGAATTTCACCGTTACCTTACATTCAGGTCGAAAGTCAGTGACAGCAAGGTTGAAAGATCGTGTTATAATATTCATTATAGCTCTTGGTTCGATACTCGGCTTGATGCTTAACTTCGATGTGCATTACAAGTATTTTAATTCATGCAAATTTAGATGATAAGTGTTTGTTTCTATATTGATAAATATGTAAAAATTATGTATACGTAAAAGTAATGTATTAGAATGGTTGTAAGAATATGCAGTTTTTCCTTGAAATGTAACTTTAAATATTCTTGTCAACAACGTTTCTTTTAATGTAGTAACGACTAAGTTATGTGTTTGTTATATTTTGATGAAACATAAAGGAATAATTTTCGCAACTGTTGGTCTCCTTGAAAGTAGGAGAAACGAAAATATATAAGAGCTGTATATCGGCTTACAATGGGCGTGTTTTATTTTTTAGCAAAATCTATCAAAAGAGGACATCTAAACGAAAAAATATCTCAAAGCTGTTCCTTAAGGCCACGGAGGTTAAGTTTATTTTATCATTTTAGCCTTACAAAGACTTCTGAATTCTTTAAAGGGATGGAAGGTGGAAAATGAGTTATTTTGATACAAATGAGCTCGAGGTCCACTGATGTGTAAAATTATTTGGCGTTCACCTTCATACCATGACGAAAAACCTATAAAATTTCCGCTGGACATGCAGTGCAGATTGGAATTCTAATACGGCCTAAAGATTTTCTTTGTCTTTATTTTTTGATTTTCATCAAACACATTTTGCAGCTGAGATATATACCTGTGAAACAGAATGCATATATAATTTTGCCCATGAATTTGCGTTAGGTGCAGATATGTTATCACGAGTTGCTCTTTTGGAGCACGACTACAAAGGTATTTTGAACATTGATATGATAGACCATTTAAGAACAGTTTGATTTAAATATTTTAATAAAAGTGTGGAAATAATTTTTATGACATTCTTTTATACTAAGAGGTGTGGACGATCGTTGATCATTTTATCTCATCTGAATTATTTTAGAGTTTTCATCGCTCTGAAATGAATTTCAGACAACTGTAGATATAGAACATAGGCGTATTTTGTCGTAAAATCTGGCGAAAAGTCAGTTATCAAATATTTCATTTAAGAAACGCAACATGATCTTGCAATAGTAGAAATGTGGTGTTCTTGCGCGCATTCCTTCCTTTCCGATCGATATACTAGTCTTCCTTCTGCTTCGTTCTTATGCCGCCACGCAAGCATGGTGTGATCAGCAGGTTCGTCCGTTATTAGCTCAGACAGTTCATATGTCCATGAAATTAGAAGAGAACCATACTGGGCGTCGACTTCCCTTCACTTCGCTTTTGCTTCGTCACACAGCAAGGATATCTCTGTCCCGGCCGGATGCTGACATTTTCGGATATTCAAGTCTAAGTTATTGGCATGAGGCCTTGTGTAACTTACTGCCAGTGTCTCAGATAGAATGTGTATATGAAATGTTTAACTGTGAAGCTTGTATTAAATTGGAGTAAAGATCTGTTGTTATAAAGTTGCTCGGCCAGGAACGTGCATTGGACATACCAAGTTATTGTAATCAAGGCAGAGCATATAAAGTTTTTATTCTTTGTTAAGATAATTTTATGAGTTCTCGTACCCTAGTGAATATTACGTGATTAAAGTGGTTAAAGATTTACTGTTTAAATTTTATTATTTCAATTGTTTTAATCGTGTATTGCTGAATTGTGTTTATACCAATTCTATGTTATTTCTTTACTACTATATTATGATCATTTGCTCTTCAAAATTCACATCAATTTTATATGTTATAACTTTTATTTTTTAGAAATTTGTTGGTTTTCCAGTGTTAGAAATTATAAGCATTATATTTCAACTAGAAGATAAGCGCTGTACCATAAATGGTACGGTAGGCATTTATTAGAGCAACAATAGTTTCTTTTGTAAATGTCATAAATTCGTAATATTTTCATTTGGACGGTTATTACTTAGAGCATATTCGACTCTTCAGCAAGTTAGCCACTGTGATCACGGTCCACAAATGCACAAAATTCACTGCTCAATGTGTAGAAACTTGCAGATGAACAAAACTCTTACATGGAGAATTGAGAGTGTCCATCTATGCACACCACCTGGTTTGCATATTAAGGGTAGATGACATCAGGTAATGCTGGTGTAGGTGTCACTGAACTTTCATTTCCTGAATTTGGTGGCGGAATTTTTCCTGTTTACTAGCAGGTCTCCGAGTCTGCAAGAAGTTGCTGTTTACTGAGACTGTCGCGAATTTCAATATCATTTTATTTCTTCAAAACTGAGAAACTGATGAGAGTAATGGAAACGTTCTTTGCATTGTCTTCTTCTCTAAATAATACACCTAGAGTTGATTGATCAGTAGATCCTTGAGCAAAGCATGTTATAAGTTCTCGTTTTCCTCTGAAAGAAAATAGAAATTCAAAAATCAAATAAACTATTTGCATTAAAATTAGAACAAATATAATCTTTCTGAATAACATTCAAATTACAACTCCTATCAACAGCTAAGCTATAGTGCCGTAAAATGCCTAAAATATAGAAAAATATGCTAATAAAATAATTAAATCCATCACTTATAGCTTCCAAAATAATGGTGATCAAATACGAGACATTACCTTTTATGTACAATAAAATATTTGTCAATAATAATTGCGTGAACACAGGTAGCATAACAATAAATGCGTACTAAAGTGCTCTTTTTAGAGCTCATATGAACATGTCAACATATGCTGATAATGGCTGGTCAGTGACTGAAAAGAAACTTTGGTTGTTGGTTTTGTTCGTGCAGTTATGGAATGGGTATTTCAGCGATGCACTATTCTTATATATTGGTCCTGGTGGTGTAGTGGTAACCATACTTGCCTCCTAAACCAAAGATCGCGGGTTCAATCTGGACCAGAAACGATGGATTTTCCAAGCGTAAACTTCCTAAGTATGGCTTCCTTCGAAAGGAAAGTAAAGTCGTGGGTTGCATGTTTTAAATTTACAGCATAAAAAAGAACCTCAAACCTGAAAGAAGAGGCCTCTGAGCAAAGTTTATCGGCCGTTTCACGCCCTGAATTGAATCTTTCGCTGATGACCTAAAACATTAAAGAGCGTTCATAAATAAACCAAACAAAAAACTATTCTCCATCTTATATTTTCACTCCATCCTTCATCCATTATGTGTACAAAATAGGGACAACTTTATTATTTTCTTTAAAGATATATTCCTTCTCGTCACTAAACCCTGGTCTTCACTACTGCCATAAATCTGATTGCTTTACTTTGTTATACAATTCCCTCATTCCGTTATGCAATCAGAGTTTGTGTGCACTAGTAGAAACTGATAAACACCTCAGTGAACGCTCGATTCCCAGTAAAACTGGAGTTACAGTTCCGCTGAGCTGGTCATTGACCTTTCTCTGTCTTGTTTTATGACGCAAACTGTTACAGTTGCATTTCTGTGAGATATTAGACTTTCTACTGTGAAATGTGTATATTGTGAGGTATACCGGGAGTGAGATGTAATATCCTAGAACACAGAATGTGTATTTATGATTGTTACGTACAAAGAAAATGGAGTAAGCACTATAGCAAAAATTTCGTAATGAATTTCCAGAAGTCACATATCCATCTGGAGATGCAATTTTCAGATTAGTGAACAAGTTCGAACCCAAGGCGTTTACATTGACAAGAAGCCAAGTATAAGAAAATTTATTTTAACAAATGAGAACTATGATGGAATAAGATGTACACTAGAAACCTCTCAAAAGTCTTTAACCAACTTGGTGAATCTTTCGGCAATGCATATAGAGCCAATCAACTGCAGCATTCATATTCAATTAGTGCTGTACCTGAAATATACCCTGTGGAAGCGCTGAAAAAATATCCATTTAAATAGTTAACAATATTCGATAGGATGATTGCGGCCATTGACTCAAAATAATTTCAGAAGGGAGCAGGCATATCTTACGGTGGAGGTTAAGCAATTCAGGCAACTACTATGATAGCCGGTAACATATGAATTCCTATTTACTGCTAATAAATAACTAAATATAAAAAAATGCGCACCGTGGGTTCCGACCGCACGACGAGAGTTTCAAGTGCGGAGGCCGTTACGCAGCAACTTCCCTTCGGCAAAACCAATTTCCGGAATGAGGACCGTATCTAAGCATAATTCTTTAGCTGAACATGCACAGACTTGGAACTATGTTTCACGTATCATTTATGTAAAGCTAGCCACTAAAGGGCTAACAAAAGATGATTTGCTGCACACATATTTGAAAGTGCTCTCTTAAAGAACAACCATATTTGACTGCAAAGTATTAATGAAATTGCAGGTATCAAAACATTAATAACAGGTATGGGACTGAAGCCAAAGAAAACTAGCAAACCGTTCTTAAAATAAACATTACGTTTTCTCCTTTCAAGCGAAGAAGGAATTACATAGAATCGATCATCTCTAAATAAAGCTGATGTCTCATCAAACGGGAAAAGCTGCAATTTATCATTTGAATAATGATGTACTCTTGTAAGCAAATACAATGAACATACTTTAATTTTGTTTTATTTCATTAAATAACATTCTTAAAAGACTCTTTTCTTAAAAAAATTGTATGTTTTCAAGGACTCTCAGAACAGATCATTTTAGGTAGAATATCTGTATGACATATCGGTGAAATTCAGATTCATATTCTTTGTGGTTTTATTCTTCAGCACAATAGCTCAGGTTGAAACTTTAAAGCTACCGGAATAGATATCATAACAGAAGTAATTAAATGCACCGAGGAATGTCTTCAACACTTTCATAATGCGTGTTGTTCTCAAAAACTATCCCTGAAGAATAGAAAATGATAGAAATTATTAAAAAGGAAAATAGAATATCCCATTACCTATAAACAAATACATTTACTTTGAATTACTTATATAATCTATCCGTTAAAGATAAGTTATAGATTAAATAAAACAGTGGGGGCAATTGAGTTCGAAAAAAGCAGATTACAGGATAGGAAGGAACTGTCTAGGTAATGCATTCACTTTAAAATAAATAATAGGAAAATGAAGAGCATTTAGTTTGTAACACATTTGTAATTTCTTGTTTTCAGAAGGACACTTGTTTAAGTATCAAAAATAAAATGATCAGACACGTTAAGGAAGAAATGATTGCCAATACATTTAACAGAAATACTAAGAAATATAATAATGAAAGTAAATCAACGAGAGGCAATACAGATTACAAGAGGAGTAAGACAAGGCTGCCCTTTGGCAATCGCACTATATAATTTGTATAGGACGAAATAATAAGACCATGAAGAATCATATTAAAGAGCAATTAGATTGGGAAATGTAATTTTATAAATCAATATGTATGCAGACGATCAGATTCTGCTGATTAACATTGAAAACCAATTACTTACAATGCTAAATACTTTAATTCTCGTATACCGAGGGTGCCAAAAATGTATACACACATTCACAGTAGATATCTATTTAATATATTTCAAAGTTGGACCAAGAAACAACAGTAAAGTGTAGTATGATGTTCTGTAAACAGAAGGATGTTGTATACTGTAGAAAACCAGCTACACTGGCAGCACTTCGGGAAGAAATTGAAACATTTTCTGCAATCGCTGAGGACACTTTCGCAAACGTTGCTCAATCAATATTCAACGTACTCAGAAGTGTATCGACCCCGATGGTGGACATTTTGAGCAACTGCTGTTAACTGTTGAAGTCTAAGATGATTAATGCTCATCATTTTCTGTTTTATGTGAATTCAGTTTTGTTATGTTCACAGTTTTTTTTCTTTTCTGGAAAGTTGTATAGTTTTTTGGCAACTTCTGTATATTAGCAGCAACTTATAACTTTCTCGGATGCAAATATCATGTTTAGATGAAATATGTAGATGCGAATGACAAATTAGCTAGATTTAAAGCAATAAAACCTACGTTAACAATTAAGCAAGTCAATATTTAATATTTAAATTATATAAGGCTATACCATTTCTTAAGGATTGTTGTCCGGTTTTCTTCACGCGCAGACCGGGATGGCAGCCTGTAGCAAACAGCTGCCCACTTCTGAATCGGAAAAGTATCGTAAACGTGCTTACCTTTATCACAGAAAATCAACGTCAATGTGCCGTAAGACATACACTTCAGTAATCTTGTATGGGAGAAACTTTTATCAATCATGTAGCTGAATGTGCTGATGTACCCCGGCTAGTGCTAACGTTTTAAGACACTTTCAGGGTGATTGTTGTAATGGAGCAGCAATATTGTACGGTTTTTTAACTTTCTTATCCAACACTTATTCTGTTTTGAATTTAAGCATTATTTTAAGAACTGTAGATCTATTAAGTAGATGAATCCTAGGAGAATGTTCTTGAATTTTTTCACATACTGAGCAGCTCCCTTAGAATGGTACAGTAAATGAAAATGCGTTGATCTTTAATAAGTATTTGAAACATGGAAAACAGAGAAATGAAACATAGTAACTGCTCACTGTTCAGAACCTATGTACGCACTAACTGATCTTATTAGCAACAACCCGCGTCTTTGACTGATCTGTGTATGCATCTATGCTTTGCCATCTTTGAACTCTGTTTGCGTGCTAGAAAAACAAAACAAAGACCGAATACTAAACAACACCTTAGTAGCTAATAAACAGCTGAGATGTTTCATAGTACAATACAAAATGTAACACACAATAAATACATAATCATATGAAAGATTTACAGACTCCGGAAAAGGTAAAAATGATGGAAGAATTAATTTTACTATTTTGCGTATTAAAATCTGTGGAATCACCTCTTTTAATTGTGTATGCTTTATGCACTTTCCTAACTGATAAGTGTGTTAAAAATAGGAAGAAATGTGCATGTATTCTGCAGCGGGTGCCACTGTCCCAACTACTGTCCGGAATTAACACATAAGATGTACATTTCGATAATTTTATGAAACTAAATGTAAGAAACCTTTAATACACGCATTATCTTTATAAACATTTAGATATCCCTATTCGTTCTAATTAGGAGTATGTAGAAGAAGAACATGCTCCTACATGGGGCTGAAATGAACTGAAAGGTATTCTAAACTTTACGACTCTATACTATTTTTATCATATAAAATACGTTTTCTTAGAATTTAATATACCAATTGGCTTAAATTTTTTCTGGATATGTTTAAGAAATATTTGTGTTTAATTTAACGTAACATTTTTTCGCAAAAGAGAAATTTATCCATTTTACATATACTTAGAAAATGATACAAGGTGTAGTAATAAGCAAGAACATATAAAAACAACATTTTCATATAAAACTTAGAAAAATTCTATGTTAAGTTATTACTAAAACTTTCATAAATAATCTGCATATATTTAAGCCTCTAGCTTTACATACGTTTTGAGAAAGCTTGTACTCATAAGCACTATTTTAATATTAGCTAGATAGGGCATACCGCAGCCTCTTAAATGTTGAAGAACTAAACCGTTATTTTACAAATACAGAAAAGATAGATGGAAACACATTTATGTACGATAATAGAATACTCAACTAAACACCGAACCACAACCTGCAAGGGGAAAGAGAACTAGACTGACGGTATCAGCAATTTGGAGCAGAACCGGGTTAAAGTCAATCCCGTATTGTAGAAGAAGAACAGATTGATTGATTGATTGATTTATGGACTCTCTTTAACATCTCAGGTCATCAGCGTCCCATTCAACTCAGGACGTGAAACGGCCGACAAATTTTGCTCAAAGGCCTCTCTTTCAGGCTTGAAGTTCTTTTTCGTGCCGTAAATGTACGACACGGAACCCACGGCTTTACTTCCCTTCCGAAGGAAGCCATACTTAGGATTTTTACGCCCGAAAAAATTCATCGGTCCTGGCTGGGTTCGAACCCACGATTTGGGTTTAGGAGGCAACATTACACCACCAGGACCGCCGAAGAAGAACAGGAAAACTTAATTGGGAAATAGCATTTTTACCATGAAGAAAAGAAAAATAATTTGCAAACAGGACGGCAAGTACTAGATTTACCTTAGTAGGGCTGAAGGACTTAAGAGATACTATTGCACTCTTAATAATTCTTTCTGGAATTTCCATGCGCTGAAGAAAAGTAAGACAGCATACATTAATAGCAAAAACATTATGTTGCAATGAGTACTATTGGGAAATCAAAACTTGTCTTGGTGAAAATAAGATTAGTGCATGCCACAGAAAAGAAAAGCAGAAGCTCTATAACGTTCTGTAGGAGATAATTTAAAATTCTGTTGGGCATGCTAACATTGCAGAAGACGTTCATTGATAGGTGTGCAATATTTAGCTAGTACAATGTGAAATTGAAACAGGGGAAGCTATTTGCTAGACATTGCCGGAAGCAACAGTGTTAGCAATTGAACTCGGCATATCATCTCAAATAGCAAAGGGAACTAGAGCATACATATTGGTAGCAGTTGATTGATTTAGGTTAATTAATCTGTAATGAGATGTTAATAAGCTTACGGTTAATTTACTGTTTAATCTTTGTAGCTACAACCCGGCTGATGTTCATACTACTTTCTGTAGAACATTCACCAAATCTGTTATCTTTTCCTGCAACATATGCTAAAACTAAAATTACTTAATTTTGAATTGAAAATTCTCATTAAATCTGTGCTTTCCAATTATTGACCGTTCTAAAGGAGAAACGGAAAAAAGGAGAAACAAGTAGAAATAACTGCTGTCGCAGCTTAATGTTGCTGTTGATTTAATCGTAGAAGAGCCATTGATAAACAGTATATCGGTAGTTAAATACTTATTCATTTATCAAAGAAAAGCAAGTATTTCCGGTTTATAATTTTGTAGATTACATTGTTCTAATATTAGCATGTTTTAAAAATATTCTATAAATGTTCTACTCAATTGAGTTTAATTTAATAGGCCACAAACTCTTTGTTTATATATACACAGGGACCAAAAAATCGGCCTTTTTTATATTTGATTATATTTTGTTCTTAATTCTTATATATTGTTCTTAATTATTTTAAAATGAAAGAATGCCCATTTAAATAAAACATTGTTTGATTAAGGACCTTAACTTATAACAATTGAAACAAATACTTGCCTCTGTTGAGAAAAGTTACAAAAGATGTAAAACAACGACACGTTTTGTTTTAATTGTGAATACATTTTTCAATGCTTGAAATATAAAAAAGGTAGTAATGGGTGCTCCCCGCTCTGGTTTGAATAGCTACATTCATATGTCTTGGCATTCTTTCGGTCAGGTAAGCTATGGCTTCTTGAGGAATATACTCCCATTCTTCAAGAAGTGCTCGCCTGACTTCTGTAAAGTTTCTGGCAGCGGCAATCTTGTCTTAACAGCCGTTCCAGCGGGTCCTGCACATGTGCAAGCGGATTCATATCGGGACTCCTTGCTGGCCATGGTAAAACATGGATTGCCACTTCTTGGAGATAATCTCTGACCACGTGGGCAATATGCGCCCGAGCATTAAAAGAAAATTATCGTCTGTAAATAGGCCAATGGTACAACATGATTAGCCAAACATTCATTTATGTTCCTATCAGCTGTTAGCTTCCATTTTCTACTAAAATTAACTCAGCACGAGTATCCATAGGCACTCCTGCCCAAACCATCACCCTACCACCTCCAAATGATAACTTTTCGCAAACGCGGCATTGTGCAAATCGTTCTCCCCTCCTTCCCCAAACTCTTTCACGTCCATCAAGTGAGCGCAAACTTAAACAGGACTCGTCTGTGAACAGAACACAGCTCTACTATTCAATTCTCAACCCCTATGATCGTTGCAAAACACAATCGTTCGACTCGGTGCATTCTGAGCAAACTGGGACCAGTTGCAGGTATACTTGATATCAGCTCACCTGCTTTCAACCCTATTTTATCCTTTTAGGCCAAAATCGTGTGTCCAAACATGTTAATAAATTGCTGGGCTACAATCATAGCTGACAGTTTGCGCTGCCTAAGATCTGTCAATACTATGTGCCTGTCTTCATTTTAATTTGTAGCTCTCGGCCGACCCAAACCTGGTCTTCTGGTATCTTCAAGGGTCTCTCTAAACCTTTTAAGGCATCATGGACTGTACCACTGGCCATGTGCTGCGAGTAACATCTTCAGGTCGCATTTTTTTAAGATAAAATGTTACAACCCTATTTACATTTACAACATGTAAAAATAAAGAAATAATGATAATAAGCATAAAATGGTTAAAACAAACTTGCTATATCTAAGACTTTCTACACATAAATGGAATATTCGGTTAAAATGACTTGTTTATAAAAAACATCCAATATAACCTACATATCTCCATGATAAATGCTTATCATAATATTTTACGACAAGCAGATGCATTCCCTGAGTTTATGCTGGATGAACTGTTTTTCAGCATACTTTAAGACAATTGTAAACTATATATAAATATATATAAAACAGCCATAGGATGCAATTTGGCTACTGGACGAAAGGTCGAATATGAGGCGGTAAAATACCCCCTACAACACCGGAAGCACAAATGAACATTAGCTTAGAGTAGATATCGATGTATACTAACTGGGAATATGTTCTCATTCACCACTCTGAACTGCATTCAGAGAGATTGATTACAATTATTTAATATTTGAATCAGATCACTTTCTCGCAAAGCATGAACACGTGAGTACCTGTAAAGTTTTAAATTTTAGGAACTATGTTACATTTCTTGCAGGAGACAAAGATAAGTTTGTCTGTTGTGTAAATTGAACTTGATTTTTATGGCAAACGCTTCGATTTCATCCAGCGTTTCCTCCCTTAAAACCGTTGTCTTTGGGAATGTGTTTTGTTAAATGGTTTAAAATTTATTCACTAGTTTTAGTATAGTGCACTTCTTGAATAGGGCACTTCATTAGACTCTATTCAATAAACTCTTTTCGAACACGATGGGCAGAACTGTTGTTAAAGTAAAATTTACAAAGTAATTCACAATCAAATGTTACACCATTTTAACACACGTGTTACCATCGGAAGAGCTCTATCGTGACCTTTATGTACTGTGCACACATATGAATTGCACCCCCTGAGATTACGAATGACTTCAATATCAAGGGTGGGAGAGAAGAACGCATAACGGGAGTAACGGAGAATGTAATGCATTCTTCCAGGACAAATATACCTTATGTACGGTAGCCACATATTTTAATGATTATATGCACACCTATATTCTGCATATATTCTCCAAAATCTGACTGAGAATGAGCATATCTGACCGAGAAAAAATATGACAGTGAAATCAGCAACTGAAGAAATATGTTGAGTAGAAGGTGAAAGCGTGATTAGTATAGAATATAATAAAATTGTTTCATTGAAGATGATATTAAGGATAAAAACAAATATTGCAAAGAAAATGAGTTTCTGAGCACAGCGCTCGAACTATGTCAACTATTCTTGGTGTCTCTAGAGACTTGTTAGCTACACAGCTCCACCAATTTGAAATAGCGTACAGGTGCCGACGAGTAGATTCATATGCACTTACCACAGCTCAGGTTCAACGACGAGTTAAACGTTCTCAAGGCTTCCGGTTCTGGAAACCTATTTTGAGATATGATGAAAATACTTCTTATACAATTATGAATTGAACTGATTTATTTATGGACGCTCTTTAACATCTCAGATCATCAGCGTCCTATTCATCTGAGGGCGTGAAACGGCCGACAAAATTTGCTCAGAGGCCTCTCTTTCGGGCTTTAGGTTCTTTTTCGTGCCGTAAATGTACGACACGGGACTCACGGCTTTACTTCCCTTCCGAAGGAAGCCATACTTAGGATTTTTACGCCCGAAAAAATCCATTAACCCTGGCCGGGTTCGAACCCGCGATCTTGGGTTTAGGAGGCAAGTATGGTAACCACTACACCACCAGGACCGACTTATACAATTCTAAGAAGAGGAAGCAAGACTGGAATAGAATCTCAACCAATGGCTCATTAAGGCCGTTTAGGATGTTTCATATTCGTCTTTTTGTTCCTCGTCCCAAAAGGCCACGTATTATTGTATTGCACTGAGAAAAACTAGCTCTTAGGCGGGAAGACAATACCTCTATCGGGTAAGAGTGACTAAACAGAAAATCGATCAAATGGAATTGCAGCCGTGCCCAGCGTTTAGTCAAGATGTTGAGCATTTCAACTACGGTTTATTCCGCAAAATAGCAACATTTCTTCCAGGAAGGCAATTTGATTCGGATGTTGACAGAATAATGGGTGAAATTTGCCAAAAAATATAACCTTATTTTTAAGAATACTTTTTTATTTTGTATACCAATATAAAATGTCAGTTATATGGTAAAAGGGCTAACCAACTTTGGAATAAAGGTTACAAAATTACACTTTAAAATTACCATTCATTTGAACCTCGTTTTACTAATGTGAGTCTGAACTCTTATAATTCCATACTACGCTGTGTTTTTAAAGTAATTAGCACGATAGATTGTAAATAAATCGGGGTTAAGATATATTTATAAACTAACTGTGACTTAAAAAAAACCAAAGCGTTTAAATGAAGAATGGCAACTATTATTTACAGATAAAATAAATTTCATTTTCTCTCATAAAAACCAGTTTTTGGATTCGATTGCCGAAGAAAGGGGTGGGTGAGGTAGACACTGGACGGCCAGGATCCGCGGACTGTGAGGTAAGAACGTAGATGGTGTCCTTAACATTGTTTCTAGATAGGATACACTGACTCCGGCGGAGTGCTCCCTCCAAGAATTTCGAGCCCCTCAGAAGCTCCGCTTTCACGCCGCATACAGTGCCTGGCCACCTCGCCAGACCTTTTGACCTTTAACAGAACCAACGCAATGAAATGTGAGAGCGGAAAGTTCCTGGCAAGAAAATATGCATCCCAGCATTTGCCTAAGCGACCAGCGAAATTATGGAAAAAATAATTCTGGATGCAACTTATCATTGTAAAACCTTTGTCTCTTCCAGATCTTCTAAATTTAACTCGTGGCAGATTCCAATTTAAAATAAATTGTTTCCTATTTGTATTATTATGAAACCATTGAGCATTATGCTATCTACAATCTATGTGCTGGCATTAAAAAAACCACTAAGTGTAAACAGATTTCAGAGGTGTTATAATATGGTGGTTATTAAAAAGCAAAGCAGTATATCTTTGGTGATTAAGTTTAACAGAACTTGTTTGGAAAATAGCTAGAGGGGTTGTAAACTAGCAAAGTATGTTGCAACCGATGTTTCTTAGGAACTTTTCTTGCTAACAAGATAAAGAAACTTTACGATGTGTGCTAACAACAGCTTGTTAATTGAAAACATGCTGCTTATAATAAAACGTTGAGTAAAGTAGAGACTAAATTTATACTTTGGTTATTTTTAAACGAAATTGTGCTATATTTTACTTAAAGTTATGGTTAAATACCAAACAAAATATTTAATCTTAATATTTAGTTAATTACTAACCTTTTAATGTCCAACGTTCTCAATTTGGGAACATGAATTATTTATTTTTTCCTTCCATATTATTCTGCACAGCATTTATATTTAAATGCTCACTTTAGAGAGAGTATAAGCTATGATTTGTGCAATTTTAATCAACATAAGTGGTAAGAATTTAATTGTAATATTTATTGAAATACTGCAAATGTATGAAAATGCATGTTCTGAGATTTCAACTGTTATTAAATATTCTGATTTATCTGTATGCGCATAATTTGATAAGTTACATCTCATTATATTCTAACGAGACGGAAATGAATTTATAGGAAATTCCTCAAATGGTTTCAGTAATTTCTTTAAAATTCAGATAATATTTTGGGAACGTTCGCATGAAAACTGTACTTTTCAGGAACTGGTTTCCCACATTGTAACTCTGGATTGCATCATCAGATGGTGCGCTCTACTCGTTGTTTGACTTCCAACCGTCACACAATTGTCCTCTGGTTTACCAGATCTGTTTGCCATTGTCATAATTCATAAATACAAGCGTCTTTTGGGACAGAATAGCCTCTAATTTGTTTAATGGGCAAGTGTATTGTATTTTTATCCTGGGATTTACAGATAAAAGTAACATTTTTGGCACTGTATCATTTCATTGCTAGCTACCCGAGATTTTTATTAACTTGGTTAAATGTATTGATTTAAATTATGAACATCTCCCTAATTCCTTTATTTAGTCCAGCAATATCAAGATACAGTCAATGATGCTGGAAATTCTTCAACCAATGATAAATTCGATATTGTTATGCTTCCACCAGAGACAGGAAATCAAAATGTTGACAACGATGAGGAAGGAACAAGTAACTAAAATTACCTAAATGAAATTGCTGGAGAGGAAGAGTTACGTGATTATTATTCTAGTGAGGATGGCAGTGACGCAGCACTTCTAAGCATGGTACCGCCATAAAAGAATGTACAGTGATATTTATGGAAGGAAAGTGAACATATTGCTGTTGTAGGTACCTCTTTGGATCTATATATATCTCAAGTAAGTAGTGACCATTTTGGCAAATCTTAATTTGAATTTTTTACACGTATCTTGCATTCGATATAATTGAAAACATCACCGGGCAGCAAGTTTGTATGCCAATAGGGATAAAATGAAAATTCATTTCAAATTATTGTGAAAGAATTGTTTAAATTTCTTGGATTGCTATTGACCAGTAATTGTCATTCCCTTCCTGGAGAGAACGACTTGGTTTACAGCAGAGGACCTCTCACGTATTTAAAAAAACAATGAACAGGGACAGGTTTAGATTAATAAAAATGTATTTCCATTTAGCTGACAATCACAATATTGAAAATTCCAAGACCGCAAAGGTGAAAGCATTTAATGATGTTTTGACAAAACAAATGCAATGTTTTAATGTTTCATAGGCTCTTTAGCATTGATGAGTTGTTGGTGCCTTATTATGGTCACCATTCTGTCAAGAGGTTTAAAATAACCTATCGCTTTGGCTTCAAGGTCTGGATATTATGCGAGTCAAATAGCTACCCATATAATATGGGCACATATTGTGGGAAGTGTAACAATGACAACCCCATTTTGGTAAATGGTGCAGCAAATAAAATATTTTCAGTTGTACATAATCTATTCTAACTCATTGTTTTATTTCATAACTTTTTACCAATCATTTTTTCCTGGTTGATCTGACAGAGAAGGGTTTTTACGCTTTTGGAACAACAAGAGAAATCAGAACCAACAAATGCACCCTTAAAATCTGTACATGTAATGAAAAAGGAAGAACGTGGATCTTATGATTATAAATCTGATATATTATTTGTCAGAGATGGAATGACAATTCAGTTGTTACTGCTGCTAGTAACCATTTAACTGCAAGTTCAGTCCATAAAACCACTAGAAGAGGGAAGATAAAAAAAACTCTAAGGAAGTTCCACAAACACATCTGAAAAGAATGTATAATGAAGGAATGGAACGGTTAATGTATTAGACAAATTGGCATCATCCTATAGACCACACTTGCAATCTAAGAAATGGTAATGAAATTTGTTCGCAAATGGTCTAAATATCGCAATCATAGCTGCATTTAGTTTTTTTTCCCCATTATCTGCATCCAGTTAACAAAGTAAGCCATTTGGAGCACAGAAGAATGATTGCTATAACGTTGATAAATTCTGGTATAATGCGCAAAAAGTAGGTGGGCCTACAATGCCTACCACTCAGAATCTGAGATATGTTGGAATCAACCATTTCCTTGGAGAAACCATACAAGGCGGATGCATTTTATGCCAGTTGATTGTTGATTTGGTTTATTTATGGACGCTCTTTAACATAACAGGTAATTAGCGTCTCATTCAATTCAGGGCGTGAAAATGCCGACAAATTTTGCTTAGAGGCCTTTTCTTTCAGGCTTGAGGTTCTTTATGGTACCGTAAATGTATGACGCGGGATCCATGGCTTTACTTCCCTTCCGAAGGAAGCCATACTTAGGTTATTACGCCCGAAAAATTCCATCGATCCTGGCCGGGATGAAATCCGCGATCTTGGAATTAGGAGGCAAGTATGGTTACCACTACACTACCAGGATCGACATTTTATACCAGAAAATTATAATATTGGGGTGCAAGAAATGTGGAAAGAGGTTCCACAGGAAATTCTACGACGATTATGTCCACAAGAAAAAGGAAAAATAAACCGACGTGTTAAGTACTATATAATTTTCATTTTCATTTAATGTTATGTATTCTCTATATAATCAAACTATTTGCTCCTAAATGGCATGAATTTGCGTGTCAATATTCTCTCAGTAATATCTACATGCTTATAAATGCTTATAAATGTAACTTTCTTTCTGTACCCTATTTACATTGCCAACTATCCCATTTTGGGAATGAATGCATAGTGTTTAACGCCCGTTTTTGCTACAGAGGCACCACAGGCGATGAACACTGATGATGCATGAGATGAAATGATACATTGGGAAAAAGATTTATTTTTAAGGAATGAATCATTCCAGGCCTAAGATTAGGGTACCTGCCCGGCATTTGCCATTTATGAGGATTGAGGAAAACCTGGAAAAAGCTTCAGTCAGGGAGAACGGTCCTTGCGGGATTCGAACCCCAGACCTCCCGGTCACGAGTCTGCGCCTTAACGACCTCGGCCACCAGTGGCGGTCCGATTTTGGGGTGATGGTCTAATATGATTACTAAGGAATATAATTAAACTCCTTTTGGTGATTTTGTTTACAATAGCTGACGGCATAGCAAATATACTTTCTAAAAATACACACATTTTTTTCAAATGAAGTGAGCTAATAAAATATTAAATACTTATACACTTTATTGCAAAAAGAATATTAGTTATACTGAAGAGTTTTATAAGTAAGTTTCTAATATTAGATGAAATTACTTATCCTTTTTAAGCTATAGCATACACCCTGAGAATGCCTGGGTGACACTGCATAGTAATAGCACTGCCAGAGACCGTGCGCCTGAATTAAAGCTGGGCTTATAATGTATCCTGAGCAGCATAGTATGACCAAAGGTCTTTTGCTCTCTACCTCATCATCCTGTCTTTGGCTATAATTTTCCGGGCCATTGAAAGGGGAGCAGAGGGAAGGAAACTCTATTCGAAGTAAACATTTCCTGATATCCCTCCTGCAGCTATTATACTTGGACCTGAATTTTCGAGAAAACAACTGTTACAACCATTGATCGTCGCCGGGGGGACGTTATTAATGTTCGTTTTGTCTCGTCATACAACCTCTCCCTTCCATCATATTTTTCCAGTCGCTCTATCCACCACCCCATATCCTTGTGCTGCAGACTGCAGCTGTTAAGTTTTCCAGGCCTACCTTATTTACCATTGATGCTGCCATCTCAGACTAGGGGAAGAAAATATTAACCTTATTCTCTGTTCTCAGCTAGGCTCCCTTATTCGAAATACGACGCAATCTCTATATTATAGAACACTTTAGATTTCACCACTGTGCCTAATCTTCCTACCAAACAGTGTTTGGATTTGAAAGTGCTTTCTGTACTAATGATTACTATAGATTTTATTAGCGCACTATATAAAATACTAGAGATACATTTTAAATTGGCAAACTTTTTAATTTCACTTATCTTATTTAAACAGTGCAGAGTTGTATCTGGAGCTATGCACATACAATAAGGTTCGAGAAGAAAACCCAAAAATGAATATTTATTAACCATAGCTAGAAGTTATATATGCAGTAGCTTAAATATTATAACCGATCAGCATGTTCACTGTATAAATACTGGCTCTTTGATCTTTCCTATATACATTATCTACCTATTTCCATCTACTTTAATTCCTATATTTATTAAACTTTCTGTTATAGCAAATCTTCTATTGATTTTGAACAATTTATGATTTATTTTATTTTTCGAATAATTTGTACGAACACATTCAAATGTTACACTCTATCTGCACATAAAGGATATTTATTTACCTTGTGTAAAATCGTTCCTTTTCCCATTTAACATCCATAACTACGTTTTCGGTCATGCTAATTCTTCATTTTCTTATTTGTTCACCACGTGGCCCTCTGCATATTTCAAAATAACTTTAAAATAATTCTAAATTCAGAATTCCGCACCAGCATTTTAATAAAATTTACATTCCCATCTAGATATGCCTTCCATTTAGCATTTTATTTCCTTTCGTCATTGGCAAACCAAACATTGCATAAAATCCACAAGTTCGATAAGAAGAATGCTAAATAAAACGCAGAAAATAATAATGAAAATCTTTATAAATCTGCCAGATTAGAATTTTTCAAAATAGTAGCTAGGCCCTTCAAAAACATCTTTAAAATTTAGTGTAATCTTATCTTGCCAGATCTTAACAATTTTTTATTTCTTATTTGATCCAAGTATTATTAATTTAGTATTTAGCATTTAGCATTTACCTTTGTACCTTTGTTTAATGTCCTGAGGACATCTGCAACGCCATATAATTCTCTCTTCTGTCTTTTAGGTAGACATTTCTGTATTTATTGACTTTAAGCCCAAATTAAAGTGTACAAAACGGTTCTTCTGATATTCTTCCTAGTATGTCTTCATTTTATCGTGAAAACAGAATATAGGACAGCTCCTCAAACGTTATGTTGTTTTTCTATTTAGTTTCTACCTTTGACGGAACAATTGTAGCATTCCAGGCGCACCTCTTATTGACACTTTCAAAGTTATGACGAATTAAACGGAAATTAGTGGAGTGAAGATATCGATGTTCCCCAAATTTTGCCCTAAATCTTGCACGGCAACAAATTATTTACTGAGCTGATTTTTCGTGAAATCGTCACTAACAATCATTGCCGAAAAGGCTTCATATCTTTAACTTTAAAAACTACAGAAACTTTCGACAAAATATTTTCAAGATTGACTTCAGAATTTATATGAATTTATTATCTGCATTTTCTGCCAAAGCCTTTTCCCGGTTTTACTAGCAAGTTTTTAGATCCCTATGATTGGTTGTCATCCGTTTATGAAGAAAGAACAGTGCACTTTAAAACTAGACCGAACAGAAAGGCTGAACTCATACATTAAAGCTATACGTTAACACAGAATTTTTAGGGTAAATTAGTGGAGCTACTTAATTTAGCACATTAACTAAACTTCCATTTATTAGAAGAAAACTAAAGATTGACTGACAAGACAAGGTTATATTCAATAACGGTTTTTGTACTGTATTGATTCCCCATATATGTAATCAAAATGAAATGTTTAATTACTTTTAAAATGGTTCACATTTTAACGGCTATCCTTGTGTTAAATTATATATATATATCCTTCTGAAGGAAGCCATACTTAGGATATTTACACCCAAAAAATCCATCGAGGCTGGTCGGTTTTAAATCCACGATCTTGGGTTTAGGAGGCAAGTATGTGCACATTAACGAAATGTTTTATATTGATATTTCTGGCAACATTGGCAAGCCCATTACAACTATACGTTAGTGAATACGGATATATCACGGAAGATAAATGGATCGTTTTACGTAAATGCTTAATCACTTTTACTTTGAAATTACCTATATTTTAGTGAGGTTTTGTTTTTTCTAGAACAAAATGGAAAACTGATCCCCTGCATCAAAAGATATATTAAGAAATGTAACATATTAAAAGTTATCTACCGACTAAACTATTTTATAGTGCAATGCATATGTCGCATTTAAAAGAGACTATAGCTCATTATAGATCAAGAAAACAAAAGTGATTGCTTCGTTTCGCAAATAGGTACTTTTATTGCGTAGGTAAACAATGCGCTTATAATTTCAACATACATATGATGTAAGCGAAAAAAAAAAAGTTATTTGAAATCTTCTTCTTTTGAATTGTTTACTACAACAGTACACTAGAGGAACTGTACCACGCAGAAAACATGGAAAGTCAGAAGTTATATAGAACTTTCATTTCAAAATTGCCCATCTGAATAACTGGAGCTATGTAAAATAATTTTCATTTAAACAAACTACGTCAAGACATATTAAAGATGAAGCTGTAAACCAATGTTAATTATGATATGTTTCACCCCCTATTCCTCAATAACTTCCAATTTCAAATGTGCAATAGCATCCCTACCTTATAACCCTTCAGAGGGTTCAGTTGTTATCGCATTTTTTATTATTTGTCGTTGCTTGGGTTCCTTGGTTGTATTATTTTGTCTGATTTGGACAATGTAAAACACGAGTATTTAATGTAATAGTTGTACTTTAGCAGTAATTGGTTCAAAACTTTACAAGAAAGAATAGAGTGTAAGCGGATTAGTTAGGAGTTACAAAATGGGCTGTATTATTATAAATTTAATATTTGCAAATTTCTCCAAAATATGTTTTTTCTTCATCATACCACTAACTTTTTTATTCTTTTCAAGTTCAAGCAACAATTAGAACAGCTCAGCTTGCCAGACAACGATATAAAACAAAATATGTCATAATAAATTAATATCTCTAGAATTTAAACATAACGTGGGGGATCCATAGAAATTCAAAAGTGGGAGCGGCGGAGTATGAATGTTGAAGCTTCAAATTTATTCTACATTGCATTTAAAGTTTCCCCTGAATATCTAAACTGACATTTTTTTGCATTAAATCTAATGTCAATAGACATTATTTCAGGCTTGACATTTTGAAATGAAAGTACTGTATAGAAAATTACTTGTGTATTTGAAGTTTAAATAGTGACAGTACTGTGCATATTATTAGCAAAAAATATACTTAAATAGTTTCAAAAGTGTAAGGAAAAGTTACTAATTATTCACTTTGTTTGCTTACTAATGTTTCTGTTTTTAATAAACTTGTAAGTAGGTAATAGTAATTTAATAATAGAACAATTTATTAGTTTTAACAACCTGTTATATATTTATGTATTTGTGTTATAACATTCAATAACCTGGCCCTTTTCTTCAACACATATCGCAAAATCAGTCATATCCCCTCTCATAAATTTCGTTTGGAAATTTACTTTAGTTTATAATATATGAGAGAAAAATTGTGAAAATGTAAAGAGATAACTCGGGTACTTTATTATTCTGAACGCAATTAATAAAATTAAAACACAGATAAATGTAACTGGTAATTTTTGCGATTAAATAAAACAGTAGGTAGTATGGTATCAATCCTTATAGGTCCGAGTAATAGTCTTCACATTTAAATGTATTACGAGACAGTAAATAGGGACCGAGCTAAATAAGCATGTCGCTGCATTTTTATGCCAGGTTAGATGATTTCATAAACACGGTGATTAGAGCATTTAATAACATGGAAAGTTTATAACATATTAAAAAAAAGGTTTAAAAATAAAGCCAATAACATTTTTGACATTCTGCTAAGTCGCAATTCTTGAGTTTAAATAAATTTATCTTGTCTTGCTCAGCAGTGAAAACCGCCATTTGAAACTTTATTCAATTTTTTATTTTTTAAACATTAAACAATTGGAATGTCATAAACTAAGAGCATTATTACAAAATGCATTTAGTGCACTTTTTGTCGAAAAACAATTTCCTTCTATTTCGAATAAATTATTTAACGCTATAAGATTTGCATTATATACTGTAGTATTTTACTTCTTAAAATCACGCATTCGAATATTGTTTAACGCCCGTTTTTACTACTGCGGCACAACAGGTGGTAGACACTGATGATAAAGGAGATGAAATGATACAGTGGGAAAGGATTTTTAAGGAAGGAAACGTTCGAGGCCTATGTTTAGGGTACCTCCCCGGCATTTGCCACTTATGAGGATTGAGGAAATCCTGGAAAAAACCTCAGTCAGGGAGGACGGTCCTGGCGGGATTCGAACCCCAGACCTGCCGCTCACGAGCCCGCGCCTTAACGACTTCGGCCACCCATGGCGGTATCATGCATTGGAACATACCGTATTATATACTAGTGAACGATAGGTAAAAAAATATTATAACCATATTTTGAGTCTGGGTTTTCAGCCTGCATTTATCCCGCCCTTTTACTGTTACTTTTCCGCTAATTATAACTATAACTTACACTTATGGCTAACAATGTTTAGCTCAGCAAGTAAACCTCTCCCCCCTCCCCCCTCTCTCTCTCTCTCTCTCTCTATATATATATATATATATATATATATATATATATATATCTGAGGATTGAAAAAATATATAAACACTTTCACAGAATTCACAGTAGATATCTATTTAATGTATTTCAAAGTTAGACCGAAAAACAACAGTAATGTGTATTATGATGCTATGTAAACGTTGCTACGTGACAGGTAAATCAACAATGAACAAATGAAGCCACGATTATCGTATGATGTTCTGTAAACAGATGTGACACACTTTACTTTATGCTAGCGTTGCTACAACAAAATGAAGCCAAGTTATTTTTGGAACATCGGAAAGTAATTTTTAAGTGGTATTGGAAAGCCGAGAATGTTGTTGAAGTTCAAAGGCAATAGGGACCTATGTACAGAACAGAACCGCCAACGCGAGTAACAATTGCATGCATTCGAGATAAATTTGAGACTCGTGGTACCGTATACCGTAGAAAACCAACTACACAGGCAGCAATTCGGGAAGAAACTGAAAAGGCATGTGCTGCAATCGCCGAGGACACTTTCGCAAACGTTGCTCAATCAGTAGTTCAACGTACTCAGAAGTGTATCGACGCCGATGGTGGGCGTTTTGAACAACTGTTGTAACTGTAAAAGTATAATATTACTATTGCTTATCATTTTCTGTTTGTGTGAATTCAATTTTTTTATATTTACACAGTTTATTCTTTGCTTGAGGTGTGCAGACATTTTTTGCACCCTCTGCATATTCATGACTTCTCATAATCGCTGTAACACTCTTATCTGTGAAAATGAAATGAGTCAAAATTTGTTGTAGGCCTGCATTAAGAGATTAATGAATAGAAAAATATTAATAATAAAAATTACAAAGATTTTTTTTCTAATATGTAATTTAAGATATTGAGTTATAGTATGTGTATGTTCTCAAATAAAATCCAGAATTCAGAGTTTGGGCCGACTTGTTGCCACAGGGAAATTTAAATGTGAAAGCACTTCTGTGTACTTTCTGGTAAAAGCCAAAAGCTTAGTATATTTGGTTCCAAATAAATTGGATAAGCATCAAAGTTGAGCCACGTGATGAAAGGTTGGAGGAGAATTCAAAAAATGTAAGTTACACTTGCCCTAATCTGGAAGCTTGCGCAGAACAGACCTTTCTATAGAACCATTTCATTGTAGTAGCGATAGAAGGTGCATCGTAGCAAGAATTCAGAATGGTGCGTCAACTGGAAATGTATTTCATTTTTATTTATTATATTTCTTTTCGGACGACAGTTAACATCTCAGGTCATCAGGGCCTGAAACTGACGAAATGTTTTCTTAGATGCCTCTTCTTTCAGGCTTAGTTTCGTTTACATGTCCTAAATCTACGACATGGGACTCACGGCTTTACTTCTCTTCTAAAGGAAGCCAAACTTAGGATTTTTTACATCCGAAAAATCATTCTACCCTGGTAGTAAAAACGGGCGTTAAATACCATTAAAAGATTGAAGTAGGAGGAACAAGACAATTATTGTGGGTAAAATTCTCGTTTGCATATTGTGAGATTTCGGCCGTGTGTACATCAAATACTATGTCACATCCAGCCACGGTGCTAGCAGTTTGGACAATATACACTGTGGCTGATATTGGAATTGTCCAACAACGTCAAGTAAGGAAGACACTGCAGAAAGATGATGCAATGGCTCTCAGTAACCGCAGAGTAGCTGTCAGGTAAATTGCGTACCAGTTGGATAACTCAACAAATAGTGCTCCTTTCATCGCCTGAGATCATCTGAGGCGCATTTCTATCATTAAGTAATCGAAAAATTACTGAAATATTCTAGACAAGTGTTGACAGAGCTTGGGTTATCATATGGAAAAATGTCACGGTACACATTCTGTTTAGCAATCAGAAAAAGGCAAGTGAGAGGAATGTACTATATAAACATTTTCTACCCTCCTCATTATGTTCATGCACGCTAGTGCCGATGAAAATAAACAGTGTTGTCAGATACTCGCCCGTGGTTAGAAGTTCAACGGACGTGCAGGATCTGAGTCTGAGAGACGTGGAAGTATGGGTATCCCACATGCTTCCATATACGTATACAGGTACAGTTCAAGCCGCCCTCAAACTTCAGTTCGCACTGACCTTCTTCTGATCTCCAGAACAGTACGTCATATTGCATTGTAATTACTTGATCAACAAATGTTTCTCACTTTCTCGCTCTTCCCAGCGAGAGGGCATTCTTTTTACCTAGGCCCTTCAGAAGTCTTCTGAAATTGTTATCCCTAAAGAATACCAGACATTTACCAAGTAGTGTTAAAGGTAAAATCATTTGGCAAGGAATCAGTGCATAAGAGAACATAAGTTCCTTGCAAAACAATTCAAGAAATTGTATGAAATAAAAAACATGAACAGGGTAATTTTGAAGGGTACTCGGGTACATGGAAGATTCCTGGTCAGAGACAAAGTAGAGTAATATATATGTGTGTGTGCGATAACCACTCCATAAAATGCACAACTTTATTGAAGCGAGGGACTAAGAATGACCAAGTTCATAATCTCCTCTCATTGATAATTTTTAAATAGTGTTTAACACTCGCTTTTACTACTGAGGCACAACAGACGGTGAACACTGGTGATACATGAGATGAAATGATGTATTGGGAAAGAAATTTTTTAAGGAAAGTAACGTTCCAGGCCTAAGTTTAGGGTACCTCCCCAGCATTTGTCATTTATGAGGACTGAGGAAAACTTGGAAAATATCTCAGTCAGGGAGGAAGGACTTGGTGGGTTTCGAACCCCAGACCTCCCGCTCACGAGTCCGCGTCTTAACGACCTTGGCCACCCGTGGCGGTTATTGATAAATTGAGAGCCGTATTAGATGCAAAGACTATTGACATCAATAATCTACTAAAAACTTAATTTGGAAATGACTGGCAAAAGATGGACCATTTGCAGAAGTGTCATTCAGCTCTGAATATTGATGTGAAGTTAATTATGAACCTGAGGATTCCGATTGTTTGTACAAGGGGATGAAGCTAGAAATACAGTAAAATATTTTCCTTCAAATATTGCTGAAATTCTTTATTTTCCATTTAAAAATCACAATTTCTAATAAAAGAAACTCTTTGGAATAGCAAGGGATAATTGAAACTGTTGTGCATTTATGCAATACTGTTATGATATTACACCTAATGAAAGCAATAATTCTTAACTGTGATGTTAAATGAGCCTAATTATGACATTAACATATAATAGCTATTCATTATGAGCATTAATCTAAGTCACAAATTGTATAAAACATTTTTTTAAGTAAAATTTGTGTATTTCATTGAATTCAGAGGGTTCTAAACGTACTAAGTGAAGTTATAAATTAATATATATTGCTTATTTCTAAACAAATTTAAAAGTTCAATCATTAAAAATCATACATTTTATATCTAAAATTTGACAATTTGAATTTGCAGATATATTTTAAGATTTGAAACGACGCTACTAAAATGTTTGACTGGGTTGTGATTGTTTAAACAAAAATATAAATTATTCACGGTAGTTAGACCTGCAGCACAAAATACGCAGTAAGGTTAAACATTATGTTGTAGTTGATTGCATATTGAAATGAACTTGGGGCTCAGTGGGCGGAGTAATATTCCATAAATACCGATCATGTAAAGCTTCACGTGGAAATAAAAAGACAAAGAATATGTGCCCTGACTTACTACGTCGCGAATTAAGTTAATGAGAACGGGTGTTTAAACATTGTTTGTCCTGCCAGTAAACGTAAACCTGCTTAACCCTGCGTATGTAATTGGCACTTATGGGTATGGAGAAACAGTGGCACAAAAGCTGTGGAGTACAACAAATAACATGTGTAACTAAACGTGCTGACGGCTTGGTTGGAAGGAAAGCAAAACGCATACTCCTGGTCCTTTTCAGCCAATAAGTAACATGGAATATATCGGCACATTTACAAGCTTACTTGAATTTCTTGCACGATCTGAAAAGTAAATTACCTTAAGTTTTTAAATTTGAGAATGTTTGCGTTACTGTAGTCCTGCCTACTTTTGACCTTATGTATGTAATCAATATCTCTTCACTCTGATTTTATTTCAATTTGCTATACGATCAGTTTTCAATGCCATTGCTGCAAACTGTTCTACAACGCGTGCATATTGTCATTATTCACGCAGTTTAACCATTCATCCGTTGTAGTGCACTGTTTTGAGACATTGTTATATTTTTAGTGATGACAGATAATAATGTAAATATACAGTAAGGTTATTTCATTTACGGGCGTCTGAACGTGGCTGCTTACTTTGGAAGGGCAATCGTCACATTCGGAAAAAATGGATGGTGTTGGCGCGTAAAGTTAGTATATTTTTTAGTATTTATATTTTTACTAAAAACTTAAAATTATACTGTGCTAAAACTGATAAGAATAGTAATAGTAAGCACTAACCCGTGTTTTACGAGATTTTGAAAACTATGCCCCTCTGCGGCACATTGCCGACTTCTGCTTAGGAAATGCCTGTACTTCATATAATTTTTCGGAACATATTTGTTGTCATTTAAAGATCCTGTTTTCAGCATTCTTAATGAACAATTTATCTATCTAGAACATATTTTCTTGCAAATAGCCTTACCACTTCCAAGCTGCTATATAAACAGTATTATACGGTCTTGACGACTGGCTTCTCCTAGTAAGCAGCGCTGCTTGCCGGCTTGCAACTTTAATAACCTCACTGTAAAAAAAGAAGCTTGGAGTCCGGCTTAAGCATAAAGCTATAAAGAACAGGTATCATTGAAAATTTCAAAACTATATCAGAATCCACAATGGAAAACAATGGGGGAGAAAAATCCTTAAAACTATGGGTAAACAACCTGTCTCAAAAATCACGAAAGAATAATTATGTCTTGTGTTATTTGTTTTTAAACGCTACCAACGTGTCTCTAATTCTTTCTTACTACATACATACTTAGCAAATAGATTTTATTATTTTTTTTCTGGTTCACTTATCACTTAAGTAATGTGCCTGGGGTAAAACGAGAAAAAAGTTTCTGAGTGATTTAAGGCAGAAAAAATTCGTGCCTAGCCACTGAGTCTATCTAATATGAGTAATCACTCCCTTATTGTAAAAAGAGGGGCTAAGCACCCCGAAAGAAATGGGTGAGGGACATAATGATCACGTCGTTGCAGATCGTACAATTTGTAAGATTCATTGAACTTTAGTGAATCAGTTGGGGCCAGCTATAATGGACGTTAAAATCTACAATACAAAAGTTTCAGAGAATGTAAAAGGATCTTGGACAAGTAATTTGTGACAGGGCTTTTTTTGATTGATTTGGTTTATTTGCGGAAGCCCTTTAACATCTCAGGTCATCAGCGTCCTCTTCAATTTCAGGGCGTGAAAAGGCCCATCACTTTTGCTCAGAGGCCTCTTTTTTTCAAGTTTGAGGTTCTTTTTCGTGCCGTAAATCTACGACATGGGACCCATGGATTTACTTCCCTTTCGAAGGAGGCCATTCTTAGGATTTTACTTCCGAAAAAATCCATCAACCTTGACTGGGATTGAACCCGCGATCTTGGGTTTACGAGGCAAGTATGCTTACCACTAGACCACTAGGACCGACAATTTGTGATAGGGAATCTATCATCCACGGGAAAAATAACGGATTTATATGGTGATAAATAAGTTAAAATTAGATACGGATAAATAAATATTAATGCAAAATGAAGTAAACTTTCCTTAGAATGCCTTCAAACCTGCTTCGCGAGATAGGAAGTTTCAATTTTCAATAACTCAAATCAATTTTTTTTAGGATTTAGTGCTATAAAGCCCATTTTGCTCGATCGCTATTTTCATATCTTGTAACATTAACTAATACAAATAAATATGGCGTCTATTTTTGAGCTATAAGGCTTTATTCATACTATATTGTTTTGTTTAATCGCAATAATTTCCTCTTATATTTATAGTATGTTTTAATTGTATTTATTTAATTCAGAATAATAAAGTACCCAAGAGTTTCATCTAGTCACATTTGCACAGGTTTTCTGTCATGTATTACAAACATCACGGACTAATCATATAACAATGCTGCACTGAGGAACAGCTAAATTACTTATCGTATTTTGTAGCTTATCTAGAAGGGGCTGTCCACCTGTATTCATCAGACAGATTGTGGCTTTGAAGCTTGTAGTTTCAGGTCCTTAAGTAAGATTTTTATTTATGATGTAGTGTGCTCGTACAAAGATGTGAAAATAAATAAGTAATAAACGAGACGCGAATTCTACAGCAATTATCTGCTTTTGCCTGACGCCAGTATTATACAAATTGCGTCTGAGAGATATGCTCCACAACTTTCGTCTATTATTGTGTGTTTTCATTTCAAATGGAAGCGTCATTAGTCAGTAACTACTGGTTCTTTAGAAACTTATGTGATAACTTTAAATTTTAACGTTAAGTCATAGATTCCCTATCTCGAGTTACTTGTCTAGGACAGCTCTAAAATCTCTGAAATTATTGAATTGTATTTTACAAACATCCTATGTTTGTAACCTAAAAAGCTGCCTAATTTTGGAAGTCAAGCTGACAATAATCTTTCTCTGTAATTGAAGTATATGAGCGTAAATATTATCTGTTGTTTTTCGACTACCCAGCAGTACATATTTGCTTCAATCCGAGCACGTCTGTTTCTGTAGAGCTATCTTGAAATGCCGTTGTTGCACATTAAAGGAATTGCAAGCGCACTATTTTCAAGGATGCGTTCCCATTTCCGCGTAAACAGACCCTGCACAAAAGAAAATGATATAAATGACTGTTTCCGACAACTCGGCTATTAAAGACATTTCTAGATTTCGAAGAAAAATATAATTATACTGCTCAGTTGATGTTCAAGTTTTACGTACTTGGTTAAGAACTGGCATTTTCATGAAATTAGCATCTCATGACAGTGAAACATGAAGGTTTAAACGAGGACCAGTTGGCTTGAGAAGAAACATGGTTTGCAGTTTTGGTGAAGAGAGCTATTTGGGATTGTTATTTTTATGCATAAGGAATTGCTCGTATGAGCTAATAATTTTTTCAGTTACTATAAAATTATGGTTCTTCAGTACAGTTTGTAAAGAACATTGCACAGACAAGAAATTAAAATTCACATTCTAATTGCATTAGGCGGAAGAGGATATAATTCGGTATTTCAGCTTTGCTCAACGTCTGGCCGTGTGTACCTACGCCCCAATGCAGGCAAATCAAAGAGGAAGGTATGAGATAAGGGTAGATAAGGCCGGCTAGGATGCAAGGGCTGTGAGGTCGTCCATATTTCTGATATTGAGGTTCAGTATAATAAAAATAATATACTTATGTACTAACAGTCTCAGGCTCACAGTCACGGGTAGCCGAGGTCGTTAAGCCGCGGACTCGTGAGCGGGAGATCTGGGGATCAATTCCCGCCAGGACCGTCCTCCCTGACTGAGATTTTTCCAGGTTTTCTTCAGTCCTCATAAATAGCAAATGCCTGGTAGATATCCTAAACTTAGCCTCGGAACGCTTCCTTCCTTAAAACAATTCCTGTCTCAATTTATCATTTCATCTCACGTATCATCAGTGCCCACGCCTGTGATGCCTGGGTAAAACGAGCGTTTAACAGTATTAAAAAGAAAGTCTGAACCCTTTAACTTTCACACACACACACACACACACACACATGAAATTGTTTATAAATTTGGTTATTTTATACGAGTTCTTAATTTTAATGGTTAATGAACCCACGAGTAGTAGCGCTTGAGAATTTGCTTGTTTTGTGGTGGTTGTTTTAATTTTCAGAAAAAATGAATACATTCATACTCGTATTAGACGTACCTACTAGTGCTTTACAGTTACTATGAGCACGCAATAAGAGTCTGTGAAAAATTAAGAGAGTGTAGAGCTCTGCTTGATTGTTGCAGCGCTAATTTAGCTAGTCTGCTCCTACTCTACTCACTTTCACATGAGAAAATCATAGGATTCGTGTGTACTATTTAGTCATCAGGAAGAAATAACATACAAATGAAGTCACTCAAATCTTCTCACTAAATGGAAGATAATCTTGACAGGTTATTGTTAACAATTTTTGGGTAATGATGAATGCGGGATATTCAAAAGAAAGTTAAATTTGAGAACAAAATAAGGCTTTGTAGCATAATTAAAATTTTAAATAAAGAATAATTTTCAGTGCGTTGACGTCCATTTTTGTTACCGTAATCCCCCGGCAGCTCCAGGAAAACCCCTAAGCAGTTGGTCGCGCGATGAGAGAAGTGCACATAATAGCGTGCAGGATCTTAATGAGACCATAATTATGGGAGGTATGGTGAAGCATAAACTTCGGACTGTACCATCTTATGCAAGAGGAACAAAAATTAGCTAGAAAAAATACAAAATCATAACATAAGGAGTCAATAAGTTTTTAGACTTTAAAATAATCTGTGAGCAAAATGCTCTCATAAGGACCACTTTCGGATTAGTACAAAATTAAAATTAAAGTGTGACAAAGGGTATAAGTACGAGGTAGTGAAAGCTGATACACAGAAAGTTATATTGAAGATTTCCGCACTCTTTCACAAGAGCAACCTAGCACTCCAGATTTCTCTTCGAAGATGTGAGTTTAGAACGAATGTGAGAAGCTGCTTGTTGCAGAGAGCCGGAAGTCCAGATGAAGACTTTTGAGGTGGTGTTGCATCGACCACATAATCTCTGGGGCAACTGCCTACCTGGGGCCGTAGTAAACTATCGTGTCAGGTATTGTTATTATGAAATACTAGTACATACTGTTTCAATCAGGAGTGTGTGCCTTATGTAAGAAAGCTGCAGCCAGTTCTCTAAGACCAATAACTTTTTTCTGGAACATTGATAAGTGTCCAATTCCTTTTATAATGTGAGACGGTAAGAAAGATAATTTTGTTGGCTCTATGCAACTGTCAGGGTGAACCCTTTAGAATGTTTGCATGATGAAACGTATGGAACATTCCTAGGATGACGTTTCCATCCTTATGCTGGAAGAGTGAAGTTTTTTTCTTTTGCTTTTCTCTTCGCCTTCCTTCATTAAAACTGTGCTCAAAAGGGTCGATCTGAATTTCAGAAGAAGCAATTACCATCAAAACTTTTGTTTGTCCCTAAGAGGTGGCGTAGTGCTACCTAAAGTGATAGATGGTGCGGAAAGAAGAGAGAGAGAGAAAGCAGTTTGCGCGCGCATTACTGTGGAGAGATGATGAGACATGCATGTAACCACATGTTCTTGTTTGGCTATTCCGTGTGAAATCTGACTTCAAGAAACACTACTGATAGTATCCCCTCGAACAATTACATGTAAAGAGGGCTAAGGGCACCGCCACGGGTGGCCGAGGTCGTTAAGGCGCGGATTCATGAGCGGGATGTCTGGGGTTCGAATCCCGCCAGTACCGTCCTCCCTGACTGATATTTTTTACAGGTTTTTCTCTGTCTTCATAACTGGCAAATGCCGGGGAGGTACCCTAAACTTAGACCTAGAACGTTTCCTTCCTTAAAAAAAATCCTTTCCCGTCATTTCGTTTCATGTATCACCAGTGTTCACCACCTGTGGTGGCCACAGTAGTAAAAACGGGCACTAAGCCCTCTTGCAATACTGAATTCTGTCCATGATGTTGCAAGACGGAGATAGACCGCAGTAGTCATGCGGTAGGCCTAGGACCCCGAGGATGTCGAACTCGGGGATGGTTTTATTTTTATTAAAGAAAGTATATTTGTACTGTTATAGTAAAAGCAGATTAGAACTCAGTAGAGTGCAGATTAGTTTAATTGTGAAAGCTATAGCACGTTTTTATTTGCTTAAAGATTTTAGGAAACCGAATGAGTATGGATTTGCGGTAAGGATTCGATACAAATAATATCGATTATCAACTGCTAGTCTCAGCACCTGTTTTACAAGAGAAATTCAGATGATTTCCTTTTACGCTTATATTGAAAGTGCCAAACAGTGTATACACACTTCAAGCAAAGAAAAAACTGTGTTAACATAACAAAACTGAATTCACACTAACAGAAAATGATAAGCACTAATCATCATAGACTTTTACAGTTACAACAGATGCTCAAAATGCCCACCATCGGCGTCGATGCACTCCTGAGTACTTAGAACTATTGATTGAGCAACGTTTGCGAAAGTGTCCTCGCGATTGCTGGGCATGCCGTTTCAATTTCTTTCTGAAGTGCTGCCAGTGTAGCTGGTTTTCTACGGTATACAACATCCTTAAGAGTTTCCTATAGGTAGAAGTCCAACGGAGTTAGATCTGGAGAACGCGGTGGAAACTCAATCGGACCTCTTCGTCCTATCCAGTGCCTTGGATCCAGTGCGCGGGCTTGTTGCTGTGCGAGGTCTCCCAGTCTGCCTTTGTGAACATCGCATACGTTACCACGAGTCTCTAATTTGTCTTGAATGCATGCAATTGTTACTCGCGTTGGCGGTTCTGTTCTGTACAAACGTCTCCATTACCTTTGAACTTCGACAATACTCTCGGTTTTCCAATATCACTTCAAAATTGCTCTCCGCTGTTCAAACGATAATCTTGTCTCCATTTTGTTGTAGCAACGCTAGCATAACGCAATGTGAGTCACATCTGTTTACAGAACATCATACGATAATTTTGACTTCATTTGTTCATTTTGACTTATCTGTCACGTAGCAACGCTATCATAATATATGCGAGTCGCATCTGTTAGCAGAACATCATACTACACTTTACTGTTGTTTTTCGGTTCAACTTTGAAATATATTAAATAGGTACCCACTGTGAAAGTGTGTAAACATTTTTGGTCCCCTCGGTATTATAATATTTTATGTATGCCACCTTCAACCCAGTTATGACTGTATTTATGTTTAATTATATAAAAAAATCTCAGCGCGTTTCCATTGACATTGGTGTTTTTTCTGGTATCACCTTTCCATAGACATCAAAATGGCGGTGAACTGTTGATTTTATTTTCCTCGTTTCATATTTTCTGCGGAACAAGTAGTGTGGGGACTTTTGTTTGTTCATAGTATTTAAAATCGGATGGAATAAAACAGTTAAGACGGGTGGAAAATCAATATACGAGGAGAAGGGTCTGTTAAAAAACCAAATTTTAGTTTACAGGTTATAGGAAATTAGGATGGTTCCAAAAGAGATGTTTACTGCGTTCTGAAAGCATGACTTCAAGGAGGCTAGAAGGGTCGTAAAGTTGCAGTAAGAATAACTACATTGAAGTAAGCTTAACTATGATTGATTTAAAAGTTGGCTGTACATTTCAGAAAGGAACTTAACGCAAATGTTTTGTCTGTATTAGAATTGTAATGAGGAGCATAATACAGTAAATCTGAAATACCATGTTGTAGCAAAGAGTCCCCCTCTTTTTGGCTGCTAATAAGAAGAACAGGCTTAATGACTCCAAAATTTAATATGGATAACTATTAAAAGAAATAAATATGTCCTGTACTTAAGCATAGAGTAAACTTAGAAATTATATTTTTGAGTGAGTAAGTAAGCATATATAGAGGTTAAAGGAAACGTTAGGAAAGAACGGCACCATACATCCTGCAGCGTAATGCAAAGTCATCGCCGAGCTGTTTGATGTTCAAGGGTTCGATATTACAAACGCATAAGGACTCCAAATATCCGTGCAGGCTTTACTGGGAATATGTAAATAACCTGTAGAAAAGGAAAGAGATGAAATACATGGTCTGGGTCTCGCAGTCCCTAGAGTGCAGTTATATTGAACTTTATGGGATCGTTTGGTCAAAGTACTTCGAAACACTCAAACATTTCAAATGCATCAACTTCAGCTTACAATGAAAGAGGATAAATTATAGATACGGTGAAACATTTCAGAATGCGACAGAGCATAACTTGGGCATAGCTGTCTTCGATATCTGAAATGTTTATAAACAAAGAGCTGCTTTAGTTTTCCAAACGAAAGTTAATTTCATTCTGTTGAGATCTGATCAGCATTTCTTTTAATAATGCTACTCTTATTTTATGCTCTTGTTTAACGAGAAAATTTTTTTTTATCAATACGCATTCATATTCTATGAGTTTGTGTAGAATTTTTATCATACATTTTGTTTCTGTTTTTAACGCATATTCATTTTAGTTATAAAATAAAATATGCATAATGCTAGCTTAGAATCTCAGTCAAGGTAAAGTTTACACAACGTTTCCAATCATTTATCACGAATTCTTTAATGAAGGAGCCTTCATTAAAGGTTTGGAATGTTTCACCAATGGGTAACTGATTCCATAACTGGATTTCACCCTACTCACGTTTTTGAAAATTCACTTTGTTGCTTTTACAATTATTTCCTTTTAGTTAATCTTTTTTTAATTTGCCCTGAAAACAGTTAATGTGAATTATTTATCATAAATCACAATTCAAAACAATATAATTGACATTAATAAATGCCAATTGTGAAACAAGTATTAGTTAACTAGCGTTATAGTGTAAGCAACATAAATAATGTAAAAATTGCAGTAGAATTTTTTCTTACAATGCAAAACGATGACTTAAATGAGGCAATAGAGGATACTAGAATTAGTGCAATCGAGAAATTGTTTGTGGTTTGCTACAAAACAGATTGCTCACTCATAAGAAATAATCAATCTGCTCCAAATAGTGAGCGTGCCTTTGTATAGATGCCAAATTTAAGGACACATACTGACCTTTGATAATTAGACTGGGATTATTTTCGGTAAAATTCAAACTTAAGTGATTATATCATGTAGATCATTACAAATGGTACGGGTCGCAAAGAACACCATTGGCCGCCAGATCCACTCAGCTCGTTTACAGTGAGGTCTGATCCTCCACAATGGACTTATTACCCTGGAGTTACCATTTTATTCGAAAGCTTGATCAGGATGGGCTTATTGTCATTACAGGTTTAGGAAAAATGTAATGGTGTTTCTTTAAAAAACTGCCACTAGTGGCCGAGGTCGTTAAGGCGCGGATTCGTGAGATGGAAGTCTGGGGTTCGATTCCCGCCTGGACCCTCCTCCCTGAATGAGTTTTTTTCCATGTTTTCCTCAGTGGCAGTGTTCAGATCAGAGCTAACATCACTGTAGAACAGATAATACAGCGGCAGAAGGTTATTAGTTGGAGTGCTTTGAAGAGCTTTAGGGTTTCAGTGAAAGAGAGTTGCGATTTAGTGAAGATGTCTATAGCACTCTTATTTGTGCAGCAGGTATCCGTAACATTTTAAGGGAAACATTACTGCTCACAACTGTACTAATGAAGGACATTTTGAGCTACGTTTTATAGCCGCAACTTTGGCAATGAAAAATGTTGTCGACTTTTAAACCACCCTATCGGAATAACTTCATGCTATCCCTGGTCTGACCTGAGCATTATAATAACATTCTGTCTTGATAAGTGACCGAGAAGCTCCTTGTCAGCACATCGGTAAAATTACGCCCTCCTAACTATTTTATGGTTCAATGCTTCCCACTGCTGATGGAATTTGCAATGGCTCAACCGTCTTGGCAAGTTTTTCATCAGATTTTTATTTGTCTATAAAGAGAGACCCATTCAAGAGGTAACAAAGTAATTAACCTTGCCTTTTCTTCCAACAGTCCACTGACAGAGCCTGTATGCATCAACTGGGTGCCGAGAAGAAACAGAGAGGATAGTAAAAGGTAGAGAGAAAAGTGCAAACGCTTAAAACGGTAAACACATTACTCTATTATTAATTAGGTTTAACTATGCACATGTGTGTACTAGGCGAGCTTCGATACTTTTTGTGAAAATGGAAGCTTTTGAATGGGATCACTTCAGAACCCGAAGGAGGATGTCCTGAAATTCACAATTTATAAGAAAAAAGTACAGATTCGGTATTACGCTAGCACGAGAACATGAACCACCGATTGTCAGTTATTCGATTGCATTCACTCTTAAATTAGACAACATTTTCCACTGATTCAAGGTTCATTAATGCTCCAATATATAATTAATGAAACACTATTCTACGTTAACACTGTTTAGCATAGCTATATCAGTAAAAAGCATGGTATTAAATCGGGTCATATTGTATGTAGCACATTTACAATTCATCTTTGTAGAAACTGCTGATTTATTTGCTTGTATATCCTTATCTATTCTTATCCTTCTCACCTATTATCTTTCTTTACCTTTTCGCATTTCGTTTAAATATTCAACAGTATATTGATCCTTTATTCTGTCGATAGTAACAATGGATTTACTGGTAGAAGAACTTGGTTCTAAGTAAACGTATATGATATGCACATACCTGTGAGATGGTAAAGATATTTAGGTCGGAATATTATTATATATAAATATGATATCGTACATGGCTTGTTGTAGTGCTAGAAAAGTTTACCTCAGGAAACTATGAGGTAGATCAACACTAAGAGTTCAAGATCAGCAAAGGCAATTTTCATTATCTTTTAATATTTTTCAGAAAATGGTTAACTTGAACATAGCAGCAGTGTTAGCCGATGTTACATTAGGAATTCTGGAACCTTGGTATATAGATATGTAAACTATGTGAGCAGTGTAATTGAATATCTTAAATCAGCATGAACATATCTCTAAAATGGGAAATAACAGTTTAACGCTTTATATGCGGAATGATTCTAGGTGCTAAAGTATGAATTAAGGCTTACATTAGTATGCAATAATTGACAAATATTCATCAAGGAAATATCTCTATGCAGATGTAAATAGGATAAGGAGATATGACAAATGCATATTACACATTACATTCTAGAAAAATTTGGACATGGCAAATATTTCTTATTTATGTAAAAAGAGAGTTGATGAGAAGGTACAACACACTGGTTTTTAAACTACAATTATATTCTTGTATCACTAAAAATTCATGAAACAACAAAAGAAAATATTGGCGAATATCAGAAACACAAACAAAAAATGAAATAATATTATTGGGATAAAGAAATGCAAATAAAAGTAATTGACAGGATTTAGAAATATCTTAAATGGCTTAATACAAAAACAATGGATGATATGTTTGAATATAAGAAATATAAAGAATATATATATATTTGAAGAGAAAATATTGGGGCAGAAATTATATATTAATTGGAAGCTATATTGGAGTAGATATGATTCTGAATAAGGATACAATTAAAGAATTTTAGAACAATTATATAAATAGTAGTACTTCATTTTTGTTTCAATTTAAAACTGGAAGGATTGTTTAGAAATTGTACTAATTGAGGATCGACCGGAATACTACAGTTCATATAAGTGTGATGATCATTTTGGTAATACATTTTAATGGTTGAAAGTGGCATACATATCAATATGGAAATGGTGAAATAAGTGCTAAACCATTTAAAAAGCAGGAAGACTAATTTTCTCCAGAATTGGAAAAACATAAAACACACAAAATTTGGGAAAAGATAAGGGAAAATTTAAAAGATAAGGGACACACCTACATGATGGAAGATGGGATACATAGCCACTACACACAATAAAGGATAAAAAGTCATAAACGATTGACCGTTACAAGTATCATTAGAGCCTGAATATTTAAAATTATGTTCAGAAGGGGAACATAAGAACAGAAAAGCAGAAGAACAAGCAGGGTTTATAGCAAGAAGATTCATTATCCTTAATCATTTTATCTGCATCATATTGAAAATGTCACTTATAATCAAGAAGTACATATATTATTTGTAGATTTTGAAAATGTCACACATAAACTTTGCAAATATTTAAATAATGTCGGTATTTCTAAATATTTAATTAAAGCACCACAAAATTTATATAGAAATTTTCTTACAAAATTAAAAAATGAAGTATCACATTACCAAAGGTTTACGGCTAAGCTACTGTCTATCTCCAAATATAGTTCAAAATTTATTTAGGAAGTTTGAAAGGAAAATGTAGAGGTATGGAGGTTAAGAATAGAACTATTTATATTTAATTTTGAGATGACCAATTATAACACATTATGTTATGGAGTACATGTAGGGAACTCATTGAAAAGTAGGAAAATCATTGAAAAGTATGAAAACTCAATATAAAATTTAATTTAAAAAATACAATTTTATGGTAATAAGAGTAGAAGAACATAATTTAATAATTGGAAATAAAGAAGTGATTAAAATGTTGGTACATATGATTATTTACTGGCAACGATAGAAAAAATCAAATAGCATATAAAAGGAAAAATATCGATTCTTAATTGTATAGATATGTTATGGGATAAACGCATTAAAAATTAAACCAATTGTAAAATTGTCAGTTGATAGAAGCACAATTTTACATGGTGCAGAAACCTAACAAATTAAGAAAAAATTTAATTAAAAATAAAAATATAACAAATGGAAATGGATTACTGGAGGCATTCAGCAAAATCTCGAAAGAACGTAATCAGAAATGAATGAAGATTAAATATGAATAAAATAACCATAGCCGGCCCATTAAGAGCTCAACATTGTTCGTATTATCTTGGCAGACTGATTTGTTCACTCTCTCTGCCACAAAATCTGAATTTATTCATTCATTTCTGAATGTGCTTAATTTTTAATATTCTATATTTAAGAACCTGAGCTTGTTGAGCTTAATATCGAAAATCTTTGCATACCGAAGTCTGGTTCAGATTTAAGGACATTTTTACTATTGAATTCAGTTTGAAAGGTGATTTTAAAAATTTTGCACAAATTTAGCAAGCTCGTCTATTTAATGACTCCAGTTCTAATGGTAGCGGTTGCAGAATCTGTATCAGTTTAATACACACTCCTTACTTAACCCTGGAATACTAGAAACAGGCATTCCAGATTGTTTTGTTTAAGTTTGGAATTATAACCCTTATAATTTTATTACTGTACATCATAACATATAACATGATAACAAACAGGAAGAACTCTGTGTAATAGCACATTAATAAATCATCGAAATTATAAGCTGTTACACTAATATAATATTGATATTTATTATTTGTTTCTACGAGGGCCATCCAGAAAGTAAGTCCCAATCGCGCCTGGAGATGGAACCACTTGTCGGATAGGAATGCGCATTCGCAGGAGTAGAGAGGAAGTATGTGGAAATAATGCAGTAAAGTTTCAGCCTTGTGACGGCCGTGGTTATCGCGCTGTGCTAGGAGAAAATGGCTGCTCTGATATTGTCTCCCGCCAACGTGCAGTCATCCGATGTTTGCACGCTCAAAAGCAAAGTCCAGTAGAGATCCATCCCAATAGTGTCAAGTGTATGGACACGACATTATGTGCGACAGTATGGTAAGACGATGGTGCAGGCAATTCACTGAAGGACGAACCAATATTCACGACGGCGACCGTAGTAGCCGACCGTCCCTGGTGACGGCAGAAGTTTTGGAAAGTGTGCGGCAACAATTGAGCAGAACCGACGCTTCACAATTTCAGAACTCTCTTGCCAATTCCCCAGATGTCTCGTTCCCTTGTGCACGAAATTGTCTCCCGGAAGCCTTGACAAGAGAGATCTGAAATTGTGAAGCACCGGTTCTGCTCAATTGCTTGCCGCACACTTTCCAACACTTCTGTCGTCACCAAGGACGGTAGGCCACTACAGCCGTCGTCGTGAATATTGGTTCGTCCTTCAGTGAATTGCCTGCACCATCGTCTTACCATACTGTCGCACAATGTCGTGTCCATACACTTGATACAATTGGCGATGGATCTCTGCCGGACTTTGCTTTTGAGCGTGCAAACCTCGGATGACTGCACGAACCTCGCAGTTGGCGGGAGACAATATCAGAGCAGCCATTTTCTCCTATCACAGCGCGGTAACCACGACCGTCACAAGGCTGAAACTTTACTGCATTATTCTCACATACTTTCTCTCTATTCTTGCGCATGCGCATTCCTATCCGACTAGTGGTGCCATCTCTAGGCGCGATTGGGACCTACTTTCTGGATGCCCCTCGTACAATAACTATTTCTAATTTTTTAATTGGCATTTGGGAATAAGAGTCAAATGTTAAAAGGTGGAAATGCCTGATTATGATAAAATAATTAACGAGTATTACTGAAGTTCTGTACCTGTAGTTGTATCTATTAAAAGTCCTGGAAACTTAAAAAATTTCAAACTATAACCTGGTGATTACGATGACGATAATAGCACAGATAGTATTGCTATTTCTATTTCGTATCAGTCTGAAGCTACCCCTGGCTCTCCATCAATTACAGAGTAATTGAGATAATTAATATGTGTAATTTTCGAAAAAGCAACTCAGCAATTACGTGCAGGTATGTTGTGCCTTTTCTTTTATTGGAGGAAATTTGATAACCCAAACTGTGTATGTAGAATTAAGATTGTATATTGTTTAAATGTGTTCATAACGTATCTAGTGTATAATTTTTGTAATATTTAACAGATAACATGTAATAATATAGCAAAGTAAGTAAAAACTCTCATCATTTTCCGACCACGGTAAATCTTGGCCAAAAGTCGCATAATAAAAACTAATTTCTTCAGGAAAGCTGCAAGCAAAGGGTTGACTATGCCTTAGGCATGGAAGCGAGCTATTTTCGCTAGGTTATGACTCAGGTATGCATTCGCAGGTCATTGACATTAGGTGTAAAATTTGTTTGAAATGAGTTGATTGACTAATAGCGTAACGTGTGCTCTGCCAAAATTTTTCCAGCAAATAGGAATGGATTTCCATTGACCTATGGATTCTTGCAGAGAATATAAAACATACTTGCCTCCTAAACCCAAGATCGCGGGTTCGGACCCGGCCAGGACCGATGATTTTTTGGGCGTAAAAATCCTAAGTATGGCTTCCTTCGGAAGGGAAGTAAAGCCCTGGGTCCCGTGTCGTACATTTACGGCACGAAAAAGAACCTCAAGGCTGAAAGAGAGAGGCCCCTGAGCAAAATTTGTCGGCCGTTTCACGCCCAGAGTTGAATGGGATGCTGATGACCCAGTTAAAAGAAGAATGTCGTAAGTCCTCAGTGCTAGCTCCGGCATCGACGATGTTACAATTAATCGGCACTAGAGCTATACACATTGCACAATTGTGCTACATCATACATTATTGCGGTATCACCTTTATTTTCGGCACCATTTGGCGAACGCAACCAAATTTATGTGTTTAGGAAGCATACCTTGTCAGTGATTCAGCGTGAGACGTGAGTTCATCTGACTACTTAAGTTTGAGATAGTAAACCAACATCAACAAATAAATAACAAGGTGTTATTTATAGTCGACTTCCATGTCAAAATCCCAATCACTCAGTGGTTAGCTTACAACAGCCAAATACAGCGGAAAGCCCTTGAGAGAATCTCATGGAGGAAGTATTGGTGGTCTGTGACGAAATCTGCGAACGGCGGGTATAAATTAATTAACACAGCTACCATGCAGACCAATTTCTATCCCCCACCAACAACCCTACTTCAAATTGGCTCTCACAACTTAGGGCAAACTATAACAATCGCCCACTAATAAATCATTTTCAAGTTTAAATGAAATTTCAGTAATTTTTATTACCGACAAGAATGGCCGAGGTCGATGAGGGACGGACTTTTAAGCGGCAGGTCTTGGGTTCGATTCCCGCCAGAACCATCCTCCATAACTCAGGTTTTTTAAGATTTTCCTCAGTCCTCATAAAAGGCAAATGCCGGGGTGATTCCCTAAACATATTATTGGAACGCTTCCTTCCTCAAAAAACTCCGTCCCGATTCATAATTCCAATATGATATAACCGTCTTTGGTGCCTCAATAGTAAAAGCGGGCGTTGAAACTATTAAGAAATATATATTATTTATATTCGTCACATTAGTAGCTATATTGAAGAACGAGAAACAGCGTGTTCGTGTTCATACTCTTTCGTCACTCTATGTAAGATTTTCATCTATGATATTGTAACAGCGCAAGATTATTTCTATGATTTGATCGTTCGTGCACTGTCTAAGAGATGTCTCGAGTTGCCTGGTTACCGAGAGGCCGCTCACCATGTATGTCGTTCTCATAGTAGCCCTTCCGTACAGCCACTCTAGCTTGTGAGAACGTGAGAAAATAATCTTACTTTTGGCCGTCTTTAATAAAACAATTGTGAATAATATTTCAACAAAACAACGAATATGATACAGACATATAAAGCGAAAGAATGCAGAGAAATTACTAAGTATAACATATGAACGAATTCTATCAAGGAAACAGAAAAGACGAAGACAACAGATTTCATGGAAGAAGGATAGCTCGGAAGCGATGGAAAGTAGAAACTTAGAGAAGAACAGTGTTTGAACAGAGCAGAATAGTTTTCAGCAGCTCATGCCAAATATAGTTGGCTGTCAGTAGATGTGATAGATTGTTAACTGAATGAATCATATTAGCAATAATAATGATAATATATACCTCAAAGTACTTTTGTACACAGCCCATTTCAATGCTTCAGCATAGTGTTTTCCAGTATTTCATACTACAGCATCCCAAATCTGTAGCATTTTCACAGTTGTATTTTTTGGAAAAGCATGTTATACATAAAATGTAATGTCTTAGGAGCTTAAGTAATATTGAGCTCGTAAGTAAATGTGTCCTTTAATATCGTAGAGGTCAATGAAATCGATGTTTCATATATAATGTGTCCTGTTTGGTGATTTGCATACGTCCGAAAGCATTTCGATACTGTTATGAGTGTATCCAATGTCAAATAACTTACCTAGGCAATATTGCATTCCAAGCATCGGTCGCATAGTTCATTTTCCAGTTCCATTTTGCGGCGAGCTACCGAACTATGGGTATACGTAAAGATACAAAATTGACGTTAGACATTGCGGGGTAAATCTAGATTCAAGAGGATACCTCCGCAAACGCCACTTTGCCCAACTCCAATTCCTTTTCAGATTCCTAGAACCTAGATAGTTTGACCACAGCGACAACTGAATTTCCATCATGTACTTTGTACGTACGCGGTCAATGGAATGCAACTACTGACAAGATAGGAGGTATTTCCCCTTTACAGTGAATTATTGCTCCCCTACTCTTGAATCTTGTAGATAAAGCTATCTTGTTTGTGTTAAATACTTACTTTCTTGAATGAGTTAATTACTCAAGGGCATCTGGAGTTTTACAGGAAAGGAATAAATTTACTATTTCTTGACCAAATAACTTACTTAATTCGCATGAAAACCAGATGGAGCTTGTTGAGGTAAATTGACTTAATATTATCGTAATTAATGCATTATTTAATTTAGTTATTGAGAGTTACAACCATCATTATTATTATTAAATATCTTGTTTATTTATATTAATTTATTTATTATGTAATTTTCTTAGTTATAATATTTTCATTTAGCTAGTTTTAATTTTTATTTTGTTCTACCTTCAATTCATCTGTATTTTTAGTACTTGACTCCCTGATAAAATACTAACTCGCGGTTATTAATTAATTGATGATATTGCAATGTAGTTTATCTATTTACTGTGTTATTTATTTTTAATAATTAATAATTTAGGAATAAAAGATTACATTATGTAAACTTAATCAATTCCTATTATAAATTAGTTTACTTTGCATGTGAATAGGGAGTGTATTATTGAAATATAATTTAAATTAATATTTTATGGTGTTTAAGTTATATAAAGCATTTTTGTTCTCTATGATATAGTTTCAATTTTATAGCGATTAATGCTCTGATTACACGGACTTTGGTTTTCTCACTACCAGAATAATATTAAAAGAGTTTCATTGAGGTTGATATGGCTTAATTGTAAGTAATGCATGTGAGAAGAATCACATCATGATGCCACATAAATACACGGTGTCTCAGAATCGCGGTACATTTTTTCAAGTTATACCTTTGCGTACTTTCATGGCATACATGCTATATTAGTTGCATCAGATATGATTATTGCTAAATCAGTAGCTGCTTTATTCAGCCCTTACGGCGTAATGGAGGTTGTATATTTTAGCAAATTATACGGTCATTCAGGGACACCGTACATAGGGAGGTTATTTGAGTTACGTGCTTCTTTCAATTTGCAGCCGCCCTCTGCTGGCTAGTTACACAAATGACCTCAATGTACATTAAGGTACACCCGCTGTTCACATTAGCTAATAATACACTCTTTTTGTTGTAATTTTAAATTACAAAAATGTTAAAATATTTACTCTTGTTGATGTATTTATGCAAAGATCAAGCTCAGATAATTTATCCCATTTGAAGTATTTACCGTGTTAAGCGATTTAGAATAAAAGGAACACACAAAATGTAATCATATGAGAATTATGAAGGTGAACAAACACCACGTATATGGTTCAAATGGAAAACTGATTTTACCCTCCTATAAGCTTCTTATGGGGTGCCTAATATTCAAAAGTCGACACGTCAATTTTTAGTTATAGAGAAAAATTAATAAAAAATAATACCTTTCTTAATACTCAAATTTGGGATATATTTCTATTTTTCGAAGAAAATTCATTAAAATAACATTAATATTAATAAAAGTGGAGTTTTGGACGTAAATTTAAGGAAAATTGTCGTGTTTTGCTTGTGACCAATTTTGGAACAATATTTGGAATTTTGTGAATAAGAAAATGCAGTATCTATTGACATAATACAGCAATTTATTAAAAATTAATTTCTTAATAAATCAAAATGCATATTCATTTTACATAAAAACAGAAAGCATGAATATGGAGTAAAGAACCAATAAACAAAGAATTAACTTCTTTAAACATAAAAGTTAAAATATTAAATACTCACAAATAAGGCGGACAGATGTATTTTCTTCATTGATTTTTGCATTTATAGCGCCCTTGTAATAAAAAAGGTATTCGTTATCTTTCCAGTCTTCTCCATAGTAGCTTTTGAACAACTTATTATTTTTCATTTTTTCACTTTTTCACTCTGACACCAAGTGGCAACTGTATTTGTTAAAATATTTTGGTGTTTTCCATTTCTTGATCATTTCTTCCTCTAAACACAGTTCTTCTCATTGGTACAGCCCGAGTTGAGCCTTGGCCTGCCACGGCGACATCTGCCTTCTCTACCTCCGTCTTACGACTTCATTGATAGAGGGCAGTATTGCAAGGGTTATGTGATCAGCATACCGGCATCTAAACACAGTTAGTTCACTTCTGCATACAATTCTTTTCTTCACAAAGAACTGACAATTTTCCTTTCTTAAAAATAATGCTTTCGCGAGATTGAAGTTTGAAGTGATCTGACCCCTGGAATTTTGAAACCTTTTGCCAGGCATATACAGAAGAATCTTCTCCAAGTGTGCCGAAATTTTCAAAAAATAATTTTATAGAGTTCTGGATTTACGTTGGTTTCTGGAACAACTTTTCTTTCTCAATTCTTCCAAAATCCTATCAGCAGGATGAAAAAATGACCCAAAAAGGGAAACACCTCTTCTGCTCCTTTATTGCGCTTTGGGGAATCACTATAAAACCAACATAAAACAACTGTAAACATGGTTCTGGATTTATTTCGACTCCCGCAAGCATCGGAAAAAGAAATACATTTTTGGCACAACTCCAAGGTGAACATAGGACTGTGATAAATCGAGAAATATAGTTCCTTAAACCTTTATGAAGATAAAATTCTAGGCAGTTTTACATAAAAGTGTTTTTGTTTGACGCTCATTTTGGGATTATTATACTTATCTGGTAATCATAATTTAAGATCAATTCATTATTTTCTCACCTATTTAGAATGTCATAAAACGCCTATGTTCAAACCTATGTACTCTTATATTTGTCGTAATAATAATTTATTCCTCAGGAATATTTAATTGAAAGTATGTCGGGATTCGAAACTGTTTTTACAAAATCGTACTAGCTGCTACATAAACTGCCGGATTTTGGAAATAAATGGGAATATTGAATTCAGTAGGTAACTTAAAGAAAGATATGTCGAGCTTTGGAAATAGCCATGTTTTAAACCACAAATATAGGTATTGGAGAGTATGAAACTGTTAATTTCAAATTTCCATAAAAGAAAATAATGAATTAAGCAAAAACAGTTTTTTAAAAAATATGTCATGTTGGAATTTGAAACTGTACACCTGTTATGAATTTTTTTTTCAGACTACAGATAGCACCAGTCCCACACAAGAAAGTAATTCAAAATTGAATGTAATTTTCAGCACAGTATACAATATTCTGTACATTTATCCTGTAAATATAAATGAAAAAACATTTCACGTCTATGGTTAAATAAACTATTCAGTTTCGTGTCTTTTAAAAGTCGATGATCATAAACTCATATTTTTTTTTTTTGGATATTAAAATTTATTCATAGTTTAAAATTACAATAGTCAAAGCAGATTACAGGAAATATCTACTCCAAATGATGTATGCTCTAAGAAAGTCGTTCTTAAGATGTAAACTAAGTGTACGACCTTATTCCTGTATTTAATTGCAGTGTTCCATTGTTTAATTCCATGTTCAATAAAATCGGAATTTTCCGCTCGTGCATTGGAATGTAATGATGTCACAGCTAGTTACTGGCTGTACTGAACCAAAAATGGCACCTTTAGGAAGTACGGAGAATGTCAGTTTATACATGCTGAGATCTCGGTATATGTGTCCCATTCTTGAAATCATTTAATTAAATTTAAGTCATCATATAGGATGACAGAAGTAATTATTATTAGTAATATCTTAAAGTGAGAAAATTTGTTGTACAATAAAAGTGTGTAGGAAAGATACGAAAATATTATAACTATGAAATTTATGAAATAACTATTAGTGGTTCAAGTACTATTTTATACAAAAGAGGAAAATGAGCAAAAGAGATATGGAGACTACAGAAATGAGATTCCTCGCAGGTTGAGGACTGGGAAACGAGGAATGTAAATATTTAGAGTGAACAAGTAATATCAGTAAAGCAGAAAAAGTTCTGTTCGAATAGTGAATAAAAATTATATCAGGATAATTATATATTACTAACTTCAAGCAAAAGGAAACGTTGAACTAATATAAAACCCTAGCTAAATAACTTTTAAATAGATTATGATCCGGTGCTTGTAGTTGCAAAATGTGAATATTATATAAATAAACTAAATTATCTGAAAGTATCAGTAAAATGTATTTTGCCATTTATATTTTTGATCATGAATGGTTTTTATTCACATCTCCCAACTCATGTCAACTACCTGAATTTTCTGAATGATGAGTAAAATGAATGATGGACACTGATCACATATGAGATAAAATGATAAATTTGGAAAGTTTTTTTTTTTTTTTTTTTTAAGGAAGAAAGTGCTCCAGGCCTAAGTTTACGGTACCTCCCCAGCATTTTCCATTTCTGAGGACTGAGGAAAACCTGAAGGAAAAAATCTCGGTCACAGAGGAGCTTCCTGGCGAGAATCGAACCTTCCATTTACGAGCCCGAGCCTTAAAGACCTCTATCACACATGTCGGTCGAACAAACATCAATAAATTACTTTAGTGACTTCAAAATTTTAACATTGTTAATATTAAAAAAATAAAATGCACTATATTCGAGAAATATTAGCTTCACTTTCCACATAAAACGCTTCAATGCCTACTTCTAGTTTCCCCGTAGGAGTACTCTCACAATGCTACTCAAAATTTAAAGTTAATTGGTATTTAGATCGAATTACTGTAGCTTTCTGCTTTTCACCACTAGAGGGAGCATAATAGGCAGTGGTTGCGCTCTACCGTGCACAATGTGCTGCCGGTACCTTTGTAAGGTTGATTTACGTAAAGTGGAGCAGCGTTCCTAAGTAAAAATTGCATTATCTGAGGCAAAAATGCACGTGAGTGTCATAAAGAGCTACGAAAAGCATTGGGCGATTTTGTGAAACAGTGGCAAGGTGGTTCAGGCTCCCCAACATAGAAGTGTTAACATCATCAAACCTGCTTCGTAGTGAACATCTGTATCTGTTCAAATACACGGTCAGTTGTATTTGCTAAACGATGCTGATGAAGATGGATGCTGTATTGAGTAGAAATCAACCAAACATGAGGAATGTCTGAAACAAAATGTACCAAAATTAGTCTTTTCTGGCAACATAAATGCACTGAAATTGTTGAAAAAACGTTGAAAGTGAATTAGTCTTTTACACCATCTTTGAGGGTAATATGTTTAATATTTATTGTAAAATATCTTCGATTTATATTATTTTATATTATAAGATTAGTTTTAAATTTTTTGGTTGAATACTTACTCTTATAAATGAATTAAAAGTAAAATACTTTTTAGATACTTTAAGATAAAAATTTAGTCAAAGTATGTTGTACATTTGTGTGAAAAGCCTTCATAATTTGTAAATAAATTAAAAACCAATATTAAATATATATGTACTGTATAGTTAACATCTGGAAAATACTAAAAGTCAATGTCTTTTCCTTCAAAAGATTATGACTGCAAATATAATCTATTCTCTGTAAATGGCTGTGACAATATTATCTACAGGAAGTGTACATTAATATTTGTCTTAAATTACTGATGTTTATTTACTAAGCAATTAAACAGTTTTGTGCTCCTTGGAATAAAAGTTTTATTTTAAGTGGGGACACAAAATCCTGTAAATATTTTATACGTATATTTCTACAGACGATCATTCAACCCTAGATATAAGAATCGGATTTTTTTTCTGTAGCTATTCTGTTTTATTATTGAAAATTAATCGCTTTCTTGAGAACAAAAAACTGTGTCTTAACTTTGTAGTATTACTTAATGCCTCTCATAAACGGATCTGATTTCTTGTATTTATTTTATGATTTGATGGTTTTAAATATTTACTATTTTTTAATTCTTTAAAAAAAATTCAAGAAATATTTTTCTGTATATTATGTGGGTATATTTGCGCTGTTCCCAGCATATATTCATAAAAATGCATATTGGAATAGTAGATTATTTTCATAAGCGATCAACAATATATTTCATTCTTTTACATTATTCCTAATAAAAACGTATCACATTAAGGCAATTCTATGTGAAATCATATGGAAATTAGAGCAATTAACAATTTTATATTATATGACGAATGCTTAATAAAAGTGATGACAACATTTTTGCAGGCATAATTTCTCTCGCTAAAAGTAAATTATTGGACATTTTGTTAGCCTAACCCGTAATGTACGCGTGGTACTAGTTTCATTTTTTGCACTTCCTGTTCTCACCTGTGGGAGGTTTGCAAGTTAAGACACAGCTATTTCGCATACAATGAATGACACGCTACGAGCAATGTGTTGCTCTGAAATTCTGCTTTCGTATCAACAAAAATTCAGTTAAGGCCTATGTACAGCTTTTTCTCTTATAGCACAACTCCAAAATGGTTTAAAATGTTTAAAGGGAGAAACAAACATTTTGAAAGAAAAGTGGACCCGACTCTCCAGTTTCTGCTCTAACGGAAGCAAACATTAACATCGCTTATATCATTGTAAGAAAAGTTCATCGAACAACATTTAGAACACTTTCAGAAAATCTGAAAATTTCACGGGTTTCACCCGCACGTTTGTAAAACTGAAAATGTGCACATTGTGTTTGTGCATGGTGAATTTCAGGGCTGATTACTCCTGAAATAAATGACGTTCACATGCAGATTTACATGTTAAAAATATGCTGAGTTTATTTAAGATATTAACACTGCTGATGAAATTTGGTTACATCATTTCGATTCTGAGAGCACTCAGCTAAACTGTAGTCACCACACCATTCAGAAAAAATTAGAAACGTAAAAGCAAAAGTGTTTTCTTCTGCTACGAAAGTTATAGTAATCTAACTGGTTTACCAGCTTATCATATCTGCACCCACAACTGTAACTGTGCAAAGATGTTCTGAGAACTTTGTAAGGTTATATGACAAGCAAAATACCACATTTCCGTGCAACAAACTACATGCTGCAACACGATGATGCACCGCCGCACAGAGCAAATGTTGTTGCTGAATATTTAGCAAAAATTAATATGAAGTGTATCTCTCGCCCTATCCATAGTCCAGATTTAGCCCTGTGTGTGTCGCTTCCCCAAATTGAAGAAACACATTTTTGAGAAGGGAGACATTTTCCATTACCAGAAGTAGTGGTCAAGACTGCGGAGGTGATTCTGAAAGACATGTCAAAAATAGATTCCCATTTGTCTTTAAATAGGGTTCTTGCATTCAACGTGGAGTATCTACTTTGAGAAAGATCATCAAAATCATGAAAATGAGTGAAGGTATGTCGTAAAAGAAAATGATAAAATCAAAAAGTGACAATTCTTTATGGAACAATCCTCGTTATGTACCACAACAGCACAGAAAAAAGAATATTTTGTGCAAATACCATTTCTTTAGGTCTAGTAATTATCATTTAAGAATTCGCATAATGTACTATATTTTATAAATATTTATGAATATACATCTCCTCTTAAAACAGAAATCAGAACAATCATTAAAAAGTGATAATTTTTATAGATAAGTCTTCCTATTGTACCACACTGGCAGGTAAAAATGAATGCTTTTTGTGAATACGACCTCTTTAGATACAGTACTTTTCATTTAAGAATCCGTCAAAGTTATTATTTTATTTTATTAAAATTATTTTTATGAACTCATAACTCTTGAACCTCTTAATAGATAAATCTATACAACAGCTAATTTTAAGCTTGTATGTTGCCAAACCTAATGATTAGTAAAAGCATAGTCTTTATTTTACAAGATTAGAAGGAAATCTGCATGCTTCTCATTGGCGTAACAGCTCATGGTGAACCTTGGCCTGTCGCAGCTACCTGTGCTTCCTCTTACCTTCGTCTTACGACTTCATTGATAGATGGCAGTATTGCAGGAGGGTATGTGATCAGCATGCTGGCACCCCGAAGGTTACCTATTACACAGTTCCCTAGATCGAAGAACACCAACTCTCTATCAGGCAGCTGCCCAATTACCCTCACGAGGTTGGGTGGGTCCCGTTTCAGATCTCCCTAAATTAGAAAAATTCGTAAGCAAGTACGGAAACCGGACCCAGCTCCCCAGGCCAACAATGAACTATGCTAACCACTAGACCAAGAAGTGCTCATCTGTTTGTATATTTGAAGAATTTCCTCAGAACGGTAATGAAAACTAAAAATGTGGCAAATTTGCAAATCAATAAGATAAATATAGTTTTCAGATTCATATATCTAAATTAGCATAGAAAAATAGTGGCATACGTTGAATCAGAGTACTTATATCTGTCTTATATTGCCGATAGTTATCGCGTAAAATATAAAGAAAATTTTGACGAAATATGAAATGCACAAATATACGAAAAAATTTCAATTTTTTTAAATTTTAACTTATCCACAATTTCAAAATAGCATTGGGATTTAATATACTTTACGCTTATACATTAATGTATTACAATATATTCATTTTAAACATAATTACAGTATTTTGACAGTAAATTTCCAGCACTCTGTTTACGTTTTCTCAATAAACTGTAACGTCTGTCAGTGAGAATGTTTTTGTATAAAGAAAAGCTCACTCTGCATTACATAAAGTGACAGTAACAAACTCATGTTGTTCTACATGTTATAGCTTTTTGTTCCTTGCGATAGAGTTTGCATTTCCTTCTAGCCATTGATTTTAAGTAACGAACTTCAATAATCCGATGTCATTCATAGCGTTTGTCAAAAAGCTCATGCATTCTATACAAGTATATACATTTTGGCGACAAAGCAGTTTTATTAAGCATTTGCAAATTGATTTTTTGAAAATTTCAGATTAAGTGGTCGTGATGACTTAATTATGTGATACAAAGAAACACTTAAATATTAGCAATAATGAATTTCCATTTCAATGACTTTTGCGGACGCAAAAACATTAATAAATGAATTGACTCACCTAATAATTACAGTATTTGTAAATTACGATTTCTCCATCAGTCATGCAGCACTCTAGACTTAAATACCAATCTCTTACACTTTTTTTCGGCATCTTAATGAAAACTGGCCATGTTAAACAAAATAACGCAGGAAGCAGAATGCAAAGTGCACGTTTGTACTGTATTTAACGATTTACCAACTACCAGAATGTACTCCAGTATTGTTGTAGGATTGCTTGTGATTAGGGTATGAGCAGTCCTATAGAATATATGTAGAAAGGTATATCCTTCCGTAATAAACTAAATGGGACAAAAAATAAGGCATTGCTATTTACTTCCTTTAGGAGATAAATAGTGGTCAGCTTTATTTAACACTTAATACACGAATTGTATTTAACGTTTTCGCACTTTTTTCTATACTATGAAAAAAGTAACATGTTTTTATTTCACGTTATCTTGATTTTTCATGAGTTAATGGCAAGATATATGGCCATTTTTATTATTCTATTGTTTGTTATGCGGGTATGGAACACAATACAAAATAAAATCAGAATTATGTATTTAATTATTTGTTGCCAAATCGTAATTTTTTCTTACTTCCCATCCTCAATGGTAAGCAATATTATCAAGACAAAAGCTACCTACTTACCTTAAAGAAATACCATAATTTTATTCTTACTATAGTGGGAGTGGAAAAATATGTAATAATTATATGTCCTATATTTTTTACTTAGAATAGCATAAACACATTATTTTAATGTTAGAATTGAAATCTTTGTTAGAAAGGAAATTAAGTTAAAGTAGATGGCTTTATTGGTCACATTTATTATTAGCACATAAAATATGTAAATCTATAACTTTTAGTTTTTGTCGTCATTGCTCCTAAATGTTAAAACTTAAATGAATGAAGTTATTTGAATATTTAATACTTCTAACGGGAGTCTAGTTCTTTGAAAAATAATTAAATATAATTTCAACACAAAGAAGCTTTTTCTGTATTTTCACAGCATATATCCACTTTAAATTCTGTTGGTACACTCCAATTTACAAGCGCAGAGTGGATTTAAATCCCAGTGATGCAGAAAATAAAAGTGTTGAAATTCAGTAATCTAGTGTACTTTGCTTAGTTTATGCACGATATATACTTGTTGACTTTTAATTTACGGTTTATGAATTTTCTTTTAAAGAGGATTAATAAACATAGCCACTGAAAGAGAACAACGTTTTATTTGTATAATACTTTCACGAAGTCAAGTTGAAAGGTTTCATGTTTTGTGCTCTTGATCTCAGCACCTGCCGCGTACACGTTTGCACCCTTCTTTCGCACCCTCTGTTTTCCCAAGGGAGAAGGGGAACTCAGGTCTCGTTGATTTTTTCAATTAATTCCGTACTGAGATGGAGGGGAACAAGTGAGTAAAATCGGGCAAAAAATCCCGGAAAAACACTTGCCTAAAGAAGTGTGGTTTGTATGTTATGCAAATTCTTCAAATGAATCCACTCAAACGCTATAAAATAAACCCACGTTATGAGTGGCACACTAACGAGAAATGCATACATTAAAAGATTACCGAATTCTAAGGAGATTATAGCTACAAGCTAAGAATATCCGTTTGATGCTTAAAAGGGTAGCATGTAAATAAAAAAATAGACAATTTTATTTATTTGGTGATCAAACATTTTCAATATATTTAAATTATAAGGCGTCATCGGTAGAATACGAGACTTCATTTTTTCGCCAGTGCTCAAAAAGCGGCAACGTTCTCAAATAGGATCAGTCATCTCTGTAAAAGGCTATCTAAAGATGTCTATCGAGATCGTTCAACTACCATGAAAAATTGTAATTTGGTTGATTTGAGGATGCTGATTGCAGATGATAAGAACACCTTTCGGAAAATGCCCTCGAGTTATTAACAATAACAAATGTGTGATGTTGTTCTACATTTGCACATAGACAAAGACACCGCGTGCTCGATAACCGGATATTTAGAGCAGACGAATTGTTTACGGACGCTCTTTAACAACTCAGGTCATCAGCGTCCCATTCAATTAATTTTGCTCAGAGGCCTCTTATTTCAGGATTGAGGTTCTTTATGGTACAAAACTAAATGTTTTTGCCGTAAATCTTACGAAATGGCACCCATGCCTTTACTTCCCTTCTGAAGGAAACCGTACGTCTGATTTTTACGCACGAAAAATCCATCGATCCTGGCCGGGAATGAACTCGCGATCTTGGGTTTAGGAGGAAAGCATAGTTACCACTACACCACCAGGACTGATAGAGTAGACGAAGAAAGTTTGCTTCGTACAGTTGTATTAACTGTTGATTTTGTGTACAGTAATAAGAACATTAATAAAAACCGCGTGTGATACCTCAGTAATAAAAACGGGCTTTAATCACTATTAAAAACATCAATAAAACAAAATATACCAATACTACTGATAGTATCGGTAACGCTTCAGACTCGCATCCGTAGGTTATGCCGGTTGGCTCGGCCATACTGTCCTTGGGTTTTTGGAGGAAATTTCCTGGTCACTTGGGCGAATGCTGAGTTGGATATTTAGATTCCAAAAATTTTCCACTCTGCTATTCCATATCATTTCATTCCGTTGACTCTGTAACAAGGTAGAAAGTACCATGGCGAGGTGGGCTGGTGCTTTGGAAATGTTTCCATCTCGGCGCCTGGAATGTAGCGGCTCGAGCTCGGTAGCAATCCCTTGTTCCCGGAGATAGCCCCATTGAGGACGTAGGCACGAATAACCAACCATGATAAGGATCATGCACTGAAAGTAGCTCCTGTGTTCTAGACCATCTCTCCATCTACATCCGACAGGACAGTTGTGGAGTTCTGCAGACTGTTATATGAATCGACGAACCTACGTCAATGCTCTGCCACTTGTATTTTGAAAGCCTTCATCTATGGTAATGAGAGATGATAACAAAATGTTGTGGACATAGCCTTCTGTAGCAATAAAATTAACTTATTTTAGCTGCATCATCATAATGTTTAATTCCACAATCACTGTTATAACTTGTAACAGTGTTTATAGAACAGAACATTGCTGAATTTCGTTATGTAACTGCATTCCTGATAGGCCTATATGATTGTGTTTTGAAAATTATTTGAGCATACCTGATTTTAAAAGCTTAATGTAATTTCATTATGAATAGAGTATAACTTTTATGATTCGTGGGCGATAACTTTATTTCTGCAGCAATCTTCAAGGCTGTGAATTACATGTATACACTGTTTGAAAATGTAAACATTTAATGATTATGTATGCTGTAGATTCTAGAGGAATAATTTATGTGCAAATTGCTTTGCCATTCAGCGACTGTTCTATATCCTTATCAGCAAATATTTCATCATCGATATGTCCAGTCTAAGATTCAAGCAATAATAAAGTATGTTCCTTTGCGCCTGGAATGAGAACGTTCATCATCCACGGTTTAAAGTCGTTTTGAATCGATTTTCTGGAAGAATTGACAGAATGAACTACGTTAAATGATGATGTCGTTCTATTGCTTGTTTTACTTTTGGGCCATATTTTCCTTTTTGTTCTTGAAACTAAACATATGAAAATGCATGATATACGCGAAAGCAACTACATACTTTGGCCAATATTTTACATAATTCTTCTACTAGTTATTTCGTATTGAAATTTTACCTATGTGTATTAAAATTATTGTGGGCACTAGTATTCGTCTTTAATTAAAATATTTACAAATTCTTACGCCCTTTGATATATGGTTTATCTCCATTTCTCTCTTAGCAACATATTTTGTTATTTTTCTTGCACTAATTCTGTATTCTTTTTAAAAATGCTGCATAAAATATATTGAAGAAAGAAAGATGAAAATGCAATTATTTGCAGCTGTAAAGGCACAACTATTGAAATTGTGATCATGAACGTTCAAAGTTCATTCTCTGTATCTTATAAACGAATTAACTACTTCTTTCCTAATTACAGACACCGCGGTCGTGTACGTTTTTCAAAATAAAAACTAGCTTTGTGGACAAACTTTGTGGTGAATTTAAACTTCTTCGCTGTAGATGTTATGAAATGTTTAGTGTTCATTTTTTTAAATTGATTAAATTACCCATTAATCCTCTTATTTTTCTTAATTACATACTTTTTAAACTAAATTCTTGTAATTTTTCAAGAGAAGGCAATTCATACCCGTTCACAGATCTTCCTCACCTACAGTTTCCTCACAAATTATTTAATTTTCATTGTGAACATCAAGCGTTTTGGTTACAGACATCAGTATGCCAATTTCAAAGTTGTCACTTATTAGTTCAAATATTACCTTTATAATGCCTAGTCGTCAGGCTCCTCCTCAACCACATCACCAAATATTTTTTCTATATCTCTTTTTAAAATAGATACGACATAAATTGGATTAGTTTGTTTCATGTTTCCTGAAAAAAAAAAAAAAAAAAAATTAAACTCTAATACATTGCATTGCGCAGAAAATGTACTTTACCTACATATTTTTTGTCATTTTCATATAAATAAGAGAATAATTTATTTTACCATGCACAAAATCATCTCAGTTTGTAATCAGTTGCTGAGAAATAAACGAACAAGACTACGACGCACTGTGAATAACCTTTCCTCTCCACCTGGAAAGTTACTGAAGGGAGCCGTGTGCAACTATTGGATTAAAACTGCGCGCAAAAACAAACATGACCTATTTTACAGCGTTCCAGGGCGTTGCAAAAAAAAAAAAAAAGAAAAAAGAAAAAAAAAAGAAAAAAAAGAAAAAAGAAAAAAAAGAAAGAAAGAAAAGAAAGAAAGGAAAGAGAGAAAAAGAAAAAGAAAGGAAAAAAAAGCGAAACGAGTGACTATCGCCATTAACAGCTTCAAATCAGCTGAATATCAGATTTTCATAACAATTGACCAATGCTGATGTACAGACACGTCCCTTGTTTCACAAGTGTTTTGAACGGAGATGTAAACAAGATCACTCTGTATGCCTTTTCTAGGCACGCTACGATTCCAAGGCAAGGGGTAGGGCTCCTTACATCCTAGAAGAGAGCTGCCTGAAATCGGGTATGGTAGTAAATGTTAACTAAACAAAACAATGACTTAAAATCCTGTGTGGTAGAGATGAAAAATGGTACCTCCTGCTCCCCTTCCTCCTTCTCCTAGGTCTGCTCCTCAATAACATGAATCGTACACACAATGCTCTCGCGATTCACTTGTCTCAGTCTATTCAGTGGCGTGCATCACCATGTGGTTATGTAGCTAAATAAAGCAGTGCATTAAAATAGTTAACAAATGTTCAGTGATATTTAACTGCTGTTACACTTTGGCCATTGCAAACACAAAGACACAAACTATAAAATTAAAAACATTTTTACATCGAATTATAAATAAATTATTTCTTCTGGAAAAGAACATAAGTTGTACTATATTTTATAAAACAAATAAAGTAACATTAATTATAACAAGTAAAAAGAATCGGAATAAGATAGATAAATTCTTTAGGAGGATTTGCAAAAAAAAAAAAAAAAAAAAAAAAAAAAACGGTAGAAGCTATGAATCTCCTGTAATAGCAATAGGCCTAACGAAAATGTCAATGAGCCTAGAGAACCTTTAGTAGGTGATTCATAGCTGGTGACTACTGGGGGACCAAGACTACATTATTTGTAAATTTTAGGTAAAAAATAATTGGAAGGTATTCTAGGATTGGAGGGAGTTAGAAGAAAAACTTTTAAGTTTATTGAAAACCTCAGAAGAAGATCCAGCTGCTAAAAATTGGCAATCTCATTGCTGAAGTAGTATTATATAGTAAAGATTTGTAATAAGTCATATCTTCTGTGTGTTTACCTGTATACACAAAACACCTATTTCGCCACTTTATTACACTCAAAGGGCACGCATGGCATAATGGTTGTATCTTTCAGGGGGTTAAGACATAGACAAAATTAGACCTTGTGGACGTTTCTATTTTTTAATTTTCTCTGTTATATTTTTATCTCCGATATGCTACAAAACTAAAATTCATTCCATGTACAGTTATTAACACATTAACTATATTGCAAATATTTGTTTTAGCTTATAGAGGTTCTCATATTCCCATTTCTCTCATGCAGTATTAAAGTATTTTCAGAATGATAGTGAAACAATGGGAGCTACTAATCAAAAACAGAATATGTACAAAGTATCTATAGCAATTTCTAAGTATTCAAGTAAGATCAGCTGCTATTTTACTTACACCTTACTGCATGGCGTGGATTGACTATTCCGGAAAGTATAACGTAGATTATGGGACACCATATATATTTAATTCGGTTGTAATATTATTAGGCAGCGCATTCACCAGAAATGACTTCATTTTACAAATATTTTTCTCAATTTTAGTGCATATATCATAAATGTTTTAAATATTTTACAGCATAAAAATTGCATGCTACAAAAATGTCATATTGTCATGTTTTTATTACCTAAACTTAATATTAACAATTTTTACCACATGAAATATGCTCCCAATAATAAGCATGAAATCGGAGAGGCTTAAGTTCATTTTTAAAGTAAATGTATTAAGCATCTGCATATAATGTAGATTATTGAATATATATTAAAAATAAACTGCTCTCTAATGACTAGAATTGAATGATAGTGTCCAGTGATATATTTGTCAATCACACCCCACTAAATGTACAGATCACAATGATGCCGCTTTGAGGGATGTTCATAAATCAATCGTGCACCCAAAGAAGGTGAGTATATTAAATTGTCATTACGGATCACCGATCTCAATACACACAACATGTCAACAAACGGAGCTGCGGTCAGCTTTCAATTATTTTTTCCCTTTATAGGTTATATTTCATTCTATTTACGATGACAGTTCGCTCGGTTACGAGTGTGCGTCACAAATTTTCCTTCTCAAACATGGAGTGAGTATTACTCGTTTATCTGGAACTCTCATAATTCCTAGTTCTCTTAGTCGTTAGTGTTTTTCACATATGTATTATTTTCATATTCCAAATAAAAAGTAGAACTTAGGCTATTGCTATATAATAAAATTGTCCACAATTGTAAGTGTTTATGAACTAAAATTGATACCAAATCTCTTGCTGTTGAAGAGTGGGACTAAAACTCTTTTTCATAGTTGTTTTACACAGCGTAGAGCAAAATATGCCATTAAGCATGACAATTTAAGTACGAACCTGTAAATGTACTGCTTTCTAAAGCGACCTGCATTGTGTGTCTTACTGTGGAGTTAATATCGTTTTTCGCCAGGATTAAATGAAAACGAGCATCTGACAACTCAAACGTCTAAGAAACCTGTTAACAAGTAATTGTAATCGCAAATGAATGTAGATTTGTAACTAGTTTAGAACTTGGGCTCTTTAAATAACCTAGAGGAAATTAGAAACTACAGAAAGCCTGCTTCTGACAGGCGTACGTTAGAGGTAACCGTTTCCTTCCACCCGTGTAGAAGCAAATAATATAATCGGTAATCAATGATATCCAGATTTTATGTCACTAAAACCAATATGCTTTCTGCTAATGCTACTAATATCTGTTTGTGCTATAGATAATCATCAGAAATAGTTGTAAATAATGCAGAAATTGCGCAAGAACAGGTTTTTGTTTTCCACATCCCAGCTCAGAAATTATTTATTTCATTTTAAACTTTAAAAAGATTCAAGTTTCTGTAAAACACTTCGTATTTTTTGTCGCACTATCTGAAAGAGTGTACTAATTAAATAGTATGGCCCAATAAAGTGTACAAAACTGAACTATATATATTTATGTAACCCCGTTATTGTTAGTTACATATTACATATTTATTATACACACATTTAGTAATAAATGTCCACAATTATTTATTCATTTTTCATAACGATGATGATCATGAAACATATTTTGTCTCTTTGGTTATGGAGTGAAGTACAGGCATAATGCTTTTTTATACTTTATGATGTTGGTGGATATTAGGGTTTTTAGAATACTCCACTAAATCGCACCAGGGAGTGTAAAGTCTGGAAAGTTATAAGAAAAAAGAAGTATTCTGTATTTTATAAAAATCAGCCGTCCAGGAAAGAATAGATAAGTTGCAGGGACTCTTGTGCAATGTGTGGGGCAGCACCATCTTGTTGCATCCACACTGCATGGAAAGAAACATATTTAATGCAACAAAATCTTCTCAGATCTTAACCAGGTCAAATAATTAATAAATTCTGATGGCACCTTTCTTGGTTCACTGTTATGCAGTTTTCATGATCATTTTCAATGAAGTAACTGTCAATGAAGGAAAGCCCTGAAAGAGCACACTGAACAATGTTGTCGCTATAATTACAGTGTGTAAAATATCTGTTAGACTTTCAATTTCAAGAAACCTCGTTCAACACAAGATTAAAGTCGTTGGAAAACCAAATGTTAACAGAACATCTTCATTTTGATATATGTGTGGGTTTCAGCACAATACGCACACCTATGATTCAAACCTCATGCTTCTAGACATTGATAAATTTTATGGGTAGGAAACCGTACCCCATTCATGGACCATTTGCTAAGATGGGGCTCTCTTAAGGTTCAATTCCTTGGCTATGTGTTAATGGTTTTTTTAGTAGAATACACAATTTGCCATGTTCGCGTTGATTGTTGATTTTTTGCTCCTTTACTTTTTCCATTTGTATTGAAACAAAACTGAACCATTTCTGCGGAATTGCTAACCGAGTGTAATATCACATGTTTTAATGGTATAGCTTTATAAATTGTACTCGATAAGGTTCGCATACAGCTTTCACACTAGCTCCTCCATCTCGACCTACTCCGTTTGAGCGAGATGAGAAACTCCATGAGAAACTCCTCTTCAACACTCAGCACCATTTAACTATGCATATTTCAATGTTTTCTTTAGGAACAACAGAAGTAGCAATATAATATAGATTATTTCCCTCATTCAGTAGGATATGCAGTGTTGCAAATTTTCAAATCTTAATATTTTCAAACTTTTCAACCATCGCAGCAAGGGTTTCCATGTAAATATTTTGAGATGGTAATGCAGTTCGGTTTAAAATGTTGCTGGTGTATAACTTAGATTCAAGCTTTATCTAAAATTACAATCGTGATTTAACATTGCTAAATATTTACTTATTGGAAGGACAGCACGATCCAGCTTTCTTAATCAAGATTTGTCTCCATCCATATTATTCATAAAATTAGCGTTTAGCTTAAATTTCCACTTTCACGTGAAAATAATTTTTATTTTTTCCATTCGTAGTAGAAACATAATTATTAAGATAGCACCTTGCAATATGCAGGATTTTGCTCTCCATCATAACGGCAAAGAATTTAATTGCTTTTGGTACACTTGCGACTCTCTGCAGTTTGTTAATAGATCTAGATTATGCAGTGAGGTTAATTGAGTAATGGGCCATTAGAGCACGACTGAGTACAGGAGTATAGGCGCAGGTAGCTTCTTGTACTTAGTTTGAGCGAGGCTTTGTGAGCAAGTACTTGCTCGTTCGTGTGTTATCATGTGATTTCATTGTGTGAAAATCGTGTGACAAATGTTCTTTATTAGGTATACTACTACATAAATATAGTCTTGAAGAAAGGTTTTTATTATGACACATAGGTGAAAACGAATTCTTGCAGAGAAGTGTTAATGCGTTTCGCAAAAAGTATCCTGGTAATGGTGTTGCAGATAGAGAAATTGTTCCTCAACTTGTAAAAATGTTATGAGAGACAGGATATCTCGATGACAAGAAACATGTTCCGAAACGATTGCCATGTCCTTACGGAAGAAAAGGTAGAAGAAATACAGAGCACTGCAAGCGAAATTAAGACTACCTTTATTAAATTAATAAATAGAGGGTGCAGAGTTATATTTATAAAAGTATTGATTTGATAAAATATTTATTATGTATATGTATAATTAAATAATTTAGAGATAGGTTTAACAGGGATTGATATAATTTGAGACTTGTACTTATATGTATGTCGTTTGGCAGATAACTGTAATTTACAAAAGGCATTGTATACATTGACTGGAGCCACACGTAGGTAAAGGTATGAGAAAGAGACGGAAATATTCCTTGTACCCTTACTGACGGCTCGTACGCTGACCCTTCCTTAGACAAGGTTGTGAGATACAAAGGGGAAAAGGACTTCTTTGTCACTTCACGGAATTTCTGTCCATGTGAATATTTAGGGAGGAAATTCGCAGTAATAAAATAAAAAAATTAAGTCACGTCTAGCCAGGGGATGGTAAATTATTGGTAAAGATGAACAAACTAGGAAATGGCCGTAACGGGGCAGAGTTTGACAAATAAGATATAGCAATAAATTTAAAAGGGAATGGAAACGTCAGAACGGAGACAAAAATGTTTTATTACAGACAGGCCGGGAGTACGAAGTGTTATGCCGCCTATTCAAGAGCAAGTGTGCGAAAGTAAATGGGAAAAATGTGTGGTTAAATATGAGAAATTTGGCAATCTATAACTAAGGGGGGAAAGAAATCCAGCATGTAAGGAATGTGCCGAAATTTATGACGGGCTGCTCTTGGAAAATTTATGTTTGCGGGAAGAAAGTGTAGATTAGAAGGGGGAAAATAATCTTAGCCAATAAGCATGGAATAAAAATAAACGAATGAGGAGGACTTGGCGATACAATAAATATTTTAAGGTAGCCAACGGTGAACATATAGCTCGGGAATAGAACAATAAACGAGGGAATTTAATTTATCGAGAGGTGTGGCGATAATATATAGAAAAATAGTAGTAGAGAATCAGAAGTTGATTATTTTTAATTTTGGGGAAATGCAGTTATAGGTTAGGAGTTAACAGAGGGAGATTTTGAGCAGTGAGTTGTGAGGGATAGTTGGTAGGAAGTCATGAGAAGAATAGTTAGCTAGCAGTTAGTAGTGAAGGGAAGGCAATGGTACAGCGGGCATTAGTAAAGATTGTAGTGATAGGAATAAAAGATGGTGAAAAGAGTACGAGATTAAAGTAGCAGACAGAGTAATGGCAATGTTTAACAAAGAAATGGTAATGTTTTAGACAGCGACGAGCAGTAAGGAAGTAAACACCAGTATTTTTAGATTTAAATATACTATTTGGAAGAAGTCAACTAAGTGTATCTTTTGGGCGATACGTTACTTGTTGCCGTTGATCTAAATTGATCCACAAAACACTCCAGTGGACCCTGAGATCTAACCCAACAGGATTGGAGCAGACGTCATAGCGAGCAACCGGGGAAACAAGGAGTCCACGACCAGCAGTCAAACAACACAACCGCACCCACCGTACACACCTAATCGAAATCCACTCCATAATAAACCCCGTTCCCATCTGACGCTAATAGCGTGGGGCATGTGATATCAAACTTCCCCCCCCCGCCCTATTCCCAACCCTGCTTCAGCACATATTGGCAATGAATGGCCGCAGAGGGGCATCAGTTTAAATATTTCGTACAACACAGGTTTGTATTTATTATAATCGGTTTTAAATGTAATAAAATTTATACTTTTAGTAAAAATATAAATGCTAAAATAATAATACTGACTTTATGCACGGTGATTTTATCTCTTTGTTCTGATTTTGATGGCTGCACTTCTTCGTGAGCTCAGGCACTTAGGCAGCCCGTAACTCAACTACACTGTACAATAATTTAACTCCCTAACAGTAAAATATTATTAAAACGACGACACAATGTTATATAAATAATCATATATATTTAGTGTAAAATATGGTATTTAAATATACGCAGTTTGTATCAAGTCCTTTAAATTATTGCATTTTGTAACAAAGTATGCTCTAATCTTGCGACCTCTAACAATCCCTAACACCCAAATACTGGGTGTATCTATTGCTTTTTTTCTTCTCTATTTTCACGTTTAACGTTCCACAAACGGTCAAGTTCCCTCCAGATGAATGAAATAATGAGGAAAATGAGTCCGAAGCACATAGTTCTTTAAGTTATATGGCGTTCAGGTTTTTAGGGTAAAGGTAAAAAGCGGAAGAAACCTAGGCAAAATGTTCCAACCATGATCAATGGTGCACCCGCAAGTTACAAGCGTTGCATTAGCGTCTCTGAGCCCCGCGCTCTCCGTTTTTTATTATTAACTTTCTGGCTATGTTTAGTGATGATAGAATAGCATTCGGATTACATTTGCACAACCCAATACTGATTGCATTGGTGCCCAAAGTAATTGGAATTAACTCAGGTCACTTTACAAAGCCATGAATTGAGTTTGCTTACTCGCAGTATTGGTAATTTGATTCCTTAAAATAAATTGAAATAAATTCGAGTAGAGTGCATCTTAAAAGAGATTCGTAACATAAGCCAGGCCACAAATTCGTTGCTGGACAATGAAGGTTAAATAATACCACTGTATAATTCTGATATAGTTTACCCAATGGAAAATACAATGTTAATCGAAAAAAAAATAGATCTCTTTTCAAAGGACGTATATTGGGTATTTTTAGTTTTTGATATCTGAACTGACATAGGGAATGAACAATATATGCTTTTGTTATCAGTCAGTTTTAAAATATGAAAACACAGTGAAACATTTCAACTCAAAAAAAAAAAAAAATACAACATTGTAGAGTAATTTACTCAAATGAGAATTATAATTCTCCATCGCGATATACTAAGGAAACTGGAGGGAACTGTGCATCATATTTGACAGCTACATTTAAACTATTTTAGGGCGCTCGATATCCTACACACTTAGAACATTTTTGTAAACTGCAATTAAATTTTATATTAAAATTTTATAATCTTTATTATTTACATTGTTAATGTGAATATTAAAGGCTTCTCGAACATTTTTATGCTTATGGTCTTACGTATTTACAACTTTCTTTAACGCTAGCTAGTTCTCGAAATGTAGTACACATACACAACAGAGGAACTTTATGTTTGATCTGTTTATTATTCAGTTGTCTCTAACATGTGCTAACACAGGTAATGTATTTATTTTCTAGATTTTTAACTGAGTAGTTTTTAACAGTTGGATTTTCAATGCTTTTCTTATTGTGTCACACATTCTATAAAATTTACTCCCTTTTTATCTATATCGTTTTATTTTTACTATATGGCACATTTAACCCCGAATAATTGAAACAATTTCCTTTTTTTACCTTTAATTACTATTATACTTCTTATGGCTGCTTATAATATAGTATTCAGAACTGATTTCGCAACTAATAATAGTTTCACGCATTAAATAATGCTGGAATCATTTAGATACCTTAGTTTTTCATAAGACAGTTGCTACTAATTTTATCTCTTTGTCTATAATATACTTGTTTAAAAATACAGACTTTGGATTACTTTTAATAAATGGTCTGGACATTGTTTCTTATATATAATTTCCCATAATAATTCTTTAATAGCTTAAAAATACTATTTCATAATCTGTAAACAGTATACACGTTGATAAATTGAGCCCCGACTCCTTTAAATTATTTGTTCTACCACAAATAAGCCAGTCTGAACAAAAGCAACCTTTCCTGAATCCGCTCTAATTAACTTCATTAATTATATTCAGTCACTTAGTAATTATTTTTGAATAAATCTTGTAAGTTGAGTTTAGTAAACATAGTTTATAATTGTCTATAATTCCGGCAGTTTTGTTTCCTTTTTTGAATATTGAATATGTAGCATCTATCTTCTATTTATAAGGAACAATGCATCTCTTCTAGCACATTTAAATCATGTCTAACAACTTTAATTTTATTTCTAGTGGTGTGTATTTTAAAAACTCTGTATTTATACCGTCTATTCCTGGAGATTTTTTATTTTTAGAACTTTGGATGGAATTTTATAATAACTGTATTTCAATATGATTTACCTAAATTACTACATAAATAGCGGGATCAATAGATATCTCTTCTCTGTTTGTTCACAGGTGATGATAGTATGCGTGCTAATGTCTTTCTCTAATGTTATTTATATTTATTGTATCTCTCTCTGTTCAATTTAATAATTTAATTATTTTTATGGTAAGTTTTGGGATTCATGATAGTCATATAGCTAGTTATGCTACGTATATAATTGGCGCAACTATTGTGTTTCAACTTTCTTAGCTCTGTTTCTACTATTTCAAAAAGAAAAGTATATTTTGATTACTATTATTTGACCCTAATATGTATATAATGTTTATTCCGCTGCACCAATCAGAATGCCATTTAGCGGACATAACATGTTAAACAACTGAATCTTTTACAAGTGTGCAGAACTCCGAATTCAGCTCTGAGTTCGTGCAGATTTCCCTAAGTATACCGCGATAGGGAAATGTCTGTACGCTGAGGAAGGAGACTGCTGCCACCTCATTATCTCTACTGCCTTAGGTGTTGTAGTTTTACCGCCATTAATTACTCTGTAGTGATTGGCAATTATCATTAATTGTATGCAAATTGTTCTTTAATGAGCTTAGTGCGCGTAAACTATTCTTGGTACGAAATTAGAGGTAGAATTGAAATTCGGCAGTAGCCTGAAGATCGCGCTATGTGCAAAATTAAGGCAATAGTATGCATAAACACAAATTTTAAGAGAAGAAAAAGATTCAGTATTTTGAGCGTAAATCCATGATTTAGTCTGTAAATCGAATATCGGCTATATATTATTCGGGATAGAAAGCATAACTTCCGGGTAAAATTTAAAGCATTCTACTGAACATTGTCGTAAAAGAAGTACTACAAATAACGAAGAAACTTACGTTAATATCTATCCACATATGCATCATCATCATCATCATCATCATCATCATCATCATCATCATCATCATCATTATCATTATCATCATCATCATTATTATGATCATTATCATCATTATTATTATTATCATTATCATCATTATTATTATTATCATTATTATTATAATAAGCGTATTTATTATCTGTTCTATACCTATAACAAGAGACACACTTGTGATTTTATTAAATATTATTTTTGCCATTTTATTATACATTATTAAATATTTTTATTGCTATTTTTCAAAATTTTATCAACAATTCATTAAAATGAAGTATTTTGAGCGTTACACAAATTCTTTATAGACTTTAATGAAAGTTGCATATATTTTCTCTCACACATTGATGAAATAGAACAGATAATATGAATAATAAATATGTTTCATATTATTTATAGTGTGCTGTTTTTAATGCGCATCACTTTCTACTTGATGATATACGAAGCTTTATCGTCCTTTATCTTACGCCCTTCTTCCCCTTCTTTATGCATAATGGAATTGGCAGGCTGGTTGCTTATTATTTGCAAGGAATTGATTGCTAACAAAATGAACGGTTTGTGCCTATTCAGCCATACACTTCTTCTCTTCTCCTACAACGAGTAGAAAGACGATCCCAGTTTAGGGTTGGAATGTAGATTTTAGTCTTCCTTAGCTGAACATTTGCAATTAGGAACTTTCTGTTCTGTAGGCACCCATTGATCCAGGTAGCATATATTTGTAAAAGGTTTTCTTTGTAAATGCTTTTCAATGCATTTTAGTTTGGCCCATGGTATATTTGTAATTTTTTTTTTTTTTGCTAAGCCAAGGCTTTAAGGTATAATAATTTAGGAACAGCAATAAAATATTTCACTTTAAAATTTTACTTTATGCTTATACCTGTAATTTGTTTTGGCTATAATTAATTGAATATGTGTTGAATGTGTCAAATATACAATTTGAGATTTAATTATTTATTGTTTGCATTTAAAGGTTTTCATCATATAATAAAAATTTAATTGGGTTTTTCTCCATAGTATATTTAACACATTCGTAATTTTTATAATACTAAATTTAAATTTATTTTATATGTGTTTATATATAATTTTATTGTTCAGAAAATTATATGTAATATGTATTGTTAGATTTTTGTGGATTGTCATCTCTCTTCTGCCTTACTGCTGAGATATTTTAACATGGCCATATCCTGGAGGTTTTCTTCCAGCCTGTACCTAAAGTTTAAACTTTCCTGGCATTAAAGCGGAGATGTCGAACTCAAGTTACTGATTTATTCACTTGAGACATCGTGCAATGGTAATAAACGAATATACCAAATAGCAAAGTAATGTTTTATATTACAAACTATTATATAAAGCAGAAGTGCTTTAAATGGAATGTTTTTTAATATTTATCAAATTAAATCCTATAAAATTTTCTAATCACACTTTTTCTATTTCTTTAGTTCTCCCTATGACACTCAAACTAATGTACTTATAATACTTCATATATCTATACACATCTAAGTGTCTTTAATATATTCAATTCTACTTTAGAAATATTTGAGCATTTTAGTTTTAAGTAACACTGATAATGCTTCGTATGTTATGAGAGACGGCAAATTTATAATTTTTCAAGATGGAATCCATGTCCGGAAGTGAATGGCTTGGGTACTTGGGACGTCATAGTAGACAACAAGTCGGATTGATGGGCGTGCGTTCAACATTTTGTTAAGAACACCATTCCAACAAGAACATCACATCCTACCTTTGATACAAAAGGGGTTTGAATTGTCGACCTCTAACATGATTAAACAGCGTACATCGGCGATGCAGCATTGAAACATGTAGTCAAAGACTTGCGGTTGTGTGTGGAGTGTAATAAAATATGGTCCTTCACTGATGTTACAGGATTCTCGAGACGGTATCGTAAACTTGCACAACATGCATGTGTGGGCGGAAGAAAATCCGAAATAACAAGCGGCTCACAGTAATCAACACAAGTTCAGTGTTAACACATGATTTGCAGGAGGAGGAGGAGGAACATGTTGTTGCACATAGTGCTTTGCATTGTATATTAATGTAACCGGTTAAAATAACATTTAATATTCCATATTTTCAATGGGTGCACAGGTTTAAAATTACAAAGTATCCTTGGTGCTTTCTTTTGTATTATAAACGCCCTCTAAACATTAGTAACAGTGCCCCAATTTAGTATATTTTACTAATGGAAAACAAAAATTAATAAGTTATCAATTTCAATGCACCATTTTAAACATCTAATGGAAAAGTGTGTTTTATTTAACTGATTGCATATAACATCGATATAGATTTTGCAGGATAGATAAATGTGTAAAATAATGCCAAAATTAGTTGTGATAGAATATATGGTAAAATTATCGAAAATAAACTTTAAAGGAAATGAACTCTTATTTAAAATGTATCAACAAACATTTTATGTACATTCAGTTTTAAATTAATATAAAAATTTGGAGGCTCAAAATAGATCCCTGAGGGATTGCATAATCGAGAGAAAATTTCTTGGATACATTGTTCATAACTTTTACCATGTGTTATCTGTATTTAACTTAGAATTAATTCAATTCATTGACTAAGGTTCTTACAGCTGACCGATTTAATTTAACATTAAAAAATTCATAATTTATAGAATCAAAGACAATGCTTAGATCAAAGGATATACCCAAAATATCAAGTTATTGTCATGGCAGCCATTGTCAAAGTCAATAATTCAACAATGTGATGTTCTCGTTAGGTTGAAAGATATTTCTTGACGAAATATGGAACTCACGCCGAACACCATATCCGAGTTGCTGTCCTACAACACTCAAATCACGCATATCCAGGCAGGTATTTCCATTTGAAAAATGATCTGTTTGCCGTCCCGCACAGTGTACTAAGCTTTGTGTGTGATTTTTAATCACCCATTATAATGCTGTTGGAGTACCGTGATGTCTCCTCACATGTCGTGTTTATGACTAAATTCCATCTTATACGTTCCACACATACACACTTAGAATAAATGAATACTATAGTGATAACTAAGAATGTAACTTTTTTAGTAGTGTTTAACGCCGTTTTTTGTGCGGTGGACACGAAAGATAAACTTAGAAAATATTCTTTTTTAATGAGGGAAGCTTTCCAGGACTACGTTTAAAGTACCTTTCAGGCATTTGACAATTATGAGGACTGAGGAAAACGTGGAAAAAACCTATGTCAGTGAGATCGGTCCAGGAAATCAAACCGGACCTTCCGCTTACGAATCTGTTCCTTAACGACCTCGGCCATTCGTGGCGGTAAGGATGTAGCTATTGAAGAGGCATGGTTATGATAGCAAAAACATCTGTGTGAGGAAATTTCTGCGATGATAGCAATACGTGAAGCACTGAGGGGGCAGTTCCGTTGATAGCTAACGTTCTATAATTACAAAAGCACTTAATTTAATCTCTGCCTTGCTAATAACATCGTTAATGAGGCAAATATATTCATAAAAACATTTGGTTCACACAACAGGAGAAGAACCCTAAGTGTTTATTTATTTATTTATTTATTTATTTATTTATTGTGAAAATATTAAGGTTATTAGTTTTTTTTTCTCCTGTACCGATGAAATACTATTTACACATATTCAGTAACAACACTAAAATATAATACTAGCAATAATAAGGACAATGTGCGTACTTGCGTACATAGGTAAACCTATGTAAAATGATAGTGTAACTAAATTTGCTATTTAACATAAACAATAAAAATTAATAGTGAAACGTATTAATATAAAAATAATAACAATAACAACAATAATAACAGTGAAAATAATAGTATAAGCAGAAGCAATACTAACTGATAAAGTATGAAACGTGAGAGCGGAAATAAATATGATAGTGACACACAAATAACACTAACGTTATAATGAAGGTGATAAGAAATTATAACAACAATAAGAAGAATAATTATGCTGAAAATACTGCAAATAAATATATGTTGTTTCTACAAGGAATAAGGAATTCATAAGGAATGTAGGAAAGGTAGTTTATTATTTCTGCTTATAATAGCAATTTCTTATGAAATTCTCCTAAAGTTAGGCAGTCTCTGACGCCCTGTGGCAATGCATTCCAGAGGTGGGCAGTGGTTAAGATAAAAGTTGAAGAGAAATAATGTTCGGTGCTGTATGTGCAGGGTTTTAGAGCATATGTTAAGGTTGTAATTAGTATTGTAAGACAAAGGGTATTTCTTCAGTCTTTAAGCTGGAACCAAGACAACGTGTCGAGGGAGGGTGTTATATGGTTACAGAAATGCTAACGCACGCATATGGATTATGGATGGTCTGGGGAAGAGGCATATACTTTCGGTACTTGAGCCTTGCTTACTGCGGATCCTTTGTGTCTATGTCTCCAATTGGAGCACATCCGGGAGGAAGGGACATGTTAGGGGGAAACATCGGCTGGCAGGTTGTACGGGCAGAGGTTGCGCGGACGCAAGGGCAGAATCCTTTCCAAAGTGCAAACCATCATCAGTCCATCTCGTCCTGGCACTGTCGACCCTGTAACAGAACCAATGTGATAAAAGGATATGGAATGGTAGACTGGAAAATCCCTGCATCCCAGCATCGCCTAAGTGAAAATTACACACATATGGGCAAGAGATATAAATACCAGTACATTGCAATGTATCTATAAATGAAATTGGAGCAATTACAGTCCGAACAAAGCTACCTAATTACAGGAATGTTTTTATTTTATTATTTGTAACAATGCAATAAGTGGCAGTAAGTACATTTTAGTAATCTGCTACCATCTGAACCATTCTTCATTTTCCTGGCGGTCTTCTGCTAATGTTTAGAATTATTCAAGGTCCATTTTTTCTCTGATATCTTTTCCTTTTATTGTTGAACACTTGTTTTACCTCGTTATGCATACATTACAATGTGATGGAATATGAGGTATATCCTGAAACAGGTGATGAAATTCACCCCAGATTTGTAGCCGTGATTTATAGGCGTGCTTTGTTTCACTTGTGACTTACGTTAGGTAATTATAAACACCTTCCAAAATTCCAAGCCAGCAACGCCACATATGTGACGTTCCCCAAAAGTAGTTTCAAGTATAAAAAAACTTCTAAGTTTAGACCAATTGTAATGCACTTTAGTGAATCACCACATATCCCATTTTCATGTGACCGAAAATATGAACACCCCTTGAACAACCTTGAAGATTTTACACTTTGAGAGAACTATAAACTTTGGCAAATAAACACTTTAATTAATTTCATTAATGTGAAATCTTGTTCATTACTTTTAATGTAACTCATTTTTGTATATCAAACATCGATAGTAGGAATACAGATTGTATTCCTCTTCAGCTACGATAAATAGAGTAGTATAATAGACATCTATAACTGAAGATGATAGAGTGAAATTAAGAGAAGGCTGAAAATAGATGGATCATTAAAACTGATTTGGAAATGAAGCAAGGAGCTAGGTTATAGAGAGGGAAAAAAAAAGACTTTCTTATCAAAAATATATTATGTGTAAACTTTAAGTAAACTAATATTTAATTTATATTTTCATTTTATACAGCAATGAATCAGGGTATTCCTAAACTTTTCGTAGTTAAAATATGTATTTCACGTATCATTTCAAATGCATTTTTAAAATAAAGAACACCAAATAACTGATTGGTCTGTTATAAATTTGATGACTAAAACATTTTTAAAATGTTAATCCATATCTAATTTCAATATTTGAAAGGAATGGGGAAAACGAACTAGCATGTTGAGAGGAAATGTTTAGGAATGGGATCCGCGAAGAATGTTTACAAGAACAAACATAAAAATATAGCACTAACATGAGAAAATTTACTGATACGAACAATTTGAATTACACGCCTATACAACATGTACTTCCACACATCTTTTCAATTTCCATTCACTTGCTTAGCCTCAAATAACCGATATAGTTTTGAGTCACTTAGGAGATAGCATATGCCGTGACATTATATAGGTTAATTCTATCGCATGAGACCTCTCACTATTGTTTGTAAACATTTATGTTGTTTAGATAATATCTTGAAAATGTTTAATATATACACACGTACGCCTTCAACGACGCAAAAAAAAAAAAAAAAAAAAAAAACACGGAATCCCTTGCGATATAATACTCTCGGTGACTATAATTTATAATCCGCGTTGTCGTATACGTCATCGTATCAGTTGTGACTCGAATGTCACGTCATTAACTGTGTATGCAATTGCACTGCTCATGTTCCTCGTTTGAAAACACTGGCAGAAAGATTCATTTAAAGCAAGCACTTCTACGTATCATCAAAGTGTAGCATCCAGAAATTGAGTTAACAGAAACCACAGGTAATCTTCTCAAATGACATTCACAAGGCTGCATACTGCCTGAAGAAACAATAAACAATTTAAACGAACGATTACCGGCGTCACCATCAAACTTATTGCAGATACTTTTCCAAGAGACCAATTTCCCAATGCCAAAGAGGAAAAACAAATAAATAAATCAAAAATAAACGATAGGCATATTTTGTGTCACGTGTTCAAACATTTAATTTGATGGACTGCGAAAACGTGTTTGGTTTCGTTTAAAGTATAGAGTCCTGGAGTTGCAGATGTTGCTTGGTTTACAGATGAAGAATGATTTCATCTGAGCGGATACGTCATTGCCTTCACAGAAAACGGAAGTATGGTGTGACGTGTTTCGTAGACGAATTATGAGAGGACGTTTCTTAACAAACAACTACCACGGAAGTATACGTGCAAATGCTCAATGAAATTATTAATCAGCTAACAAATGATACATGATACTGATGGATATTACCAACAAAACTGTTCAACAAGTCACCCAAGATAAAACCTGCAAACTTTTCTGAATACAAAATTGTTCAAAAATGTACTTTAGTCATCCATACCTCCCGGCTTCTTTCTCCAGGGTCTGTTGCAGCAAAAGTGTACAAAAATAATCGTCGCATAATTGAACAATTTAAAGAAAATATATGCCATAAGATTGAATCCGTTGACATCGCACTTTGGGAGAAGTATTCCAGAATTTGCAGAGAGACAAACAAGTGTGCATAGATATGTTCAGCACATATCACGAGCAGGCCTATTTTTTTCATTCTTTTTTGCATCGTTCAATGTATGTGTGTTTAAATTTGCAAGCCATTATCTAGCTGACATACATTTTTATACACAATTATTTGGGGTTTCTAGCCAGAGAATCATCCTTTATAATTTTAACGGAATTTTGGCACTTAAAGCAAAGGAGGGCTTTAGAGCAGTATTTAAGGTAAACGAAGATATTCAAACCCCATAATTGAATGTTTAAATAAAGGCATATCTGGGAATAATATTGTCTGAAAGTGCAGACAATATTTGTTTCTTTTTCCATTTATATATATTGTTTGTCTCTTAAGAACTGTGTATTGGTTGTGCAATTTAGTGTATTTTCTAGCATATTGGGGAAACACGTACGGTCTCAAGAACATTGCGAAATGGATGAGTCAGATTTGTAAAAATATATTTTGTATTTAAATACACTACTACTACTACTACTACTACTGCTACTACTAGTGCTGCTACTACTACTACTACAACTACTACTGTTACTACTACTGATGCTGCTGCTACTACTACTACTGCTACTGCTGCTACTACTACTGATGCTGCTGCTGCTACTACTTCTACTGCTGCTAATACTACTGCTGCTGCTATTACTACTACTACAATACTGCTACTACTCTACTACGGCGAATACTACTACTGCTACTAATACTACTGCTGTTGCTGCTACTGCTACTACCACTACTACTGCTCCTGATTCTACTACTACTGCTACTACAACTACTGTTAATAATACTACTGCTGCTGATGCTGCTGCTAATATTTCTACTACTACTACTGCTGGTGCTGCTACTACTATTACTACTGCTACTTTTTTTTTATTTGTTTATTTAAGGACGCTCTTTAACATCTCAGGTCATCAGCTTCCCATTCTATTTAGGGCGTGAAACGACCTACAAATTTTGCTCAGAGGGCTCTTTTTTCAGGCTTGAGGTTCTTTTTCGTGCCATAAATGTACGACACGGGACCCACGGCTTTACTTCCCTTCCGAAGGAAGCCATACTTACAATTTTTACGCCCGAAAAAATCCATCATCGATCCTGGCCGGGTTCGAACCCGCGACCTTGGGTTTAGAAGGCAAGTATGGTTACCACTACACCACCAGGACCGACGCTACTACTACTACTACTACTACTACTAATACTACTGTTACTGCTGCTGCTACTACTACTACTACTACTACTACTACTACTACTACTACTACTACTATTACTTTTATGCTGTAGATTTAGGGATTAGGATTGTTGTTGTTTTGTTTTCTTTACGATCGCTCTTTAACGTCTCAGTCATCAAACCGCCACGGGTGGCCGAGGTCGTTAAGGCACGGACTCGTGAGCGGGAGGTCTGCGGTTCGAATCCCGCCAGGACCGTCCTCCCTGACTGGGGTTTTTTCCAGGTTTTCCTCAGTCTTCATAACTGGCAAATGCCGGGGAGGTACCTAAACTTAGGCCTGGAACGCTTCCTTCCTTAAAAAAAAAAAAAAAAAAAAAAATCCTTTCCCAATATATCATTTCATTACATGTATCACCAGTGTCCACCGCCTGTGGTGCCTCAGTAGTAAAAACGGGCGTTAAACACTACTCAAAAAAAAAAAAATCAGTCATCAACATCCCGATAAATTCAGGGAGTGAAAGGCAGGAAAAGTGTGCTGAGAGACTTGAAGTTCTTTTACGTGCCGTAAATCTACGACATGGAACCCACGGCTTTACTTTCCTTCCGAAAGAAATCATACTTAGAATTTTTAAGCTCGAAAAATCCATGACCCTGGCCGGGATTGAACCCGCTATTTTGGGTCTATGAAACAAGTATGATTGATTACCATTAGACCACCAGTACCGACTGGAGCTAGTATTGTCTACCTATTCCTTTCCATGAATTATTTTCTCTTCACTAGGTCGTTCCCTTAAGACTATAGCTTTGGTCCGTTTTACGGAAACTTTAATTTTTAATTTAGTCTACAAAAGTGAATCGATATCTACTTATTTAGTTGTATAGTGATACATTTCTTTGCGTATTTTAAATTGAACTTTTTAGGGCGGTTTATACAACTTGATACCTGTATTTCTACGGAAATAATTATGTCCTATCTTGTGATAACCACATGTTTAATTCATATGTTGTTATTGTTATGCAATTTTTGTATTTTAATTTATTTCTATATAATTTGCAATTCCCATAAATAGGTAGATGAGAAACTTTATTTAAAATACAATATTTAAGTTAGTCAGCTGTAAATATGAAATATAACCAGCGTAGGTGAAAAAATATTATTAAAGAAATAAATGTACTAAAGGACAGTACGAAAGAACTGTGCATACAATACTTTGGCCATATGTAGGAATTATTATGTGGTGGATATAGTTGCTTTGACTGCATTGGTCTTACTCTACTTGTTGCTGGTTACGTAACATCAGTAATAATATCCTGTGGAACATATGCACTTAGTTGCGCGATGGCCTTCCTGTATTATTTGCATTAGTTTTTATTATTTTTAATAGTAGTGGTTCTTTGGGAGTTCCTGGTAATAACAAGGAACGCAATGTGAGCACAAATCTTTGCTTAGATGCGGTTACGGGTTTAAGGAACGCTGACTGTAGGATGCCGTCAGTTGTTTACTGTACTGGGGTAACTATAGGTTCATGAAGAAAATGAAATTCTTCACGTGAACGGAGTTCTGACTTGATTTTTTTTTTTTTTTTTTTTGAGTAGTGTTTAACGCCCGTTTTTACTACTGAGGCACCACAGGCGGTGGACACTGATGATACATGAAATGAAATGATATATTGGGAAAGGATTTTTTTTTTTTTAAGGAAGGAAGCGTTCCAGGCCTAAGTTTGGGTACCTCCCCGGCATTTGCCAGTTATGAAGACTGAGGAAAACCTGGAAAAAACCCCAGTCAGGGAGGACGGTCCTGGCGGGATTCGAACCGCAGACCTCCCGCTCACGAGTCCATGCCTTAACGACCTCGGCCACCCGTGGCGGTTTCTGAGTTGATGTAAACAACACGATGTGTATAACACGCTATATAGACTTATTCGGTGTCTCTTAGTAAGGAAGATAGGCTTGGTCAGTTTGTTCGGCATCTAAGCCGGGACCTTCGGAATACGTCTGCTCACGTTATCATTTCATTCTTTTATTAAAACTTTTTAACGTAAACTATTATTTATGCTGTCATGAAGCAGGTATATGAGCAATTAATATCCTTTATATTTGATGTTATAATATTTTAACGTAGGTGACTACGCATTTGCTACATTACGACTAACAAGGAAGTTAATTAGAATAATAAAAAACAATTAACATTACGACTTCTGATAAAAAAATCAATTTATGACGATATTTCGGTAGCTAAGCAGTGAAGTTTACAAATACTAAAAATGCTAAGAGCAAATTAGTAGTATCAGATGTACTTGCGCAAATTTCAGAAATATGGGATTATTAAGCTCCACGAATAAGGAATCACTTCAGTATTACTGCTGCAATGGTACGTAGGTGCTGACAAAAGGTTTTGCAGAAATGTGATTCACTCCCATCTGTCTAGAACTGAAGCATAGTAATAGGGAAGCATGATCACTCGCCAAGCTGTCGCTTCCACTAAAATCTGTCTTTCAGTATTACGTAGGACTCTAATTGTACCACTTGGTTGGCAAATCATTCCTCATAGATTAATAGCTCATACAGCAAGCTGTCGCTTTGTCGTCAATGTTTATGTGTATGGTGTTCGAGTAAACGATGGTCATAGAATACCACCATGCGATTTCCATCGGATACTTGAGGTAATATTTATAAACTGCCACCCCAAATGTAATTGGAGTGATTATAGCAAGTAATTAATGTAATTTTTCCATTTTACTCATGAGTGTACTTTCATTTATGTTTCCTGTATAAGTGTTGAATTGCTGTTTGTGAAGTTATTTTCTCTCCAGAGTGCAGAAAGCTACCCTCAGCCATAAAATGTGACCTGGGAATTTCTGTTACCTATTGTAATAATATTTTGTAAAAAATGACCCAAGCGGAACGGATATTTTCTGGAGGATTCTCTAGCATAGTCCGTGGAAAAGATGTTTATTTTGTATTCTGTTAGAGAATTGTAAAGCTGGGTAGACGTAATAAAACATATGACCATTACAGGGATGAGAGACAAGCCGATAATTTTTCGAAGAGAAGCTTTGAGAGGAGATGTGGGTGACATGCGAGAAGTCAGGTAAACCATCAGATAATAATGTAGCAGAAAAAAACCGAGGGAAACAGATTACCAATAGAGGTGCGAAGACAGAAGATTTTTCTAAATGTATAGTTTAAAAGAATAAAGATAGATTCATGAGGCCGGCAGACTGCCACGTTTATTTAGTCCTGCAATTTTGCTACCCGCAGTCAGTTGGAAAATGGACAGTCTCCGTCCAGTTGGTTGGAAGACAGGTATTTCTCCGGCAAATTCACAGTTAGTTGTGGCACTAGCAGTGGAGCGGTATTACCAATTTAGTTCAAGTTACGTTTGTGCCAAGAGAATTAGTCCAAGTACCAGTTTAGTTCAGTTCAGTCGAAGAGTATCGTTAGTGAAAAATTATCAGTGAGGAGTAGGCAGTTGCGTCTCAGAATTAGTTGAGTTAAGTGCAGTTCAGGATCAGAATATTGGAGTTATTCATGTGCATTAACGTCAGAGTGACCGCTGTAGCTAGTGCGAAAATGGTATATATTCTCCAGGAAATAACGGCAGTACATTTTATGTGGAATAGTTTATGAACAATAAATTGTGTTTAATCTCCTATAACGAGAAATCTTATTAATCCCCAAGATTCCTTCCCCTATGGTCACAGGACCATAAAGTATCCAGCAACAGAGTCTCAACAGTCATGGCAAAACTGTAAGTCAGCGGACATATCATCGGAGAGGAGAGGAAGACATCAACATTTACTCCTGAGATTACAAGTATTACTCCAAAAATTCTTCCCTCCACATATTTTACATATTTAGCTAGCCCACCTCTTTAATGAGTACCGCTGCAAATTCCCTACTCGTTTGAGAACTGAACTGAATAAAGAGCACAGGCAGTACGGTCTAAAGCGCCACAACAGAAATCTTTTTCCAGATTATCAAAGAAAAATAAACAAATCGCCATTAAGTAGACAGCATAGTAGTTTCCTTAACCGCAACTTTGTTATGTAGATGTCAGCAGCATAACGCACATTCCCATTTGACTCTTAGCGTTGATGAATACACCCACTGCGATGATCTGCACGCTTCCCAGGTAGAAAAGTATGGAATTATTTCCATAGTCCCAAACAAACTTAGAATTTAGTTAAGTAACTAGAAGAAAAAGAGGGAAGTTTTCACCAGGAAAAAAAAAAAACAATTTAGAACTGAAATTACGAAATAATCCGAGAAGGTTTATCTGGAATACAGTACAAACCTACAGATTAAAACGATTTTGACCTCCAATAAAGAGATTTTCAAATGGTATTAAAACTTCACAGCTACAGGTTACATATACCAAAGTAGTCCTACACGCAAAATTGATAAATGAATTAAGTTAAAATAAAATCTTGAAATGATAAAACTCCAAACATAGATAAACAAATGTTTATCAGCCATAATTTCAAAAGACGATTTGTTAAGTTAAGCACACCACATAAACAGATTTCATATTTCAACATACCAAGGCAATGCATGAGAGAACATTGTGCTTGGGAAGAAGAAAGTTTCTGTCAAAGACAACTCTGGCATACAAATACACAATTACAGTTTTCATTTCATATGTACAAACAGTTTATTGATGCTGGAATTGCTCTCTAGAGGCTTCAAAATCTTATATTAAAACACATTTAATGAAAGTACAATTACGCATATGTGCCGAATAGTTAACTTTGAGACAAGAAAATTACTTAAGTTTAAGTTACAATCTAATAGAAACGACTAACAAATTAAAAATATCAAGACATGAACATGAATTTATCTATCTTCAGAGGGGTGCTCACAGAAGCCATTGCAAATCCTCATGGGACATCGGAGTGAGTTCAGCAGTTAATAGTACTACCAAAAATTTTGAAACTTATCTGACCTGCAGAAATAAAACACGGCTACATGTTCCTTTTCATCACTTATGCCGCACTGTATGTGCAAAAGTGTACAAAAACTTAAAGATATTATCGCGAAGATTTTTTCTAAAAGCCCCTTCAAGAATTAAGACGTTAAAACACATGAAATATGTGACACTTCTTCAGATTAGATGAAGTTCTTAGTGTTCGGTAACATATACCGTACTTTCAGTTTCCAAATGTCAACACTCTCCAGAAAGAAAAGTAATCATTTGGAGCACATACGACATTTATGAATTCAGCTGGAAAATTATTCACCATTCATTGTGAGTAACTTGGTTTCCTACAAGAACTTGAGGAACGCTGACAGTATCCATAAAATAGTGGAAGAAACGGTGTAAAGGTAGGAGAAATAAATGAATGAATAGTGATTAACGCCCGTTTTTGCTACTGAGACACCACAGGCGATGGACAGTGATGATACATAAGATGGATGAAATGATATATTGGGAAATGGGAAAGGATTTATTTTCAAGGAAGGAAACGTTCGAGGTCTAAGTTTACGGTACCTCTCCGGCATTTTCCATTTATGAGGACTGAGGAAAACCTGGAAAAAACCTCAGTCAGGGAGGACGGTCCTGGCGGTATTCGAACCCCGGACCTCCCGCTCACGAGTTCGCGCCTTAACGACCTCGGCCACCCGTGGCGGTGTAGGAGAAATGAACTCACTTTTGGGTTAAAAGTGCAGTAATGATTTCTCGAAAAATCTCGTTAAATAAATTAAAATCTTTTCAAAAATTTTAGATTTACCAGTTAGCCCATGAATTAGTGACGAATCCGGAGTAAGAATATCAGGAATTTCAGCTGTCTAATGCCACAATTTTATATTTTGCGTTTTATCACTTTCATTTTATTACACCTATTGCTTTTATGCTACTCAGAACAGCGCACTGAAATACATCTACAGCTTCTTTGACCTAAATATCAGTGTGCACTAGAAATCAATAACCAACACGTGGTCAAGTTAAAACATTTTGCCGAGACGTCAAACTCATAAATTAACCTTGTAGTACAACAGTTCCAAGGAAAAAACAAAAATAGTGACCATAATTGAAATAATGTGCAGAACCAGTTTAAGCAATGCTATTTGTTTTTCAAAATTGTGTTTTAATAATTGCACATTTAACTAGTGATGAAGGTTATCTTCCTTAATTTGTCTTCAATTTTTTATCAATGTGATTAAACGGAAATATGAAACAACATATCCCGTAAATCGTGTTCATTTCGGCATTCATCTGTTTTGGGCCTTCACCTGTTCGGCTTTTAGCTAAATTAAACTAGCAGACGTGGCATTCATAACTGTAAAAACATTTTATAGATATATTATTTGATTTTTATAATTTTATTCAATACATAGTCCAAACAAATACAGGTCGAACTCCAGATCCCTCAAGTTAAATTCTGGAGCTCTATTCTACTGATAATTCTGATGATTATGCAGCATTGAAATGCATTTTTTCAGTATTTTCCCAATATTTTCAGAGATACTAAAACTGAAAATGTCTGACAGCAGATAGTATGATGTAAACATCTCAAAAGTAAGTAAACCGAATAAATCAACAACAATAATAATAATAATAATAATAATAATAATAATAATAATAATAATAATACATTGAATAGTGCAGAGAAAGACAATGGCAGAGATTATAGCTCGCTTCATTATTGTGCTGTCTAATTGTCACTATATGCCGTAATTTATAAACAGGCCTTTCTTACTTTTAAAAATGTTAGCTTTATCTTTAGGTCTACAGCATTACTTTTCAAAAGTGTTAATAATGTCATCATTGCAAATCGAACCTTTTCTGGTTTTAAAAGATCTATCTTAGAAATTCTTTTTTGAATGTCTTTCTGCTTTATATCTGATTATCTCAAACAAAAATCTTACGCTGCATTATTTTTATGTGACAGCAAAGATATAATCGATATCGCAAAAACAAAGTTTTTCAAGTATTTATTGAGACTGTTTGACTTCCTCGTGCAAATTCCGAACTATCTAGGGAAAAGCAATGTTTTACATTTTTCAAAAAAATTCAGAATTTTCTGATCTTTCTGATATTTGGCTCTATACTACACAGAATGCATTATCATATTTGTGTACGGAGCTATGAAGCATATTGCTGGATAATTTCCATGACAAAAGTAGCACAGAACCTTGCTGGATCTATTAACCCACAAATAATTTGCTTTCCAGCACTTCATGATTAAAAATAAATGTCCATCTCTTTTGTCTTTATTCATTGCCGCGAAAAAATGCATTTGCAATGTGTTGACCAATAAAATGTGTGGTCTCGTCAATTAAGACTCAGATGTTTTGGTTTTTAAATTTCATTCTTATTTAATTTATTGTCTTATAATAAGACGTTTAAATTTGTTCTTACTACTACTAGTTAATTTATCTAAAAACATTTCCGGTGTAAAACCGATTCCATTGAACTCGCAATGCTGCAGTATTGTATTTTTTCTTCCTCTGTGCTTCAAGATCTCCCTTGTATTTTTTTTCCAGCTCATATTGCTGGATAGTGAGTCCCTTCCATGCTGACACTTCTATATTATAAATTTTTCTAACAGAATTGAATTGTCATCATATTAAAACACAGTGTTGCCGTACTGTGAAAAAACTGCTTAAATTTTATAAAAATACTTTGTTTTATTTTTGGTATGATGGAGTTAAAATTTAACATTTAATGGACACATGCGCTGTGAAAAGTGACTGGCGGTTACGTCTTATCTTTCACTGTTAACACTGTTTTCTACTCCGGCGTGAAAAGAGTTTTTAATTATTGATGTAACGGTGACATTGCGACAAGCATTGTCGCTCTTAAATCATCGTGCAGCCTGCAATGTCGTCACAGGTTTTTATAACAGCAAGGCAATAAAACTGTTTGTTAACATTTCAGATCAAGTAGGGCGTTAACGATGGCACGTACGTGACTTTACTTGATGTTGGACTAGTTCAAGTAAAATATATATAAGGAGAGACATTTATCACAGGTTTTACGTGCTTGCAAACCGCTTAACTTTGAAGGTTCTGGAAAAATTACTTTCACAAATTTTGTAAGATTAATGCCCTAGAGGTGGCTTCACATGTTTTTAAGAATAAATTTGAAATTGAGTACACGTACTTAAATTTTTTGATTCTAGAAAAATGTGTAAACATGCAAAAAACAAACTTATAAATGATTTTTAATAACCTTAATATTGCGTATATACACTAAGAAGGTCCTATTCCCGAAAATGGTTTTATTTCACTCGATGGTACGAACCATTTTATTTTCAACTAGCCTGGTATTATAAAAAATGAAAAGTCATTCAATTCTTGGCCCTAGCAATAAAATTCTTTGTAATGTGTGAGAAACTAAGCACATTTTTAAATCATGAAACATTTCAGCTACAAGTCTATAATATAATAATAAAAAGTATAATAGTGTTTACATGAAAATATAAACAAGAGATAAACATATTTAATGTTCTATTTTTAATTATTTTAACTTATTTTGTCCCCCCTTGTAGTTTCCAATTATCCACTTTTTAACAATTACAGACTTTCGAATAAGACGAATATAAAATTATAGGGGCAAGTTTACATTTAAATGACAAATTCTTTAAAATGGATGTCTTGGATAGGCTAAAGTCTGTTTCATTATAAATATTATATATTAGGGATCTCTGAGTAACAGACTGTTTAACAGTAAGCCTTTCTCTACTCCATACTATAAACATATCAGTCGCTGAATACAAATGCATGCACTCAATGGCAATTACATTTATATTTAATACAGCAGTTTGGTCTGGCGTACTAAAACGAATAATGTTCTTGATGGCTGGGGAAAATTTTCTGCCTTGTTAAACTCTGTTATATTGGAGTATAGACCTCCCCTCCCCTTTCCCATATTCTGCTGACACCTCTCTGCCAGGCAATTAGCCATCCCCTTCGCTTCCATAAACGGGTACTACACCACCATCATTTTGAAAATTGCCGACGTACCACAACGACTGAGTAGGGCTGAAGTACTAACCTGCGTATCATTGGCTCTTCTCAAAGCCCCACCCGAAAGGCCTAGGCTGTCAAAGAAATTAATTTCCATTATTAATTAATTACGTTTGAAGTAGGAACGGGGGTACTTTGGGATAGCTTAACACACTATAGTAGTACTTGATTTTTTTTATTTGTCGTCTAGAAGTTATTGTAGTACTCTGTTTATCTGAGAATGTGTGAAATGAAAATAAATACCCTAGCTATATGGACAGCTTATTTAAAAATGACCAGACACTTTTTGTATAATATGCTTTTATATTATTCTAGCTGTATTTGTATGTTATTAGTTTAGAAATTGTATACTAATCCCTTTAAACAAAAACAAAAGACTTCACTAGGTATAGGAGGGAAGGAAAATAATGTACTTATTTACATTAAAAGTAAATATTACAATTTAGACCATACTGGCACGTTTTTGTTTAATCAAAATACAGGATACAGTACAAAAAATAAGAAAACGTTTTATCATGAACTGAACTATATCGACTGACGTATCCATTCTGCAATATATACTGTATACAGCTTATTATCTTTCAACATAAGGATTGCAAGGCAAAAAGTTGCATGACTTTGAGTTGGAAATTCAACATGCATAAAAAATGGAGGCAACTGTCTAATCACATGATTCAGGATTCTCTGAATAGAATATCGAGGTGGCAATGGTTTCTATAAACTTGAAATTTGTAACATTTTATGGTAAAATGTCACTAATATTTCTAGTAAATTGCTGACTGTTATACAACAGAAATTATTCATAATAATTAAGATTTATCTATTAATATTGGTAAACTTGTGAAATAGGAACTGGGCCGTTTACTACTGAACTTTTTATCATTGCGAAACAAGTACCTGAAACCTGATTTTACATTAACCATTTACTTAAAACTGATATTTCTGTAATTGTATGTAGTGTAAAAATATAAAATGGGAAGTAATGCTAATGAAAGCGCAAATCATTTCCGAAACAAATGTCTTATAGAAATAATGGAAAATAGACATTCTCATATGTACAATTATATAAACAAATTTCATATTTTAAATCTGGAATAATGTGAAATTCTGATTTTATGTTCAATGTTTATATATGATTGAGAATTTATATTTACAAATTTCATGTTTATAATGCTATTTAATTTTCTGATAATGAAATTCTATATAGCTTATATAAAAGTAAGTTTTATATACATATACATGGGGTTTCAAAATCGCAGTAATCTTTTCAAGCTTTACCTTCATATACTTTATGACAGGCATGCCATAGTAGATGCATCTTGAAGGAGTTTTATGGATGGACAGGATTAAACATTCCTTTAATTTCTCTGTTACCAAATAAGCTACAAAACCAATTTATATACTTAATAAGGCAGGCTTTTGCGACTAAAGTCATGGTAACGGCTATGCCGAGTGAAACATAAACTATCTGAGGAGGAGGAGGAGGAGGAGGAGGAGGAGGAGGAGGAGGAGGGCTGCAAGTCCTCGAAGCATTGGATGGTATATTACCATTGTTTCACGTGGCTTTAGTTGGTCTTTCACCATGACAAATTAATCTATCCACTGTTATAAATATGTGATCGTTTTCTTCTCTACTTCTGCATATATATTAAATAAAATTTATTTTAGCTGTTAGTGACTCTGATCTGCTGAATTTAGTGTCAATTTTGTGGATAAAATATTCAAGAAATGTCAGTGAAACAACGGAAACAATTTTCAAAGAAATTATAAAAATTAGGAATTATCTCTAGCATGTCTTCAGTTGCCAACGGTAGTGACATTTGTTGTATCACCTGCTGCTTCACCCAACCTTTACGGTGTACGCATATTCCAAAAATTACACAGCGTTTCTTCTACACCGTGTATATAGGTGTGCTAAGAGACAAGTGACAATGACACAAACTTTACAAAAGTTGTTTAAAGTGGCCTTCTCCCACTTCGATGCATTCCGTGAGCCTGCGTTCTATGCTTTGAAATAAATCTCCTGGAGTGTTTAGTAATTTCTCAACTCCGTTTTGATTACACTCTCTGAGAATCGTCAACTTCAGGTACAGAGGCTGCACAAAATGAAATCTTTAAATGTCCCCACAGATCATTCTATTTGGTTCGAATCTGGTCGATTAAGTAGGCCATTCAGTGAATCCCTCTCAACCTATACATCCTTGTGGAAAGTGGTTATTCAAAAACTGACAACTATTCGACCGCAATGAGCTGAGTGCCATCGTGCATAAACCACATTCGTCGAATGACGTACATTGTAAAAGAAATAGTGCAAATCATTTCTAAGAAACTGCAGATAAATGTTTCCTGTCTATCATAGACGGAAGAAATCGGAACCAAGAAGATAACAATGAAACGTTTCCAGCCCAAACTTTCAGATTGAGTTTCTTTTTATTTTTGTCCTGTAATTCATTGGGTATTTCATAGACGCAGAAATTATTCTTACAATATCTGAAGATATCATATGTAAAGCCCTGCCTTATCAGTGAACAAGTACACTACTGCTGAATTTTCTACGCGACCGAAAGTCCACCGCATTCAGTCCTTATACCGATGAAGATGATAAGGTCTTCATGCAGAATACTCCAAATAGTCATGTGACTAACTCCTTATGTTTATGAAACTTATTGTACTGTTTGATAGGTTTTCGCCCACTTTATGAAGTATTTCGTAATTTTTTGAACAACCACTTTCTGCAAAGATGTACTGATCGAGAGGGATTCATTACGAATTATTCGTTCCTCATCCTCACAGTTTCCTACCTCTCTTGGTCTCCCAGTAACCAAAGCCTCCTCTCAAATGAACCTGTTGGTTTTGCTCGCAAAAGTTGGTGGATTCGTGAGAATTTTCTTGCTTAAGGCTACTGCCTGTCGAAATGCTTTCCAGCATAAAGTTCACATGCTCTTAACGCATGTGAACGAGTATGTACCATAGAGCAGTGTATATGCCCATTTCATTCAACATAACAGCTGAAACAAAGAATTTCAGGGCTCATTAATTCGCTTTACGAGGAGTAGAGCGTCCAGCGATAAAGTGTGTATCCTTTTGGATAAAATTACAAAAGCATACAAGCGGTAGTTTTTATTTAGTTTTAAATAAAATACCAACATGGAGTAAAAACTTTCGGTTCTACAATAATAAAAATAAAAATCTAAACAAATTGGTCCACTGAACCGTGCAAACCTATGCTAAGAGATTTTAATTTATCAATATTTCAAATGAATTTGATTGTATTTTAATAAATGATATTGAGAATGCTATTAAATGATTTTTTGTAAAATGCATCATAGTTCTTTTGACAAGTCTTTATGCATTTTACATACTCAGATAAATGCTAAGAGCGTTAATTTATGCGTAGGTAATAGATTCTGTTTTATATCGACTAAAAGCAGCTGCAAAAAAATTATCAGTTTCAACCATTTGTTAACTTGCTCAATGGAATTATGAAAAGCAACTAATACTACCAGAGTTTTTCAACATTTTGGGAAGGGTATGACATCTTATTTTAAAAGATTTAATTATAAAGATTTTTTTTCATGTTTGTGAAACGAATTGATGTTTGTTTATTTTAAACACCATAATATTTATAGCTATTCGTTCCTGTGTTTTATAAAAGGTAAAGGCACACCTTTAAGACGTGTGCAACTCGCAAAGGAAAAGAACGTTAAGACCTGGAAACTAAACCATTAGACAGTATGTACGGTAGTGTGGCGTACACTCACCATCCAGCTGCCTTCACCCCCAGGGAACTTGTAGGAAAATGGACTGCGCATGTACTCATTTTGATAGGAGGCTAAGTGGACTACGGTCGGTCATGAGCAGAGGTAGAAAGTTCATGCTTTATAAAACTCTTGTAATATGCCCTTTAAAAGTGCAAAATACGTAATATATATCTTCTGAAATATCCAATATAGCAATGTGTCCATGCAAAGACACATTTATAGTTGAGAATAAATAGTAGAGTACAATTTCCCAACTTTGTGTGATGAATAGTGTAAGAAATCTGTGCCTGCTGTCTCTCAAGATACGTTTTTATCTTGAAAAAGTCGTTTTAATGACACGGATAATATTGGTGCGTTCTTAAAAGTTAAAACTTATTTCACAGAAAGGGAGAAAGTTTCATTTGGTTTAAGAATTTCCATCAAGATGCCTCCTAATTTTTAGATTTTTCTGTATGCAGGATTTCTTCAAGTATCATAACTTATTTTGTCTATTTTTATTATGCACCACTCGTAATTAATAATAGTATCAAACCATTTGACAACTGCCTTTTCCAGTGTTTACAGAGTAGAAAATTAAGTCATTATAAAGGAAATGAAAGTTTTTATTCTTAGAGAGCATTTTGCGCTATTTCAATTCACACAGCATAACTTCATTTTAATGAATCTGTAACTTTTCGAACTGATTTTATACACATTTTTAACACAATACAATTTAACTCCCCCAAGTTCAGTTGCTAATGGAGATTTAGATACCATTGTTTTGAACATCTGAACCCTAAATGAAGATTTAGGAGAGATTTTTTTTACATTTGAGACTTAACTTGTCTATTTTTCCAAAATACATGTTTGTTTCGCAATGTTAGAGAATACGAATACAACAACTTAAATGAATAATATTTTTTTACTGTTTTCTCTGATTTGATCACATAACTTGTATCCGTTAAAAATGAATGTATATGGTTATATATCACCAGGCAATATTACTTTCATAGAATGAATCACTTGTGCTAATTTATAGCATCAACTGATATATTCGCAACATAACACTATTCTACATCAACAGTCTCTTCTACTGAAAACCGAAAGACATGTCTGCCAACTTAAATTGCAAGTTGGATGTTACATTATTGTAAGAACGAGTAACGCATGTTTTACGTAAAAGGCTGTTTGGTATATTTCTTCTAAAAATTAATCAGAAATGGGCTAGTTATTTTCCATAAAGGAATATCGACTGCGAAAATGTTTCGCAATGATCGTACGAAAATTGTGTAACTATATTACCCCTATATTCGACTAATAACTGTTGGATACCTTCACTTCTATCAAACATCCTATCAATTCCTTATAGTCTGCGGTATTAATATGTTGGATCACACAAATAATTTTTCCTTCCCAAGTTCCCCCCAATTGCCATACAATATGAAACACTACCATGTGAAAGATCAATATAGAAAATTAGCTTTGTAATTCTTTCAGCCTCCGTGAATTACTCAATTTTGACATTTGTAACAATGTTTGTCCACTCGCTAATCACCAAAAATGCTTTGTTTTCTAGCCACTTCCTTCTGTATTGTTACCAGTAAGACGGGGATTTCCCTGCTTCTCGAGACAAAGGCAATAAGCACGTGATCAAGGATTCATTAGCCTGACTTATATTCATATGTTGTGGTATCTTATTTTTATTACAGGATCTTTAATTTGTATTGTCGCCCATTTCACGGCAGTTAGAGGCTCGGCAGTCAGAGCGATAAAGCCTGGAGAAGTGGATGTAACATCTGCGCAACTGTTTCAAGTTCTGCTAACTGCAACTACAATTACAATGAAATGGCTGATGTTTCTGGCATCTGTTTTAGAACATTGTCATAGATTCATTCATTTCAACTTCCAAGATGACTCTATTAAAACTTGAAAGCGTACAAGTTCACGAATGTCCACAAATTGCAGACTGGTGATTAATTATAGAGTGATTGATTCATGCTTAATATTATTTACTGTTGAAGCATGACTTCATTTACATGGACAAGTTTCTATGCAAAAATAGTAGGTATTGTAGTGTTTATAACCGAAACTTTCTTGCATGACAAATCGGTGTATGGTACACAGCAAAAATTTACAAAGTAATAGAGTCAATTATATTTTGAGAATGCCACGATTGCCAAAAGATACAGATATAGCATACTGATAACACGCTATTTTTATTTAAGGGGGAAGTTGAAAAATGAATTGTAATGCAACAAACTTCTACACTTTATAAGAACTGAAAGAAAATGTCAGACCCAAGTCAATTTCGGAAGATGAGAGGATGCGAGTGAACGAACTTTTATGAAATATGTTGGAAATGGGTGGATGTCAGCTCCTGTCATAAGGTACGAGTAATATTTCATTGTATTTGTAATTGCCAGAACTCCCATCACTGGTACGGATATTCATCCGCATCGCCGGGAGTTACCGCTCTGACAGCTGACCCAACAGCTGACGTGAAACGGGTGACATAACTATGAAAGACCTGGTATTTGTATCAGTCGAAATTAAAAAATTGAATATCAGATGCACTAAAATATATAATTTTAAAGTTATTTAGATATTGTTTTACATTTGAGTGTTAAAATATGCTGTATAAGGACATATTTGCTAAAATATGTTGCTAATATTTAAAAGGGCATAAATATGGATTTATATGCACAATAAAATTAATTCATCATACTATAAAACTCGTTATTGGCACAATTATTCAGAACATCATAACAATGTTTAAAAAATGTATAAATTATATTCTAACCCTGAACACGAAACCACATAGCGGAAATTTTCATTTGTATTCCGTTATATTAAGTAGTAATTTTGTAGGCGCATTGAAAAATTAGTGTGCAATGAAGCATTTTAAAAAGTTTTATCAACATCAGTAAGGTCAGAATATTCAGACAAATTTGTAACTGTGCATTCAGGAATAGAAAGGTGATAAGTCTTGCAGATACCATAAACACCTAAAGAAGCATCCAAAAGCTGCCTTATGCACATAAAGTGGTAATCTCAGGACTGTCTTCTACAGAACTAAAATAAATTAAAATTAAGCTTTGCCAGATTTACTACAGAGTCTTATAAGGTAAACTAAGTTCTTCCAGAGCGTGAAAATTATTATCTGAGACGGAGCGTGTGATTATAGTAGCTTCTGGAAATATAAACATTATGAACCAAGAATTCGCTCGTTTCTTTATTCACTATTAACACAATACGAACCACTGAGATGCTCGCGAATATTAAAACTATTCTAAATCGCATAAACTCTGAGCTTGGCAATATCTGATATTATTAATAATATTGATACTCTAGACTGTAAGGGCTAATATGACTGCTGTTAAGAGCATTCAAATCTCTACATATTCCATAATATTACCTCTGTAATATTATGGAATAGTCGTATTTCTTTAGACAGACATTTATTGACAATGAATAAATACGGAGAATCAAAAATAATGAGCACATGTTATTAGCAGTGTTCCTATACGCCAGTCACTCAACATTACGTATAAAAGCACGGGCGGATATAATATCAGGGTTGCAATGAAGAACTAAAGGCTAACATCTCTGTTGTTGTAAATTCTGCTTCCCCATTTGTAGCAGTTCTTCCCATTGACCTTCATTCTGCTGCAAACTCAGGAAGGGATGATTCCATGTCTCCGCAAGATCTCGGAAGCCTGTTCATGGTAAAGGTTCATCTACTGTGGATGTGACTTGCTGATGTTGAAGATACTGTGTGGCAGATCTCTCTTTGCAAGAAACCATTTTTACAGGCACGAAGTAGGTGATCAGAAATATCCCTCCACTGATCATCTTCAATGTTCTTAATTCCTCCCATAATTTGAACACCACGATCCTTTAGTGCATAAACTGCACAATAGCATTCCGATGCATGTCAACCACTTTCAGATTCGTGAAATAGCCACTGCAATTGTCTAACGCATGTTCTGATTTAAACATCCAAATAGATAATACCCTCTAACACTTTGTCCAACGTTTCTGTTATCGTCTCTAGTTCAATTCTGTGTGCATACCTATTTTTTTTTTTTTTTTTTTTTTTTTTTTTTACTTTCCTTTCTAGAGTGAACAAGGTCATCGAGGAATTGCGACTGATATTTCGTAGCAGCAAAATGGCACACAAGCAAATATTTTGCTCGTCATACAGTAATAAAAATTGTAATTTTTATCATCATTATTATAATTATATAATATACTATATTACATTTGAGTGTTAAAATATGCTATAAGGAAATATTTGCTAAAATATGTTGCTATTATTTAAAAGCAAATGAATTTATATGCACAATAAAATTAATTCAGCACACTATAAAACTCGTTATTCGCACAAACAATTTTTCAGAACATCATAACAATGTTTAAAAAATGTATAAATTATATTTTAACCCTGAACACGAAACCGCATAGCGGTAATTTTCGTTTGTGTTCCGTTAAGAAAGTTAACAATGAGCTAAGATTTATACTATTGTGTATTCATCGTTTATCAGTTCGGTAGCAAAGTTTGCACATCCAGTTGTGTGCCAGAACGAAAAATAATAATGAAAAACGAGCCCTCGTATGTTAGAGAAACCACAAGATTTTATCGATAAGCGGATTATTAAGCGTGCAATTGCGGCATTTGAATTCCAAAATTTCCCCTCATTAAAAGCATCATCCCTGCTAATGGAGAGCATTTTTAGCACCTCTTGAAAATGTTTGTGTTCATTATTACATGTAGTTAATTTCCTCCCGATATGAGATTATCTGCCATTTTTTCGCGCGAGTTCCCAGCACCGTCTATCTGCTCGCACTTCTGGATACAGTGGCGCTGAGGGAAAAATAAAAAAAAAGGTACATGTATTGTCTGTAAAACATAGGCAAATAGATGGGCTGAGAGTTGGGGTGACGAGATTTTAACAAAATTAATGCTTTTAAACAGCAAAAATAATTTTCACCATCATAGCTGTAATATAATTGTTCAGTTATACGTGATAAATAATACGCTTTCGAATTCCCTGTATGTTGGCGTGCAGGAACTTAACAAACAAAACAAAAAGTAACCGAAAATTTATTTGCTTATTGTTGAACTGGACTGCCGAGCATACTTCGGCAATTCAGCCTTGCTTGCGGTAAGCTGTTGTGCCTACACCTCCGATGGGGCATCTCTGGGAGGAAGGGATTGATTTGAGGGAGACATCGGACGGTAGGATTCATGGGGGGATTGCGTGGACGAAGCCCTAATGTGTTTCCAGATAGAACATCTCGAACTCCTGCAGAGACCCCCTCCACCTTTCAAGGAGCTCGAGCCCCTCAGTAGGTCTGTTTCCATATCAGACGCCGCGGCAGAAACCTGTACAAAGCGCAAGCCACCATCAAACCGCAATAGCCCATCTTTGCCTTGAACAGAACCAACGAATGAAATGTAGGAGGTGAATATCGATCCCAGCATTCACATAAGCGACCAGGGAAAAAAGAAAAGAAAAAAAAAAAGTTCAGAAGGGGGTTTGGATACGAAATCTCGGAATGCTGTTCCCAAGAATTACCGCCTGAACCACTCCTGTCTGTGGAGTTTGTTATTTATGACATTTATTTTATTTGGACTAGGTGGAAAATGAAGGAGTATTTAATGTTTTAAAGTATTGTTATAAGGATAGGGAAATCGTAAACTTCATAGGAGTGCTTGAATATTGGCGTGTTTATAGCAAATCTGATGGCTAGATGTTTCTGTAATGAAAATACAAAAGAAAGAGAAAATGTGCTCAGTAGACATTTTGATTTCATCCACTACTTTATTTAAGGATGTTTAAGCTAATTTACACTGACTTGCGGCGGATAGAGAACACTTCTTTACTTTGGTATGCCCGTTTAGTAATTCTCTGTTAATTACAATGCAGCATCCTCTGCATCAATAGTTCATACAATTTGGATTTATAGAATTTGCAGGAAGATTTATAAACTGAAAATAAGTTTGTAATTCTTTTAATAAAATGTAAGTGAGTTTGTTAAAATTGTGTGATTTTATATAACTTTATGTGTACTAAAACAATTAAATGATACAATCAAGTTGTGTGATCCTCTTCATTGTTAGAATATTACAGATTTACTAATCCTATAATCAATTCTTCAGTGTATGAGAATGTGCATTCCTGCTCTTGCTTCCTGATTTACAATGCGCCGCACTGAAAAATCAGGGTATTGTCCTCATTCAGCCCACCTCCTGGGTCTAGTCAACAGCCTTGCTAAGGTCCCGGGTTAGAAATATAGAGAGATAACGATGTTTATTTTACAAAATATATATGTACATTAATTTTTATATCATATCCATCGTATGGGTCTAGAGACCTTACTCAAGCGGATAATACATTTACATAAAACTATTAATGCACAAATAATTATATTATATGAAAATATATAAGTACAACAATTAGCTCGCAGATCATTATATTATATGAAAATACACACACATACACTTCTGTACATCACAATTATATATTGTTTAAAACACACTGCTTCTTATTAGACGCATTTTAAATAAAAATACACCCAGCTTTGACCAATGTTCTTCCTGTTCAAGCAAGTCCCAGCATGATAACCAGCCCCTATTCGAGTGCGTAAACTTGGTTCCAAGGGTTACCCCCAATTTCTGTGCCTGGACAATGTACCAATCTTCCAAGTTTCCACAAAGAGGGCGAACTCTATCGCCTGTTTCATTCGTAAGTTTTTATGCTTTCCAAGTCCCCAGTCAACGTTAAGCTATAGTTAGAATCATTCTAAGTTCGGGTAGTCTGGAACAGAAAGCTGCCGGTAGGTTGCCTCTTTCGATCACTGGAGCTGCATAATAGTCGACCGGAAGGGTGTTGGTAATTTGTCGTGCATAAAGGAAGAGAATTGTCCATATTCAACAGTTCATAATTATAGCTGAGGTTTGAACGTATATCTTAAGACAAAAAATTGTAGCACTTGGAGCCTGAATATGCCCAAGTCCACAAAGTCCAGCACTTTGTTCACATACGAAAACTACTAAACATTTTATGTCCAATAAGCTAGGGTTAAATGCTTCATCACCATAAGTTATTTGAGAGGTGCAAAAAGCCACAGTGTTGTACACTACCTGGTATCTTTATTATTTTTTTTTTGTATCTCTATACCTTTTAACTTACATTTTTAATTCCAAAGCTTAGTGGATTGTAACTTTATTATGTATTTGTAGTACAATACCTAATTGTAAACGGAGAGGGCGTAGGCCATACATTTTTGTGTCATGTTCCCCATTATGAGTACATAAAAGAATGTTCCGTTAATAAATATCGAGAAATGAGTGAACTTCTGTAGTGTATATAATTATTTGGTAACATCAGTGATTTTTATTTATTTTTTTTAAGATAGCCTGATGTAGAAATAACAGAACGTAGGTTTTCATGGTCGGAGTCATAAATGTAACTGCAATTTTCTTCCTGGCTCTTGTGCCGTGGTCTGCTGGAGACGAGGATTCCAGACGTTTCGTCCGCAACAACAGCGGACATCTTCAGTGGCGAGGAAGAAGTCTCCTCGTAGAAGTATCACTGCGTTGCCAGACTTGTCTTTGCCTAAACACTGAAGATGTACGCATTAATACGCACGCACATTTCCTTCTCAACAATGCTGTATAAACTTGTAGATTTTCTGCATCTTGTAAGATTGGAAAACATAACAATAAATTTCTCTGTTTTTAAATGAATGGAGTTAGTTGTTTGATATTCTTAGCGGAACACTCTGTGTATTGTAAACGGGGACCAGATAAGAAATATGTAACGCGCACGAAGTTCTTTGGAAAAGCGACGAACGCAAATTGGACCTAATTTGAATCCAGCTTTACCGATTGACGACGTTACTCGAAGTTACACTAACCTTGGAGGCGGACCATGTGTACCTTTAATATGATTTGAATTTTTGGTACAGCATCTTCTTGTAGTTGTATAGACTATTTAATAAATACTAGATTATGGAATAACATTGGTCGTTAAACTCATTGTGATTAGACTAATTTACATTCGTAATCCAAATCTGACAATCTATATATGCTCCCGCAAAAATATTTCCAGTCTTAATAAGAGTATTGTGTCTTACGCCGTTATTATTAGCTTGGGTTTATTACACGTTTTCAGATTTAATTCAATAGTGACAATTAAAATGTACACAGTAATCAAATGTGTAATTTATTTATTCCATTGGCAAGTTAGGTTGGAAACTTTGTATAGACCTCGAAATAAACACCCTGCTTCGCAATGTCCTACTGTTTGTGTAAATTTTATGAGTGCTGTGTATGTGTTAAGGTAATGTACGACAACGTGATCCCATAGCATGTGTGCGTTATTGTGAGTGGTTTCTTTCATCAGTGACTGAAGGGTCAGTCAATCCACAGTTATATTCTTTTAAGACCAGACGTGGTTCCACCAAAATGGTCGTACGAACACTCACAACACTTGTTATTGGCGTTTGAAAATCTAAAATGTGAACAAGAATTTTTTGGGAAAAAAGAAATAATATGTGATTCTATTATTTTAATCATTCATTATATAAAGCCCATTGTCATGATTGGTTTGACCAATTATTGTTATTTATTAATTAAATACAGTTTTTCTATTATTGTAATTCACAGTTGTAATTTGTGAAATATAACTGTAATTTTGTATGCATTAATATACCTACATTAATGTTCCTTCTTACATTACTTACCATAATGTATGCATTTTTTAATAATATAATTCTGTTTCAATTTAGACATCATTTACAGAGGAGGTATTTTCGGTACTTCAGTTGTGCCCAAGGTTGGCCGTTTGAATCTAAGCCCCTAGTGATGGTACCTTTCGAAAGAACCAATGAAATGATTTTTTTATGATTTGTTTATTCAAGAACGCTCTTTAACATCACAGGTCATCAGCGTCCCATTCTATTCAGGGCGTGAAAGGGCAGACAAATTTTTCTCAGAGGCCTCTTCTTTCAGGCTTGAGGTTCTTTATCGTGCTGTAAATGTACGACACGGGACCCACGGCTTTACTTCCCTTCCGAAGGAAGCCATACTTAGGATTTTTACGCCCGAAACAATCCATCGATCCTGACCGGGTTTGAACTCATGACCTTGGGTTTAGAAGGCAAGTATGGTTACCACTACACCACCAGGACCGATCCTATGAAATGAGCGAGATACAGGATGGTCAGGATCCAAAAGCGACGAGGCACAGATGTAGACGGATTCCCTAATATTGTTTCCAGATGGAGCATCCCGAAGCTGGCGAAACCCCCTCCAAGGAATTCGAGTATCTTAGAAATACTGCTTACACACCAAAAGCTGTAGTAGCAATATTTCCAAAGCGCAAGTCACCGCCACACTGCCCATAACAATACCCAGCCTCGCCAGCTACTGCCAGGTACATTCAATTTTGCAATAGAACTAAAAATTCGTGGAAAGGAATGATCCATTCATCCCGCATAAGCCTAAGTGACATGAGAACCCGGGACTTTCCGAACGCGAGAAGCAAGTGATAGTGCCTAAGCCACCCCGCTCGGTAATTTGATGTAAATATTCATGCAGTCGCTGTCTTATTTTACATAATCAATTGTAAATAAAATATCATTATTTTCGTACATTTGAGCGAACAGGATTAGTTTCTCAGATTCTAGTTTCAGTTGAAAGTCAATTACCCCACTTCACCAGTACTGTTTACAGCGCAGCAATGCAAATAGATTAAATGAAATTCTTAGGTGAAGGAAAACAGCATTATCATCAGCATTTGTACACACAGTATCTTAAACACTTCTGCAACATCTTCAATGCTTTTCTTATGCACACAACTTAGCGAAACGTGCCTTCCGTAATAGACTCTGTTACTCTCGTACTCTGCTAAAAGCTGAGTTCCGTGTGCAATCAAAAGGCATAGGATCGAAGCATCTACTTAGTAAGTATATTCACAAGAGTGCCGTTGAATATAAAACACTGTTCAGCACCCAAAATATTATGGAAATGGGAATAGTTAATTCTGACTAATTTTGGGTAAAGAATTAAACAATGATATTGAAATGATTTGCTTAGCTGCAGTTTTCTCATTACAGCCACGACGTGGTCTGAAATTAGAGACTTTTCCACTAAATATTGGGTCCCCATCTTTGCACTGTTGCCAGCACGATTCTCACATCAGATGCCAATCACATGCCCGGCTATTCTCTCTGCATGTTCATTACTTTAAAACGTTTAATTTTACTTTTATTTTGCATGCTTCTATTATAGACAAGTAAAAAAAAATATGCCGAAAGTGTGCAAGTAGCCCTGATAGCCTATGTTATATTTGCAAAGAAGTGTTCAATCATACCATGGATAAAAAGCACACGTTTTTATATTTCGATTGTAACATAGGGCACCAGGACAAAATTGTCACCTTATATGTGTTACACTACGTGCTCATCCAAACTCAGTGTGGGAATTGCATGTCGTTTGCAGTGTCTATAGTTTGGATACAGCCTAGCAATCAAAATACCGGTCGTTATTTCTGTATGGTTCTCGTATTAAAAAGGCATATGTGTCTTTGTGCACCCTAACACACTCGCTGCAATTTGACTTGTGGTTTGCGGCACAAGACTTCCTGTTTCTGAACCTTCAGAAATTGTCTCTCTGGACTTTGACGAAAACAGCTGTGTTTCTTCAAAGAACAAAGAACAGCAACCCCAACTTCAAAAAGCAGACTACATTCCAATCACCAAACCCTCCTAATATAAGATGACACAAGATCTCAATGACTTAACCTTGCTAAACATAAGACAGAACTTTTGGTATTAAGATTGCAAAAATGGAATTACACCACCCTGTGAAATTGATAACATTTTGCACTGGAAATAAACCTTCGGAGTATTTCTTTAAAATGGAGGGGACTTCATATTGCAAAGACACTGATTGCCTATTGGGTACATTGAATTTGAGGCACACGAGTCCTATTCGGTGGCAACTATCATTGATGCTTGAAAGACTCGTCTTCAGGCAGTACTTTTGTATAACAGAAATAAGTTGCCTTCCATTCCTGTATACTAACAACACAAAAGAAACTTATAAAATATTAAAAAATATTCTAATAGGGGTAGATTATAAGAAGTACCAATGTGAAGTTTGTGGTTATTCCAAAGTAATTGTCATTTTATTAGGATTACAATTAGGCCAGACTAACTGCTGTTGTTTCCTGCGACAGATGGATAGCCTCTCTAGACACCCATGACTCCAAAGGCACTCATTAGAGCCTAAGATCTAAAAATAAAATAAAAAAATATTGCTCATGAACCTTTGATAGTGTTATGCAAATTTTTCTACATGTCAAATTGATGTAGTGTGAAGGGCTGTCCATTCACTTATTGACTTGAAAAATTTCCCAGGAAGTTGAGATAAAGTAAATTCAGACGTATTCGTCAGACCATAAATCAGGGAAATATTTAAAAATCACCAATGACCAGGTGAAAGCAGATTGGAAATTCTTTAAACATTTTTCGAAGGAAAATTTTACTGTTGAAAATGTCAAGGAAGTTTGTCTAAGATTGAACGATTTGAATTCTTCCCTTCAAATAGTGATTATGTGAGCAAAGAACACGACGAGTGCTTCCGCTATAAAATTTTGATGATAGATCAAAGACACAGCGGGAAATGGATGCTGCAATATTAGCTGAAGTTAAAAAGGAATACTTCTGAAACAGAATTTCATAGACAGGCCAAAATTGTATATTGTTTTATAAAAATATTGTTTAATATTTAATGGAAAGTATATGCAGTAAGTGCCCTTATATAAAAACATGAGCTGACCAATAAATTTAAGCATCTTTTCGTATTAGGTGACAGAAACCATAAAAAAAGATTCTTTTCATAACATTTCAAATTTTGTTGAGCAGAATTGGTGTGACTGTTTCTGCTACAGAGAGCGTATTTTTCTGAACGTTTCATCCTCTATTATGCAAATTTGTATGTGCAAAAGCTTGAAAATGAAATAATTTGTAACATCTGAAACACCGGCTTGACATAATTTTATTTGTTTCTGTGTCAATGTACTGATGGAAGGGGGTCATGCGAATTAGGAAGTACCACAGCAAACCGATCTTGAAAACCAAGTGCTTTATCTGTTTCTAGATCTCATGTCTAATAATTCAATATTTTTACATCATATATACAGTTCTGTCTAAGAGTATAGTTTCCAAAATAGTTTCCTGAAAATGTATCAGTCCTATATTGTCTTATTTTAAGGGTGCAGAAACGTATTTTGCTTTTACCTTAACCGTGCACTCCTGTTCTTAAATAGCCTCCCCTTTATATGTTAAATCTGTATTATGTAATAAATATGGAAAGAATTGTTTTTCAGGAGTTCTTTATTGCCTAAAGGTGTGTTTCTTGATGTAAAGATTTTATCGTTTAAACAAAGAGATGTTTTTAAAAAATGTTGATAACAATGTTGTATTTTGTGTTGTTATTAGCCTACGGAAAGTAATCTTTCTTTAGACTTTCTTTGATGTTACTGCCAGCATCCGACATATGAAATTATTTCTCCATTCCACCTTGTAACAATCTACTGAATAAAAGAACGCTACTTGAGAACTGTACGAAATAGCGACATATGTTTAAGGTAGAGTTCTCACTGAAGCCGGAATTAAGGCTGCCTATATTAATTTTATAACCTGAGGCTACAGAGTTATATTTATAAAGGCATTATATTTTATAAGGATAATTGTTATGTATATGTATAAGAAAATCATTTTGAGATAGGTATAACAGGAATCGAAGTAATTTGTAACTTGTATGTCATTTAACAGGTAAATGTATTTCACAAAAGGGTTTTGTATACATTTTGTATACATGTTAGAAAGAGATTGTATACCTGACGCCTCTCCACTCACGGACCGCTCCTTAGACAAGGCTGAAGAAAGGGTAAACTATCGTTTGTTAGGTCACGAACCTTTTACCCAGGAAATACTTAGGAGTTGACAATAAGAGAAACATGTGGCCGTAACGGGACAGTATTTAACAAAGTCAGACTTAAAAATATTTTAAGAGAAAATGAAAATGTCAGAACGGAGACGAAAATGTTTTATTACAGGAAAGCCGAAAACACGTGCGTTATCTCCGGGAACATTTAGGAATCTACAAACTCAGGAAGGCAAAAGATTTTCAATAGAAATCAGAATGTAAGGAAAGGGCCGAAATTTATGACAGCTTGTTCCGGGAAAATTCAAGTTCGTGGGAAGACGTTAGATCAGGGGGGAAAGAATAATTCTAACCAATGGTCTTCGGATAAAAGTTAACGAATCAGGAGAACTTATTTATAAATAATAATTTTAGGATAACCAATTATGAAAGTACAACAGAAATAGATAAAATACGAGGGAATTTAATTTAGCAAAAGGCGTGGCAATGTAGTAGAAAAACTAGAGTACAGAAGTCAGAGGGTAATTCACGCATTCGGTAGAGACGCATTCAGAGGGACACTCGCAGAAGATAGACACTCACACATTCATAGATTCACATTCAGACATTCAGTAGATATACATTCCCAGATTTACACTCACACATTCATATATTCAGAGGGACATTCAGACATCCAGATATTCACTGAGGAAGCCAGTCTAAGCGAGTAGCGAAGTCAGCGGCGAACAGTCAGGAAGTATTTTAATGTGAATAAAATATTTTAAACAAGTCAACCTTGTGTATTTTTGGGCAACACATTTCTCGTTCCCGTGGATCTATACTGATCCCGAAACACTCCGGTGGACCCTGAGATAAAACTAAACAGATTTGGAGCAAACGACCACCGGTGAGCAGCCCGGCCGAAACCACGAAACCACGATCAACCCAGCGATCAACAACTACACCCCCGACCCACCAATTACTGCTCCATATGGCATCCCAACGTGGAAGCTCGTAGACGGAGACGAGAAGCGGACAACAGCCCAGCAGAAGCGGACGACATCAGCCCAGCAGCCGCAGACGACACCAAGAAGGAACCAGAAAGTTTTGCTTGCTACACAACCGTAGGAGCATAGCGGACAACATGAAGAGCTACATCGAGCAACCCAAGCGGATAGCCGGCCGACATCGCAGAGAAACCGACCGTAAACACAAGGTTTACGAGCAGATACGATGGAACTGGTAACTGGACATCATTGCGAGAACTTCGAACGAGAAGCCACTACAAGAACAACATGCCGCCGACTATTGGGAGAGCAGAGAATAAAGGTAGAAATAAAAGACTGAAATAATCATTTAATTTAGTTAGAAAGTTGTATTAGACATTGTGTGATAGATTTTAAGTAGTAAGCAGCAACATGCTGAAAATATTACAGTAGGGAATAAAATGTTAAGTGGAGAGTTTAGTAGTGAAGGGAGGGAACTACAAGAAAAGATGGCAGAACAGAATAGAAAAGAGGAAGAAATAGTTATGGAGGAAAATAGAATAGAATTAGAGAATAGTCAGGATGGGGAAGCAAACCAAGCTACAAAGGCTAGTCAAAAAGGGGTGAAAAACGATATTAGCGAGGACAAGTTGGAAATATTAATAGATCTGTTCAAGTTGATCCGTGCAGAAGTTAACGATAAGCTAGAGAAAGCCCAGGTAGAACTTAACAAGGAATTTCAAAACTACCATGCTGGACTTATAAGGGTATTTCAAAACTCCCAGGTACAACTTGATAGGTTAAAGAAGGGTCAGGCAACCACAGATAAAATAAAAGAAAATGAAGATAGCGGAATAAAGCAGTCTCAGATAGAAACCAGTGGGGTAGTTAGTAATAGTTTAACCCAAGACATGCAAATTGAGCACGCTAGTATTCATGAACAGAACCAGGAATTAAACTTAGAGCCTAACACAGATATAGAGAGGAAATTAGAGGAAAATTCGGGGGAACTTAGCAATGATAGGCAGCAAATAGAGATCGAGAAAGATAATAGCGAGAACCTAGGGGAAATAAATAATAATCAACTAGAACTAGAGGGGGAAACGATAAGTAATGAGGAAACAGGCATAGAAATAGGAGAACAAAATCAAATACTCGGGATAGGCATAAACCGGGAGCAGGTGATGTATCAGGACCAAGTAGAAGGAAAACAAAGTAGTGATCAGGATTCGATCCAAAGACATCACGGGACAGGGGCACAAGTCTCTTTGATTCAGAAAAATTTAGGTGAATATTTTGAGGCAAAAATTGCGGAACCCCAAACCAAAATAAATTGCATAAATGCAAGCGTTCAGAATCCCTCAGAATTCGCGAAAGAACAAATAGCGGAACTCAGGACCGAACCACGCGAATGGAGACCCCCATGGAGTATTAGCGTTCAACTCGGATCCCAAAGAGAAATAAATACAAGAATGTAAAAAGAAAGTAGGATGAATAAGCTGATTGATATAAGGTTGAGAATGTAAATAAAGTAAACATAAGATAGATAAGATAGGAAAGCTAATACAATTTTATAGCTAAGTAACGTAAAAATATAAGTACTATAATACGAAAATATTAAGGACAGAAATAAGCAAGAAGGTTAATTATAGGACACATGAATTAGTAGGAAAATAAATTATGGAAAACGAATAGTGTCAGGACAGAATTAAATAATTACAAAATTCTCAGAGAAAATTTAATAGAAAAGGAAAACGTGTGACGAAAATAAAATAAGTTAATAACTCCAAGCAACCAGATATAAAGATAAATAATTATAAATTAAATGAGTGAAGAAATAAAGTAATTGTAATCATGTCAAAAAAATAAATATTGCAAGGTGCACAAATGTCAGGAAGTAAAATATTAACGTTAGGAAATCATACAGGAAAATAGGTAATTGTGAATTAAAAGGGTAAAGAGATAAAATAATTGCAATCAAGTGAAATAAAATTCAAAATAAAACGAAGGCTTAATAAAATATATTAATGACCTTACATAGAGAATTAGGTAATAATATTGTAATAATGCTGAATTAGGAGAGTAACAAAATAAAATAAATCAAGTCAGGCCAAGGAGAATTTAATATATTAAAAGTTTGATAAGACATTAGTAACATTACAGAGGGAAACTTGTAGGAAAGTAAATAATTGAAATTAGAGAATTTAAGAAATAATCGAATAAGCAGAAGCATGCTAAAGAAAGATAAACGAATAAGAAGCTAAAATTATATATCTTGGTGACGTTCAACAAGGAAGCAGATAGGGGTAATAGAAAGAAAAGTGAATCAAGTAACGAGAAGAAATATATTAAGGATGATGCCACTGTTAAAAGTAAAGGGTAAATAATGAAGTGAAATAAAGTGAAATGAGAAAGATGAAAAATAGATAATAAATAATGGTAATAAGGGAAGAAAATGAATTAATGAATTAAGTAGATAAAGAAAATAACGAAGTCGTCGATGAATAATTCTCGTGTAATGTATTGTTTACCTAAGGTAGCTTCATAAAACGATCCAAGATATCTAATAAATAGTAATGTAGTTAAAATCTGTAGTGAATTGCGCTGTGAAATGGGATGGAAAATTCTCCCATATAGATATACGAATAGAATCATGTATGTTACCTGTAATGTTATTAAGTGTCTTATAAGGTTTGTAATGGATGATTGATTAAAAGTAAAGTTAGATAGCAAATTAGAAGTTTATGAAATATATGATCAATGGTTAATAAGTGATGTAGTTAAAATCAATTAGAAAACGCAAGGCTATAGAATGTCCATCAATGTGTATTTTATTGAAATATAAAGTTACGAACTGATTGCAAATATAATTTCTTTACGTACTACAGATTATCTGGTTGTCAATTAATAAGGTCATGATTCAAAAATAAAATTCAACAATATGATTGTGCTATTGAAATGTTTTTGGTAAAAATAATAATCGAAGAACAGGCCGTCATGAATAATTTCGTTAAATTAGGTATGATGTAGGTGTAGCTATTGGGTTAAATGCATTTGAACAAACTGTAATTGTAACAAATTGAATGTAATATATGATATAATGCTATTAAGGATTAAGGTCAAAAGTTCGTTGGACAAATTAGCTAGGAATTAAACTTGTTTATTTGGGTAACAACCAAAAATTTCAGTATTCAGACTGTAATTAACATCAGTAATTGAATAAGATAATTTACTAATATAAGAATAGATTATAAGGAAACTAACTTGCAGAAACATTCAGGGTATATTGTAAATAATAAACATTCGCATGCTAGAATATAATTTATATAAAAAAAAATATAAGATGGTATAGTAATGGCGTTGATACGCGGATAAAGGTACTAAGTGAAGTGCAGTGCAAATAAATAAATAATTAAGTAAAAAGTGCAGTGAATCTTTCTTAGTGCAGACAGATGTGTAAAAGTAAAAGATAAAATGCAAAGCGTGTCAGCTAAATATACGATACCATAAACATTTAAAAAAAAAAAAAAAGTATTTTAAAATTTTATATGTCAAAGAGTAGCTAAAAGTTAATGTATAACTCATAAAAGCAAAATAACACTAATATCAGAGTCAAGAACAATAAAGAACAATGAACAATAGGCTCGGAGCGCAAATATATATGTCACAAATAGAAAATCATTTCGATTCAAGTTTGTTAATATAGTATTAAGAATAATACGAATATAACTCTGCAATAACAAGATAGTAATAATCTCACGGGACTATGTAACCATATTTTGTTGTGTTACCACAACAAAATCTGATTACAGGGGCATTTGAAGCCGGAATTAAGGCTGCCTATATTAATTTTATAACCTGAGGCTACAGAGTTATATTTATAAAGGCATTATATTTTATAAGGATAATTGTTATGTATATGTATAAGAAAATCATTTTGAGATAGGTATAACAGGAATCGAAGTAATTTGTAACTTGTATGTCATTTAACAGGTAAATGTATTTCACAAAAGGGTTTTGTATACATTTTGTATACATGTTAGAAAGAGATTGTATACCTGACGCCTCTCCACTCACGGACCGCTCCTTAGACAAGGCTGAAGAAAGGGTAAACTATCGTTTGTTAGGTCACGAACCTTTTACCCAGGAAATACTTAGGAGTTGACAATAAGAGAAACATGTGGCCGTAACGGGACAGTATTTAACAAAGTCAGACTTAAAAATATTTTAAGAGAAAATGAAAATGTCAGAACGGAGACGAAAATGTTTTATTACAGGAAAGCCGAAAACACGTGCGTTATCTCCGGGAACATTTAGGAATCTACAAACTCAGGAAGGCAAAAGATTTTCAATAGAAATCAGAATGTAAGGAAAGGGCCGAAATTTATGACAGCTTGTTCCGGGAAAATTCAAGTTCGTGGGAAGACGTTAGATCAGGGGGGAAAGAATAATTCTAACCAATGGTCTTCGGATAAAAGTTAACGAATCAGGAGAACTTATTTATAAATAATAATTTTAGGATAACCAATTATGAAAGTACAACAGAAATAGATAAAATACGAGGGAATTTAATTTAGCAAAAGGCGTGGCAATGTAGTAGAAAAACTAGAGTACAGAAGTCAGAGGGTAATTCACGCATTCGGTAGAGACGCATTCAGAGGGACACTCGCAGAAGATAGACACTCACACATTCATAGATTCACATTCAGACATTCAGTAGATATACATTCCCAGATTTACACTCACACATTCATATATTCAGAGGGACATTCAGACATCCAGATATTCACTGAGGAAGCCAGTCTAAGCGAGTAGCGAAGTCAGCGGCGAACAGTCAGGAAGTATTTTAATGTGAATAAAATATTTTAAACAAGTCAACCTTGTGTATTTTTGGGCAACACATTTCTCGTTCCCGTGGATCTATACTGATCCCGAAACACTCCGGTGGATCCTGAGATAAAACTAAACAGATTTGGAGCAAACGACCACCGGTGAGCAGCCCGGCCGAAACCACGAAACCACGATCAACCCAGCGATCAACAACTACACCCCCGACCCACCAATTACTGCTCCATCACTCAAATCAAAGCATAACTGGAAGCTGGAGGCGAAGTCACGTTATGACATGACTTCGTAATGGACGCTATAGCATTTTACAAACTTTGAAAATATCTGCAGGAATAAACATGTACTGGTGGATAATATGAAAACATAGAGAGCCCATGGCAGGATATGTTTCTGCTTCGCATCACACCGTTGTAGTGCTGCAAGTTAATTGTGAAGCCAAACATATTTTGACAAGCGAAAAACTATTGGGATAAATAATAAAACATTCAAATTCAATAAAATTCGTATGCGAGTAATCTCAAATTGCTTCATTATAGCGTTTTCCCTTCTTGATCTCAAAATTTGTGCGCAAAAATGGTTCATTAACTAAGAATCTAACGCTTGTCTTATCGCAGTAGAACAAAAAGATTTTGATTGTCATGGGCATCCTCATTTTTAAGACCGAGACTTTAGAATGTACATAATAAATATAGTACTTATTATGACTACATATACAAATCTGTCGCTGCAGGTATGCTTGCATTTTACCGATTTTTTTTAAAAACGTTAAACTTGAAAGAAAATGAACATCTTATAGAAATGCTCCTTTAAATTTTTTTGCCTCCCCAATAGCCTATTGTGCACACATCTTTTATTATTTTGCTCCACATTTCTCATTGTATCTGCACGCAATCCATTATTTCTTTCTTTGTGTGGTGCACCCCACTCTATCTTAATATTTTTATACCTCTTTCAGTATTTGTACCCTGTTTTGCATGAACAACTTCCATTTATCTTATTAAGGTGATTATATAATTGTTTACTTATACTCTTTTATGATCATATTTTTCAATATACTTTCATTATTCAATATAATTCCACATTTCAGTGTGTCTCATCTTTTCACGACACATTCAACGTTAGGCAAACAAAATATTTTAATCCAATTACTTGAAGTATTTTTCGGTACAATTGAAATTTGAGTTACGGGCTGCTTGAGCGTGTCTGCCTGCTGTTTACAACATCCGCCGCAACCGGAAAAAGGGAGATGAGTTACCGCGCGTAAAGTTAGTATTTTTATTACAGTATTTAAAGTTTCACCGAAAGCATAAAATGATACAATATTTAAAATGAAAAAAAAAATGGATGTAAAACAAATGATGCCCTCCAGCGACAATTGTGTACCTATCCGCGCTCTACCGATCCTTCAGCTGCCGTGAAAACGGGCGAAAAAACGACGAAAGTCCCGGTACACGATCCATGCGTGTCCTTCGTTATCCCCAAGTGACAGAGAAGTTCCAGTAACTGTGTTTGTGCATGTAGACACGATTTTCTATCATTGAAATGGGAGTTGTCCATGACAGAAATGAATTGTGGAACCGGAGGAGGAAAGATGCTCACGAAATGTTGTTACCATCAATTTAGAAATAGAAATAAAGGGATGAAATGTAATTAGTTTGAAATACTTAGTATTTTGGGAAGAGATAAGGGAGAAAGAATAAAGCGACACATAACAGCAGGGATCTATGTGCCTATGTAAAGCTTGCTTTTTTGAGAGTTTTAGGTTTCTACAATATATTAGCAAGCCTCCTTCAAGGAAAATCAGTATTATGGTGCAGTCAGAACAATTTCATGATCAATCTATGCAAAATTTTTAGAAACCAAATTTGTCGAGAATGTATGGCTATTCTAAAAGTGTGAAAGAATAGTAATTTTCAAAAATAATAAGTAACATCCTCACGGAAGTTATGGATTTTTAATATATATGTTTGGCTATCTCTGATTAGGTGGGACTTAATGCCCATTTTCGATTTATCCTTTGCTTTTATTATTTACATATGGGTATATTGTGTTAAATTTGCTAATCTGATTACCTACATTGTACATGCCTATTTTTGAATTTTGTTCCTTATGAATTGTATTTGTATATAGTCTCACAAATTATTTTTGTTGTGATTTTTATTCAATTTCTGTTATTTTATGTTTATTTTTTAAATTTTTTTCGATATATTATTTGTTTAATTTATATTCCGGCAGTGCATACCTGATCCTTAACTAGTTTATTTATTTCCTTATTTCCTTTTACCCCAGTAGTTTTTATAGCTGTTCTTGGTATCACGTTTGATATCATTTCTATTGTTCATTTATGGCTGTGTGAATATTTGTCTATATCTTTTCTATGTTTCGCTGACCTGTTATTTTTTTTTCATTTATTTTCGATCAATAATACTTTTTTAATATTTATATTTGTCTTCCTTTGTTTTTCTGACTGTACTTTTCTTTTTTTTTTCTGTTGAAACGTTTATGTTTGTGTGATTACCTATTTTTGTTTCTCCGTTGTATTTCATAGTCTAGTTAGAATATACTTGCTTGATTCTGTTAAATGCCTTATTTTGAGAAGGCATCCTAAACTTAAATCTTGGAACGCTTCCTTCCCCTAATTCGTTTCCCAACTTATTATTTCATCTCATTTATCATCAATATGCACCGCTTGTGATGCCTCAGTAGTAAAAAGGAACATTAAATTCTATTAAGAATACGCCTGCTTAAACATGAGAAAATAAAACAGGAGTACAACAGCAACCCGTAACTTCCCATTTGCGAACGTTACAGAGCATTTGTGGTTTTATTCATTTGTGTTACTCATCTTCGGAGAGGATATTGTACTAGTTCTTAAAACTTAGAAGGCAGGCTGGTGTTTTTTGATGAAAAGTCATATAAAGTTACAATTTTTATTCTATATTTAGTTTCCCTAGTTGTTCATGTAAATGAATATGTAATGAAAAAGGCCTCGCTGTGATTCTGAAAAAAACAGCTGTTACAATGCCTGCATAGTGGGCATTGCTCTTTTCTGTGCGTCACACTTCTTCCTTGTAATATTTATTATTTTCTGTGTTCAAATTTCACTCCATAGGTCTAGGCGTAATTATTCAGAGCTATTTTCACATATTTAACATTTTGTTTGCCATTTATGTTAATTTACCAAAGTGCTAAAAATTATTTTTTTGTACTGTAGGAAATTATTCCTCTCTACAGTACACTAGGAAATAAAGAGCTCCTTGAAAGGCGTATCGAAGGGAAAACCCAAAATGGAAATGACAATTACACAATTTGATTTGGTCCAAGTGTCCGAAGTCTACATTTGGTATTAAACATCGAATCAAATTGGGCGTTCAGAGAGCAGTGGCAGAGTATAATTCAGAAATATATAATACTGTTGGAGAACAACAGAAAGAAAATGGCCAGTCTCCAATATTTTGAATGTAGCCAGGAAGATAGTTGAAAGAAAACCTAGACATATATCAAGCGGATCTCAGGAAAATAAAAGAAATACAGTTTGTCAGATCAGTTAAAATGAGGTTAGAACAACAAATAATTGAAGACGGAGGTACCCCATACGGTAGAGGGTTTTAGAAGACCATTGATTGATTTATTTACGTACGCTCTTTAACATCTCAGGTCATCAGCGTCCCATTCAACTCAGGGCGTGAAACGGCCGACAAATTTTGCTCAGAGGCCTCTCTTTCAGGCTTGAGGTTCTTTTTCGTGCCGTAAATGTACGACACGGGACCCACGGCTTTACTTCCCTTCCGAAGGAAGCCATACTTAGGATTTTTACGCCCGAAAAAATCCATCGATCCTGGCCGGGTTTGAACCCGCGTTTTGGGCGTAGGAGGCAAGTATGGTAACCACTACACCACCAGGACCGACTTAGAAGACCAGAAGATGTGTAAGTTCCAAAACATTTCATAAAAATTATTCTCAAACCTTGACCTCAGTTTCCTCCCAAAAATATTTACGGCATTTATGAAATTCCTTTTTGAATAACTTTGAATGCAATTGACATAAAGAGTTAAAATTTGCAACATGTACTTATCAATTTATTTTGTTTCAGTTTGATTTATAATAAATTTATTTTGACCAACAGAAGGTTCTGAATCAATGATTTGTTTAAATTAGAAATAATTGAAACTATATATTAATACATTAATATACATAACAGCAAACTAAAATATCCAAAAATATAGCTCATGACACCCTCTTCATTTTAAAGAAAAACTCACCAACCTATCTTTCATATGTTCAGAGTTATAAAAAGCTTTATATATATATATGGTACATTTTTTATCCATTGTATTTATTTGCAATAAACAGAAATTGTTAACAGCAATTATTACTTTATTGTGGGTAAGGGAGTATGTATTTAGTACATGCTCTGAAAGTTTCACAATTCAAAACACAAAAATGTGTAAAATTGATCTGCCTGTCTCCTTAACAAGCTGATGAGGTGGAGAAATTCACAAGAACATGATCCACTTGGTTATTTTAAAACACATATATTTCAATTACATGAGCAACTGCTACATGTCTGGTGAATATTCACATATTCAAGAGTTAGAGAACAATATGTGGTTCAAACATATCGAATCTGCACCGATATACTACAAGTTTTTCTTTGTTTAAAGACTGCTGCCACTCCAGAATATGTAAAAGAAGAATTCTAAGCTATCGTATTTATATTCATCAGGTAGTAGAATTATTCATATCAGTCATGCCTTCAATGAAATTCTTTGTAACTGAGAGCTATCTAACATTATAATGTGTGTTAATACTGCTTAGACTAAAGTAATACATGTGGCTGTTTATTAACCCCTATTCCCCATTCTCTCACTTATTCCAGGAAACCTTCTCTAACGAGGTAAAATATTCTACACGACGTCAGTCACATAATAAAATGTCACGCAGTGTTCTATTTGGCTTATTAAATTTTTCGTATATCGTCGAATCCTACAATAAAGTGAATGAAATATTGCTGGTGCAGAAATATAACAACAATAATAGCTTAAGTTTTTGAAAGCGAAAACGATCTGTTTCAATGTGATCTTATTGGAGTGTGCCGGGGTGATATCTGATCACAAGAAAAGAGAATGTGTGCATATACAGCTTAGAAAGGAACTGGTAGCATATTTATGGAGAAAGTAGGGGAAGGATAAAGCCTTGAACTGTGATCAATAAAGTGCAGCAACATTTTGTACGATAAGGTAGTTGAATAGGGATCGACGAATGAAGGGGAACGAAGTTAATCATATGCCTGAATAGAAGAATGCGCGCGCAATTCGTCATTCACGTCGACCGTCTATTCTCTCCCTCTTCTTGTGAAATGAAAATATCTGTAAAATATAAATACCATTAGTTCAATACTACCTTGCTTAGAAATACAATGGCTATATTGTAAGAAGTTACAGTGAACCGTTAAATATTGAAACACGCAATTCAACCAAAGAAAATGAAAATAAAAATAAAATGTATATACATATTGAGATGTATAACAATTAATTAGATTCCAACGAATAATTCATCTGAAAAAAAAATTTGAACATTTGACTGTACACCCAAATGCTAGAAAGATGTTAAATAATATTTCAAATGTAGTTTTACATATTGAATATATAATTATTTAATATTCAAAGGAAGCAACTAAAAGTAATGTTAGACTGGCTTAAAATTGCCATACAGTACCCAAGAATGTTATTATTTCAATATGTTAGATTTTTAGACCTAAACTAATGTTCTTATACTGCACTTTGGTGCTATCCTACTAACAAAAATAATAATCATCACTAGATATTATTATTATTATTATTATTATTATTATTATTATTATAAGTTTTCGAAGTACTTGAGGGAGGTGTTGTCAGCGAGTGCATAGCTTGACGCTTTCATTTAGTGCTAACATTTCTTCCTTAGTTATGCCACTCCATTATTATTGTCTTGAAGAACAGGTTTTTGTGCTCGATATATTTATGAAAAAGATTCTTGTAAAGGAGGTAAGGCGATTCACAGTAAAATATCCCGGAAATGGTTTTCGGTAGAGACACTGTCGCCAACTTAATAAAAATTCACGATATACAGGATCTCTCAATAACAGTAAACATGTCCCGAGTCGTTATGTTCTTATAGAAAAAAAGCTAGAATCCTACGCAGATCCCGGCAACGTATTACGGTTGAGGGCTGTCAATTTCAACTGATTAGCACTTAATTATCAGTTTTAAATAAAGTATACTTTTATGCTGTACGCAAGGCAATGCTGTCTTTCTTTGTTCGGTTGCAGTGATTAATAAGCAGTAAACAGGCGATTCATAACTCAAATAATTTCAGTGGAAGAGATACTGGAGTTGCCGTCTTCTCTCGGCTAAACAAGTCATATATCCGGAAAATATTCTGAACGACACGATTAAGTTCGGTCACTAATGTTTTTGGTTTAATTTTTTTGTTTTCCTTTAAATTCCGAAACCCCAATTTGTTCTAATTTCCTGAGTGATTACGTTAAGAAGGTTCAGGTTTTGCGAAAATTTCGTGCAATTTTTCTTCTGTCTAAAGTGGATGATATCCTTGTTTCTTATTTTGGTTTTATTTATCTATTTTGCACTGAACCAGCAAAAATCGTGAATTGCAGTTCTGGAAGGAGTCAACTGATCAGAAAAGTTTTGATTAAATTTCGCAAGCACATGACAAGCTGAATATTATTTAAAATTTACACAATAAAAATACATTGCTCTCGAGTCAACTGTCTAGTCATCTTCGCATGTACACTGCCGTGAGACCGACAGGGAAGCGCCGTTCAAGGATGTAGTAGTTGAAATACGGGCGGTTTAAGTACACTGTCGAGATGTAAAACAGCGTAAAGGAACAAAGTTTTGTAACTAAAGCCCTACTATAGGAAATGCGAAACGAGTACACCGACAGGTTCCATACTTGCAAAGTAGTAGTGACTGATGGAGATAGTAGAAAACGTGACATATATGACTCGAATCGTATATGTCCTTCGTAAGCAAAAACGTGTTTCTCAATATCAATTTCATTGTTACTGTTAGCAAGAGCAAGAAATACCACTATTTATGTCTCTAAATTTTTCAGATATCTTCATGGACTTCAATAAACCAGTAAAAGCTCTTTTGAGTGTATAATATCTGTGACATTTGAATAGAAACTCCATAAAATATAAAAAATAATGAGCACCAGAATTATAGAATAAACCAACAATTTATTATTTTTTGTTTGTTCATATACAACTTGTAATTAAATTAAGTACATTCTACAGGAATTGTGAAATACTGCATCGCTTGAGGCAAGACGTTACATTCAACACAATTATGTGTATATTTATAAAATAATTAATGAACTAGCTTTAAAAATGGCAGCAAAAAGAGTAATACTTCATTAGAGACAGATGGGACGCATTTTAAGCTGTTGGGCAAAGGTGCTTTGCTAAATGAAAATAGTCCTAAATCTAGGGAATATATGAGAATGACGGATAATCAGAAATAACATGTAACAATATTTACTGTAAGGTTTGTAATTGAAGGTCATTCAATTTTATAAGCAAAGAATAAAGTAAGTACTCATTCAATTACTGCAACTATCAGAAACATTAAATTAAACCGACAGTGAAACTTGCAGTGTATGACAGAAGTGTGAATGATATCAAGCTGATAGATAGACAAATTTTAAATATATAAAAGGCTAGTATAAAAATGGCACTCCACCAAATGGCAAGTTGTTTTTTTCCCCAGGACTCAAAAATGTTAATGTTTAAATGCAGAAGCAAATGTTGACTTGTTGTATAAAATGCCTAAAATTGTGTAAGTCCTTTCATATAAAATTAATTGTAAGGTCTTCTCTTTACATTATATAAGTGCATTAAGAGGTGGTAAACGTTCAATTCATTATCTCTACTATTTGTGCCTAAGAACATTGGGCATTCCGCCAAGTGACTATAAGTGTCCATACATCATAAATAGGATCATTTTTTTAAAATACCTGATATATAGATACTTTCACAATTGCTGTGTTGACGGTCGGAGAAAGGTAAACTTTTTCCCCTTTTCACCGAAAAACCTGTTGTACCAGGGTAAAAAATTAACGTATGAAAGTGACTGTTCGTTAAATTATCGGCATGGAGTTTACCAAAACACATTGAAATTACTTTCTACGATACTACCATTTCAGTTTCAACTTAAGTGCTCATTAGACAAAATGCATCTGACCCACCTAATATATATGTTTGTTTGTCAAGTCCATCCTTTCCCTTTTAAAAGCTGCGAACTTATTGATGACAGCCTTATTGAAGTCCCCCCTATTGTTGGTTGATAAAATTTCTTTCTGTGTATCACATTGTTGACATTGTACTCTTCAGACATGGTTCTAGGCGAAAAACGTATTTCTTTTACTAAAGCCATCATTGGAGTAGTTATGGACAGGACACTTTTAATAGCTAAAGTTTGTCTGAATGTTATTCGATTGTCGTTTTCAACCATGAACTGAAATAAACGAACAGCATTGCATTGAAAATATTGTCCTGTATGTAGAAGTTGTAATTTTGTTTTCAGCTTGTACTTGTCCGGGAATGGATATGTTTTTACAGCATATTTAATTGAGAATGAGAAAATCTCTTTTCATATGCTTCAAACAATTCTTTAATAAGTAAATTTGCTGCTTGAAGATGATCTCTGAATTGGAAGGGCTCTTATATTTGGATGATTATATCAGAGATTTCTTTGGCAGCAATTTCTCAGTAGAATTATTTGGGCCAGTTCTATGTATTTTAGGTTGTTGAAGTGTTTTTCCAAACTGTTCCTAAAACTTCTCCATTTTGTGTATTCCTAATCTTCTGTATAAAAGTTTAAATGTCTAATATCTTTTCAATATTAGTGGCTCTGCCTTCCAGTTGCGTAATTGGTTGCAATAAGATACATGTGTGATTGAGTTGAAATAATTAGATCAAAACTCAAATATTGCTGTTCTAATTTGAGACGCAACCTCTAGCTTAACGATCATACTACATACTCTGGATATGTTCTCTATCACTTCAAATATTCATTTAAGCTGTCTAGATTTTTCATGTACAACTTGCACAGTTCTAGATTTGGAATTCAATCTAGCGTTAGAGGGGCAAGTAAGCTTTCTGCCTAATTTCATTCAACATGCCTGTTCTTTGCAAAGAATTGGAAAAGAAAACAGGAAAACATCGGGTTTTTATTGGTCACGGGAGGAGGGAGATAGAGAGGGAGGCTTAAATCACACGACCTTGCATCATTTAAACGCATTGAAATGTTTAATCACACTACGCTAGTTATCGGCCACCTGCTTCGTTAACTCTATAACTTTGATGACACGTGTTAAATATGCCGCATCTGTGTGCCTCTCCTCTGCCGCCCATAGTAAAGCGATGTTGATCATCAGAGAACGAACTAAACGCATTTATGTCTGATTGAGTGTATGAACGAAGAACATATATGTGAGTGAGCCGAACGTAAGACTGGAAAAACGTATATGTGAATGAACCGAATGTAATAAGGAGAAGCGTCGTACTGCCTTAACTTCCTGATCTGAACTGCGCCTGCCATCTGGTAAGAACTGTTTGGTAGAAAAAACTGATTTTCTGCATTTGTTTCTCCTTATATATGAAATCCAAACGTCGCCACGTGTTTTCAAAGCGACGTATGGGGTCTGCAGCGCAGCGCCCACGATTTTCCTGAGCGTTTGAAATATTTAAATATATTTGGCGAGTTCTTGAGGTGCCAAACTCGCTTATTTTAAATCTATCGCCTTCCTAGCACTTTATTGGAAAGCTTCTCATCAAACGACGTGACGACATCGCCGACAACTGTTTGCCCTCCTACCTTCAACGAATTTTGATGCATATTCAGCAACTAAGACACAAAAGTATCTATTTTTCGACCACCTGCATGCACTTAGCTTTGTTATGGTAGAGAGACCCATCGCTCCAGCCATTACCAGCAGAAGAACCACAAAAATTGACAAAAGACTATGACAATAATTAAACGTCCAGGTAGCCGTGAATACATTTTTGTAACATGAAATGTCCCAGTTTGCTACTATAAACTATATATGTATATATATTATAATTATTACTATTTACATTATTAAAGACATTTATTCTTGGGCATGCACGGGTGTAAGGATTTGTCACCACTGTATATAACCGCCACGGGTGGCCGAGGTCGTTAAGGCACGGACTCGTGAGCGGGAGGTCTGCGGTTCGAATCCCGCCAGGACCGTCCTCCCTGACTGGGGTTTTTTCCAGGTTTTCCTCAGTCTTCATAACTGGCAAATGCCGGGGAGGTACCTAAACTTAGGCCTGGAACGATTCCTTCCTTAAAAAAAAAAAATATCCTTTCCCAATTTATCATTTCATCTCATGTATCATCAGTGTCCACCGCCTGTGGTGCCTCAGTAGTAAAAACGGGCGTTAAACACTACTCAAAAAAAAAAAACCCACTGTATATGCATTGTCAGCAGTGGCCTTTTTTCAGAAAGCTGCAGTTGGAGTTATGAACTAAAGAATGTGTACATGATTTTTATCATTGTATGTTTATAAAATAAGTTCAAACACAGCAAGTATCATTCTTATCCTTTAATTTAATTCTTGTCTCTTTATGCCCCGAAATATTTATTTGACATACAAGCAGTAATTTTTAATATGCGAAGAGAGTAGCCTTTATGTGTGCAGAGGTGAGGGAGAAATATTTAGTTTGAATGTTTCACTCAAGACAGCATGGTTTGCAGTGTAATAAGAGGGCAATTGAACATTGTTGAAGGCACCATGAAGCAAACAATAAGTGCGTGGAAGTACTTTAGAGAAAGTCCTGCCATAAATGCGAGATTGCATAAAAAACTGAAAGAAAATAGACTTCATATTCATGCAAGATGTTGCATTGTGCCATTGAAAATGTTTCTAAGTATTTGCAGGATTCTCAAATTAGAATACTTGATCAACCAGGCAACAGTCCTGATGTGAATCCAATCTAGAATCTTTGGGCAATTGTTAAAAATATGTGAATACTAATCAACATTATCACTAGAATTGGCTGACAGAAATGTTAATAAACCTCTAGCAGGACACTGAAATTGAAAATCGTGCAGAAATCCTTATACAGTATGCCTTATAGGACTTGAAACACTCATCAAGGCAAAATGGGAGCATGCTTATATTCTATATCATGATCATAACTTACCGAGAAGCTTCAAGCAATCCGCAACAATTTAGCTGTGCATTGGGTATTGCTTGGCGGCAATCCACACCATTTATACAACTCTCCTACAGGTAGTAGCAGTAGCACAGAGAAGCCTTCACTTTAGTTTCAACTGCTTTGACTCAAAGCTCTCCGTTCAAAGCGAAAGTTATATAATTGAAGAATTGCTTACGTATATACAAAGTGACTGGACGCCGAGCTCTATTTATGCTTTTGAAATGATAATCACGTTGAATCTAAATAAACATGCAAATAAGTCGCAATACACTGTTTAGGCAAATAATTTGGCCATGTCTGGAATAGAGACAAACATTAGCTATTTTAATAGAGGTAACTATTAGGGCATGCTTAGAGTTATATAACAACTACCAGGATGTCTATCTGAAATTTACTTTTAGCACAATGATGTGCATCCAATTATGTCACAGGAGTCCATGAATATTTTAACCTAGTTTTCAGCCGGAGAATAGTAGGATGACGTGCATTATTGAGATGCCATTACGGTCATCAGGGATTATTCCGATGGGTTTCACCACCTGGTGTGTGGTTAAAGACTCGATCTGCGGCATAGTACCAAATGCTTGAACAACTCCAAATTTGCATCTAGAGTGCATTCAGTAATCCAATTAAAGAATATCTGTGCCAGATCGTATCACACCAATATTACGATTTACAATTACTTAACTTAACACTTATATCTGATATATGCGGTTCGTCACATACACATACACACAAGTACCAACATCCATAATCGATCACGACAAGAACAAGAAGTCATCCACGCCAGGAGAGGACGTAATGGTTTCAGGAATATATATTTATGGTAACAGCACATGATTTAAAGCAGCTTCATGAAACTCACTCTGTACAGAGAGCCGAGGGCTAGAGTGAAACATTTTCGGAAAAATTAAGTAGCTACAGCAGTGACTAGAGAATTAAACATAAAACCATTGATGAAATATTCTGTCATATAGTTTTTAGTAGTGCGGATTATGTGAGTATGTTAAAGATTGTTTGCATTAAAATGTAGTTTTGAACATGAAATTTAAAATTGATATTAAACCAAAACCAAACAAAGTATATCAAATTTGAAACTTTCTACGATAGTATATTGTCTAACATAACTTTTAAGTATTACGTTTTCCACCCTTTGCAATTTCAGTGACAAACAACAACACTGAACTGAACATAAGACTATAAGGTAAAGTATAAAGATACTGTTGCGCCAAGCTATACTAAAGCAGTGGATATTATATATATATATATATATATATATATGTGTGTGTGTGTATGTGTGTGTGTGTGTGTGTGATATATGATATATATGATTTAGAAACCATATTAATTTTTAAACCTGTGTTCAACGCATTGATTTATTTATGGACGCTCTTTAACATCTCAGGTCATCAGCGTCCCATTCAACTCAGGGCGTGAAACGACCGACTAATTTTGCTCAGAGGCCTATCTTTCAGGCTTGAGGTTCTTTTTCTTGCCGTAAATGTACGACACGGGAACCACGGCTTTACTTCCTTTCCGAAGGAAGCCATACTTAGGATTTTTACCCCCGAAAACATCCATCGATCCTGCCCGGATTCGAACCCACGATCTTGGGTTCAGGAGGCAAGTATGGTAACCACTACACCACCAGGACCAACTTGAACGTATTGAAGCATCATAGTCGGTGGACATTGATGACAAATTGATTATGCGAAACTAATAAACTAGATTATTTTATTTTTATTTTTATTTTTATTTTTATTTATTTATTTATTTATTTTTTTTTTTGGAAGATCAAAGCGTTTTAGGTTCATATTTAAGTTGACATTTCATTGAAGAGAATCTTGAAAATCTTTAAAAAAAACTAAGTCAGGTAGGATGATACAGGTGGGGCCCGAACCGAAGACTTCCCTCTTGCGAGTTCTTAATTTAAGGGGGCAGCACATGAAAAAACCACGAATGCGTAACATAACATTAAAACGTAAGTAGATAATACACTATGAGCTCAGCAATAATAAAAAATTGTACATGTATAAAAAGGGCAATGGGCTTAACACAACTTCTTTGACAATAAATCTATATGAAATGTTACTTAAACAAATCATACTGAAATAGGAGTAACAAATTTGACAAATTCCCTCTTTGATGTAACTTATCTACGTATCTATTCTATGAAAATGCTCATTTTTTGTACATTTATCAGAAGCCTGAATAAAAAGCTGAATCATATACTGTTTCACTTTATTTATTCAGAAGATAATTTAAACATTTTAAATGTTTTCAGAAAATTAATGGAAATTTAGCAACTATTATTTTAATCTCTATCTCTCTTTGGTGCTAAGATGCAAGCAGAACAAAAACCACATCAATTGGTTGGCTAGATTTGGAGGAAAGGCACTTTGTAGTATGAAAACTGAAAATTGTGGGAAACGACAAATATACTACGAAGTAGCAATTTTATGTGTTTACTACTTTTTGCAGTCCTTAATTATCTGCAGTTTCATAATCTCCATCCCTCTCTTTTTCTATTTCCTGTTTGGTTCTGGCTGCTTTTCTTTTTCTTACCCTTAGCCGTTTCACATTGCTTTGGCATGTCATATCAGCCTGCTCCATGCAAATGGTGTCCAATTTGTTTAATGTAGTGTCACACCACACTCCAAATATAATACTCATCGTATGCATCATACTTTCTTGTAATGTTTTCATCATTTCAAAGCATACTACTAGAGCATCATACACAGTCATTTAAATGACCTTTTTTACCCACAAATGATGCCTATAGACATCTATCCGATATCATTGAGTATATGATTAATTAACATTTTGGGTCTTGCCATGTAAGCATTTTTTCAAGTGTTCCACATTGGAAGGAGGGAATGCAAACCCGATGTTTAGTCAAGTCTTCAGTTACTTTCTTTGCAATGCATTGCATTGATAGTGTTACCAAGCTGTCAGTGAAAAATTTAACAAATAAAAAGTGTGCGGAACTGAATTTATCTTTGGGCATGCTTCTCTGTTGATGATTTAAATTTAATGCATAAAACTTTTTGTAAAAATGATATTTTCTAAAATAGAAAAACACCACACGATTCTATGAACTCTTAGGACATATAAACACACAAATTCAAAATTTATGAAAATTTTAAGATTTTCTTAAGAACCTCGGTCACTCGATAACTTACAAATGTAAAAACCGGAGTTAAATTGTACAGTTTAAACAAAAGTTAGATATCGTTTAATTCTAAATCTCTTTTTATTAAAATGTGTATTTTATAGCCCATCTTTATGTTAAGTATTATGCATTTTTTATAGATTTAAAAGAGTTAAGATTACTAAAAACACAAGTAAATATTAGCAAAAGAAAATTTCTAGTAGACAGTGAACAGTTCTCAGTCATAAGCCCTTTATTAGCCCTCTCTATATCTTTTAAAAAAAAAATGGGTTTCTGGGTTTATGATCATATATTTGTTCTTGTGTTAGAATCAGAATTTATATACAGTGTATGTTTTATACGCGTGTCCCAGAATCGCCGTATACTTTTCCGGAATATGGAACACACATTACAATGTTGTAGTTAGAGAAAAGCAGCAGCTGATTTAACCAGTATTTAATAATGAGAATGTGTTACATATATTTCGCATATATTTTTCTTCGAAAATGATGTTTGTTGTTTCATCTACTCTCATCGCGTTAACACTTTGTCTATGTGAAATGACAGTAAATTCATCGGGCCAAAATCACTAATAATGAAAATATATTATAATTTTGTAGGTATATTAGTAGAAAGGAAATGAACATATTAACTGTGTTTAAAATGAATATTAGTTATGCAGCTTATTCGGCAATGAGAATATTACAGAGCAAATTAAAGGAAATAAACATATTTACAAAACGTCTCATTTCGCCCATTCATAAATGCCGTCAAGATACAACTAATGAAAGTACACGAGGGTATAACTTAAAAATGTACAGCGATTCTGGGACACTGTGTGTATTGTAAAGCATTGTGGATTAATTAAGATTATAAACGCGCCATTTTAATTGCATTCTCTGCCTATTTAAGGTAATACAATCCTAACATTACTGCTAAAGAAATATTTTAGTCGGTATTACTCAAAAATGTGAGTAATAATATCTGCTCATCTTTGCTGTGCGCCGATTAATACATCGCTGTTAGCTGTTAAATCTTACATTATTTCCTCTTGTTAATGTTATTATTACAGATCTTAGACTAACCTACATTCATAAATACCAACTGATGTTTTTATACGTCCTATCTGCCATACTAAACAAAGAACGCACTTATTCCATCACCCTAAAATATCTAACATATGTAACTGTCAAGCGATTTTTAACCACTTCCTGTCCACGTACTTTGCTACACTCAAATTTGTTAAATTATTTAAAGTGCTCTAAATAATCAGAAATTTATTTGTTTGCGTTTGCTTTTTCGGATCCGCAGAAAACCCAGGAGGAAGATGTTGTGGGCTTTAAATTGGCCTTAACGTCACGTTAATGTTTATCCTCAAGTGCGATACAGGAGAAGAAAGCCTCACCTCGACACCAAAACGCTAAGTTACATTAGACCCGCCCCACCGTGACGACCCAACTATGTGATCCTTTCTACCTCTAGTTCTCTACCAACCTTGCACGCGAAAGAAGCATAAAACACATCAGCGAAAGCAGCTTTCCTCCTTTCCCCTTGTAGTCACCGCGTTCTTAGGTACAACCCAACCCTGGCCTTTGTTAGTAGACGGGGTCAATCCATGCAGTTCAATTTCTCCTTCTCCCACTTCCCCAAACCCCTTCCCACCAATTCCATACTGCAGGCAGTTTCGGTTAAAGCTGAGGAGTTGAACCTTGTAATCCAGCACGCAGCAGGGATGAGTGGACAGGATGAGGCCTTCGATATGGGCGGTGGACACGGAATCCTCAATGACGCTATACTGTTGGGAGCTGCGTCCTAGTACAGTCTTTACAACTAATGGTTGGCACTTTCTTGCTATCTGAGTGAGAAATAGAGGTACTGGGAATATTTTTTACCTTATGGTCTGTACTGAACTATATGAAAGTATATGAGTTGTTTCAATCCCAAGAGAATTTCATTCCAATTTCTGAAAAAAGTGTTCTCAAGTATTGTGACAATGTATGGCTTTTCCGAAATCAAATTAAGAAACTAATTAACGCTGAAGTGTAAAATGTAATATCTCTACATATTTTTTGTATTTATTTGCCATGAACTTCAAAAATTCTCATGTTCAAATATACAGTACTCAACACATATATTTAAGAATATTTGTATCAAATCTGATAATAGAGCTAACTACCGGCACCACAAAGATGAAGGTATAGCTTTGAAAGCCTCAAATACATGTTTTGAAACGTACTGGGTGTATGGATCATTGAAATGTTTCAGTAAATTTTAATCTTTGTTTTTTACTCCAATTAACTTAATGTTTGAAGGTTAGAAATAAAGTTAATTGTGATACATTTTCTTTCTTCTTATTCATGTTCTTCTACCTCTTCCCAGCGACATTTCCTCACCACTGGTTTGAGGAATCGTTTATCGTAAAAGTGCGGACAATATGCTCATGCCCAATTTTCAACACGAACAACGCATATTGTAGTAAAAACATGCTGAATATATCGTTATGGATATCACTATTAAAACGGAGGAAGTGAACTTAACGTAGAAATATACATCAAAACTACCTTACTGTATTGCTAGCTCACAGAGTGCCATGATACCTCGCCCCAGTACAAAAGATTGTATCATTGAGTGAATGCCTCGTTTTAGACACAACAGCCAATACTGTGATCGGTTCGCTCAAGGTTATGCTTCATCAGCAGTGTTTGAGTATGGTAATTATTATACGTATATATTGTTTCAGTTTTTTTCCTACTCTATGAATAATACTATCAGAGGTGCTGGAGGAAGAGCTCATGGAATCATTCAGCAGCCATGGTCATAGATATGATACCTCAACGACCACAATACCTCTGGGAAAGCTCATATCCTTGTCCTTATCCTTATTCCCTGAACATTTGAAAGTTGAATTACTGTATTTTCTTTTGCAACTTCGTTTCAGTTTTTCCAAACTAACCGTATTGGATATTACCGAAACTAAGGGGAATGAGAAAATAATTTAATGGTCTTTTCCAATCTGTTTTTTTGTCATCTGTTTTGTGCTGCTGTATCTTCCGGAACAACTTAATTGCTGATTAATTGCTCATTAACGAGGACCAAACGCTATGTTCTTTGTAATTATTGTTGCTAAATATTTTTTATTGAATGTGTGGTGTGGAACTTTATTAATTACTCCAGAATTCTAACTAGCATTATTTAAGATCACTGAATCTTTTCATGCCAAAGTAACAAAGGTGTCTACAAAATATTCCTTAAAATATTTTGATTTCGTTTCTCAGTAATAATCCAAATGTTTATCCTCTGGTCCTGAATATATATAAAACCCTCACTTGCATGGTGTATGAGCTTGGTGTCTTTCTTTACGGGAACTTTGAGACTATTTTTCCAGAAAAACCCTACCAGATATTTAAATCTGATATCTTTACCAGATATCTTTTGGTGAATAAATCCGTTTTATCGACAATTCATTAGAAAACATTGAGTAAGCACGGCACATTAAATTAAATTATTTTGTTTAAATAAAACATGTTTTACATTTTAAAATTATTATTCCTTGCCTTACATACATGATCTATAGGTAGAAGTCATACATTTCAATGTCTGGACAATCTCATATCTCCCAAGTGAGGTAAAATTTCATCTTTTATGGTGAGAATCAAAGTACTTCGTAACAAAACCATTATTAGTATATTTTGCCAGACAAGCATTTAAAAACGTTAGCTTTTGAAGGTGTAAAGGCTGGAATTCATCATTCAAAGGGTTAATGCGCCGATTATGTATGAGCAGTATCAGCATCAGATGATCAATTGCAAATTTAGTTACATGTTTGTCATAACATCAAGGTCTTTCAAACAAAACTAAGAGTTTGGTAAGAATAGTTGACAGCTGATTGATCGAGCCATTTCCACATTGTTAGCATAGTTAATAGGTACAAAATATTCTACTCTACACTACAGGCAAGTTTACATCTTTCTAATTTTGAAAATAGCTATAATAGTTTCTGATCGTGCGAATCAACAAGCCCATCTACAGCCTGCTGTTGCAGTTCCACAAATATATTCATGTCTACAGAGTGAACGTCCTAAGTATCTTGATGTATTTGGTACATGTTTAATAATTGCATTAACGTTAGTATAAAAATGTTTCAGGGAAAATTATAACAGTACTAGCAACACGTATTCAAGCTTGGGGTGTTTTGAGATCGAGGATGCTGAGCCTGCAGTTGCGAGCATTGAAACCCAAGTGAGCCTAAGCGTTACCTAGGGTGAAGGGAATGATATGCTTGTGTTTTGAGGATCCCTGTCGGTTCCTAGAATATTTATCCATTTGGGATAGAATTTAGCTTAGAGATATTTATGATAGCATTTCTGTTTTTGTAAGGAAATAAATCTTTTAGTGAGAGTTATTTCATCATAAATATGAAATTCCTTTTAACTTTGATGCTGCACATATGACCTTTTATGCTAAGTTGTCTTCAAGTTGCCCAAAAGATTTTAATTTATACTAATAAAACTGTTTGACGTACTTTTTCTTTAATAAGTACAATGATGAAGCAAAACTTTATCATCATATCTTCACCTGACGGGGGTCATATCCGTTATAACTGTATGCATTCGGGCCAGAAGTGTGTACGTTTATTTTGTTGCAATGTTATGAACAGGAAGACAGACTCCAGTCCTTTGATAAAGGTAAAATTATTATGCCTTAAAACACTTGCGGGGCATTTGTGATACGATACAGATTGTGGTGTGTTCACGTTGCGTTGTATTTAGTGCTCGCCAACAGCGGTGTGAGGGCAGAAAAATCACAAACCGCCGAAGGCAAGGACGGCCAAGGCTTATCGATGATAGAGAAGGAAGGAGGATTTCCCGCGAGGTACAAGTTAACGCAAGGGCTACTGCCGCTCAAATTACGCAACACTTTAATCAAGGTGTTGGAAGGTATGTGTCACAACATATCGATCCCTTTTGCGTATGTTGCCGCATAACCGCAGACAAGCCAGAGTGCCCATGTTAACCTCTACCCACCATCCAGTGGGCACTTGAACGTCTGATCTAAATTTTAGATTAATAATAAAAAAAGAAAGTTGCGTAGTCGGATAAATCCCATTTTCTTTTACATAAGGTGGGTGGCAAAGGTATGTCTCGTTTGCTAGGAAAAGACAGTGCGATGTAAACAGGCAGAGGGTTTGTGCAATATTATGCTGGGAATTGCTGGATCCTATTATTGCTATAGAACATACCTTCACTGATTTCACATACGTGGGCTGTTAAAAAAATAACCGAACTTTTATTTATTTATTTATTTTTTCATTTGGGCTTGCCTGCATCTTACTGAGATTTTTCTCCCTTGAAGTAGTTCCTAGTTCTCTTGAGTACCGCTGCCAACTTTTGAGCTTCTGATTGATTTTTTTGATTGATTTATTTATGGACGCTCTTTAACATCTCATGTCATCAGCGTCCCATTCAACTCAGGGCGTGAAATGGCCGTCTAATTTTGCTCAGAGGCCTCTCTTTCAGGCTTGAGGTTCTTTATCGTGCCGTAAATGTACGACGCGGGACCCACGGCTTTACTTCCCGGTCCTGGCCGGGTTCGAACCCGCGATCTTGGGTTTAGGAGGCAAGTATGGTAACCACTACACCACCAGGACCGACTTTGAGCCTCTGACAGCAGTAATAATATTCCTTTTGTGAAATTGTGCGAAGTTCTCTCTGCAAATTTTCTTTATTTTCTCTTTTATGGTAGAATTCAGCTGTGGAAATAAAGTCCGCATATGGTATGTCCGGAAAATATGAAGTGTGCGACATCTTGTATGTCGCGCAAATGCCGCGAACAAATAATGATAAATGCACTGGTTCGTTGTCGTGTTGCAGGGACTGTGAATTGTCTCCCCACAGTCCAGATCTCATCATTCTCATGTTTTCTCGGAGACATCTGAGGATATTCTGTCAATACCAGCAATTCACATCTTGACCCTTCGCAGAAATTCGTGATAAATAATATCGTAAATGTCGAAGAAATCCAAACATGGCACCTTGACGTTTGACCTGCCCAGACGAGCTTCTTTGGATTTTGGCCAAGATTTTCCAGCCCGTTGTAGTTTAAGTCTCAAAATAGTAACCATAAACCAATGTTTTGTCGCCGGATTATTCTGTTCATAAGAGTTGCATCCTCTTTAACGCAATCCAAGAACTTCTGACCGATCGTGACGCGGTTGCCTTTTGTTTTTATGTGAACAACCGAGGAACAACGTTGCTGCAGTAGGATTCATACCAAGCTTTGCATGATTTTATGAAAAGATTCCACAGAAATGTTACATTATTTGGCAATTTCTCCAACAGTGAGGCGTTGGTTTTCATTAATTCTGCCCGCATGAATGCCGTCAGTTGACGTCCATGAGCTTCCGGGAGGCGGGCCAATAAATACATACCTCCCACAACTTTATAACCGCACATGCTACACTTAACGCCGAGTGTGGCTTGAACAATTATCTCCATAAGCTTCTTCCATCATCTTAGGAACCTCGATAAAAGGTTTACGAAGTTCCACGCAAATTTAATGTTCATTATAGCCCGCTATCTCAAAATCTAGAACTCAACACTATTGCAAATAAAGTAGCGTGGAACTCAACTGAAATAAGGTAACAGTGCTTGGCAAATGGGAAGCGTCTCTTCAAGTTGAGTGCTAATCACTGCTACCTACCATTTTTTGCTGCATTGCTTTGACGCACAAGTTTGAAATTTTGGATATTTTTAAGCATACTTCGAACCTAAGCATTACTGAAGACCAGGTACACATTTTCATGAATACAGTATTTATCCATGAGAATGACATCTTTCGGCATTATATTGTACCCTAAAACATTCCACATATTGTGCGACAATTACAAGAGTAGCATCAGCAATAGTTCATAGTTTTGTCATGGCCATAAAATTTACCTGATTTCAACAGAGAGAATGGAATGTCGTGGACAAAACAGTTAGTTTACATAAACCGCATCCTAATGACATTAAAGGAGATATCCTTAAAGTTATGACTACACTAAATAAGATGTGGAATTTACGAATGCTAGCATAAGAGCTGTTATAACAACATGTAAAGCACCAATTTCGTATTAAGAAGCTGATCATGTTTTGGATCATCGATACATATGTGTAACTCTCAAAACTATGCTGTAATTATTTTAAAATCAGTTCGCTATACAGCCACCAATTATTGCTGAGCGTAATCTCAGAATCCTTAACAACATTATTTAAGAGCTGAGTTGTTGTTATTATATTCTTTTTCCGTTGATAAAGGAATAAATCATTTATTGGTAAGGTATTCCTTACTCTGCTTCTAAATATGTGCCTCACATTATACTCTTGCTTGCTTCAAGCACATTACGGAAGTGATTGAATCACGTGTTTGTAATTACATATTGTTAGGATAGTTCTTGAAATAAATAACATTTAATCTGAAATTATGCCCCACTTTCTGAATGCAACACTATTTCATTACACTAATTTTTATATTTACCCCATACGGCATGGTTTATTTTAACGCCAATTTTAAACGCAAATAAATTGAAGTAAAAGTTATACGAATATGATTATATGATATAATCATCCGTGTGCTTGTATATATAAACTATCGCATGGTTATGTTGTTATCGTTCTTCTATAAAATATTTTTTTTGAAAAACAATATGGTGAAACAGAATTTAGAGAGCTTTACCCATTAACTGGATTATATTTTGTGTCTATATAGGGTCAGTTTATTTGAGTTGGGGGAGCGCGGCCATTCATTAGGAATGTGCAGCCGCCGTGACTGTCGCCATGCTTAAAGTTAGTATTTTTATTTTAGTAAAGAATAATATAATATTATATTTAAAAATAATGATGATAATAAGCACTAACCTGTGTTGAAAATGACGTCCCTCCATGGCAATACTTTGTCGCCATCTGCGTAGGAAAATCCTATATTCTATCTAATTTTTTTCTTCCATAAGAACCGGTGGTCGGCTAGGAACATGTTCTCAGCATTGAGAAATTCTGTCTCTGATAACTTATTAACAAGTTAGCGAACAGTTTCTATGCTGGAACACGAATGCCAGGAAATTTTCTTGAGCATTGCATTACCATTTCTCTGCAAGAACCTGTTTTACATATGTATCATACATAAAAACTCGTTTTTCAACATATTTATGTAGTGATATAATAAACGAAGACCGATTAGCACACACATAACGAAAGCACTGAGCAATAGACGAACACACAATCGTTCGCTGATGCTAATTACAAGTTTCCACTTTCATATGCATTATATTCGTTGACGACTGGCCTCTTCCAGTACGCAGCCGCACTCTACCGGCCCTAACTCAGATAATCTCAGCGTATAGCTACTTGTAAAAGTTATGGTTAATTTAACTACAGGTATAGGAAGAGTGCGGTAGAATAATTACTTCTGTTGCCATACATCCATGGGATCAGCAGACATTGCCGTGGAATGTGACTTTGCTGAATTCACGCCATATCATATAAGTAAGCTAAGACCGTATGAATAGGTAAATAAACATGTGACATTTTTGAAAGTATCGCGATATCTTGAATATGCTTTGTAAATTCCATATATAGCATGGGGGTTTTAGCTTGTATATTATGGCGGAATTGGTCAACATTTCTGCTTCGCTTTTCACCTGAGGTTTGTTGCGACACTTGTATGGCTGAGGTTCGTGTGGACCACAGGTTCGATAATGCGACCATATAACGCTCCAATTAAACATGCGCAAGCAATCAGAACCATTCAGTGCACAGAAAAAATTAAGCACAATAGTGAAACCTGCTGGTATGTCGACCTCAAAGTGTTTCTCTCTTTGTTTTTTGTAAATATGCACTAAATAACTTATTTCAAGTGTAAAAATAAATCGTACTCTGTATGCTACGAGACCGCGTGTTTTCATTATAACTCGCCGTCCGTCCCATTCCCTGAGGGTTTATCACGCAAGTGCCTATAACACAGCAGCCACTCTGAAGCGCAAACGACTTCAAATTTGGTGACCCGTAATGACCACGTCAATTCTCAAATACGTTTCTGACTTTGTGATTCGTAAAACAAAATTTTTGTCATCTAGAGAAGTAAAATTTGCTTCAGAACCCCGAAATTAAAGTTATTACTCGTGGGTATGATATGAGAACTACGAACCGTATGTTTAGTCGGTATCCCACAAACCTGACTGCATACTTCATAACATCAGCATATTCTTGAACAGCCAGTTTTATTATCTCGGGGATGTATACTTTAAAACTATGAAGTTCAATAACAAATTATGATAGCATAGATAAACAATTAACATGGCTATTACGGTAGACAACGTGTTGTACTTGTGAGTTTCACTGACTACTCAATTTATAATTCACCGGGCAATGGGAGCAGTTTACCCTTGTCTGTGCTTCTGTAAGCTAGAGGTCACATTTGGGCTCTTGCAGATTTATTTATTTATTACTCTGGCTAGGGCCATTGTGCCTTCTTTTTTGCTTTACCAATCTAATAATAATTACACTAAATTTCAGTTACAGTATCATAACTACAACATAAACAGTAGCAAGGGCAATACTCTTACACATAAACCTATCTAAAAATGAAAGAGATAAATAAATTTATGTTAATATCTAAACATGAATAATGAAAAATATTTAAGTAATAAAAATTAAAATAAAATAGCAATAATATATCTTCAAGAGTTGCAATGATAATCCATACACATATATACCTATGTAAATCGTAAGAGTGGAAATAAATATACTAGTAAAATATGAAAACGAAAAATACTAACAGTACTATAAATGTAATGGAAAAATGATTATAGCGTTAACAATAAAATTACAAAAATGGAATGAAAAATTCTACAGCAGGATAAGATAAATAAATATCCGTATAGTAACACAAGGAATCCAAATGTAGGGTAATGTGTTATTTCTAATTTTTCATGAAATACTCCTAACGTTTGGCAGTCTCTGACGTCCTATGGTAATGCCTTCCAGAGACAAGCAGTGGTTACGGTGAATGAGGATGAAGATGAATAAAGTGATGTTCCCTGCAATGATAATAATAATACTGAGTTTCAGTCAATGTGTTAAAATTATAAGAGGAAGATAGATTCTCAACAGAGATTACTGTCTATAGTAATTATTAAGAAATGCAATGCAAAAAATAAAACGGGCGCAGAAGCCAGCAATGAGAGGAGGAACTCTGGGACACTCCCCGGAGATAGAATGAAAAGATGGGTGTAGAGGTTTGATGCGTGTAAAGCCCTCTGTTATACATATATGGACACGCTTTGGGGCGAAATTTGCCGACAACCGTGATTGGTTCGCCAGCATCAACCGCTATTTTGGGCCTGACGACTGTGTGTTGTGCCATGTGGTTATATGGAGAAGATTTTCAAAATTTATTTCAATTTAGTTAATATGCCTGGGTGTTGTGCATTTGGTTGTATAACTGAAGGAAAGAAAGGCGTTACATTATATCGCATTCAAGGATTAATTTGATATGTAAACTGCACTCAAAATAACTTATGAATTAAATAATTTGTCAACAAGGCTACGTTGTATTTAGCAGTGGCTATTACTAAGTGTATTATACTTACGAAATTATTACTGTAATACAGTATACTCAGCGCTTATTCTGGAATACATTTGAAATACCTTTCAAAAATTATATGAATGTATGTAGTCTGTGAAGGTGTTTTGTTTTTTTTTTTTTTACATCAAAATAGTTGCCACAGTCATGTAGTTCATTTGCAATGCCTCTATTGCAGAAGAAATAATTTAAAAAATGCAACATGCCACTGTAAGGTAACCAAATGCACATTCATAATTGGAAGAAAATAAATAGAAAGTGCAGATCTATGGATTATGAATAGTTTACATTTTCAGGCATATCAAATAGTTCATTTGTCCTAGTTTTCAACCACCAATTAAAAATATAGGTTTCTTATTGTCGTAGTCATTCTCATTGAACCAATTTAGAGCAGAGAAATGTTAAATTACATGAAGTTTTTGTTCTAAATTGAATTTGGTAAGAAGCCCTCTAAGTCCTATAATTCTTATAATTCATTCTTAACTGACAGGTGAACTGTAGGCCTTATACAGTTTATGTCAATACTTATGACAGTGTATCATAACAAATACTTTAAATAGTGAATAGCAAAATAATATGAGGAAGTCTTATTTTAAGTTTTACGTGTTAAAAGGATGTATTGCCTACGTTTAATATTGCGATTTCTGCTTTAACCGATGATAGTCTTTTCCTCTGCCGGCAAATGATGTCATTGGCCGCTGAGTTTGGATGCGGTACTACGTGAAAGTGCCATATCTATAATTGACATAGTCTCAAAAGTATGCATTTTCTTTTTGACCTAGGCCTTCAAATGCAAAATACGTAAATAAATAAATAAATAAATAAATAAAGAACATGAGCAAAAGCAGAAGGTATCTTTCAACAGTATAACACAAATATTTTAGGAATTAACTGCATGACAATCGAGTAAACGACAGAAACTGAATACGTTGTCATATGGGAGTTAGAGACGGTTAGATCCAAAATGGAGCGTGTCCTACTTACATAATAGAGAGCTTTAGATGCGCAGTGGCAGTACACAATTAAGCCGATTCATAGCTGTTATAGAAGATTGTCGTTCTAAATTGTTTTTGATTTCAAAATGCTTTAAAACTGTTTTAAGTTACATTATATTGCTAAATTCCAAACGGTAGGATTTAATATGTTTCAATAATAACACTTTCCACCGTTACTTATCTTATACATTTATCCATTCATTTGTCAGTATTTACAATGTTTTAGATCATCCTACAGCCAAATAGCAATTTCCTTTTCCTTCTGTTGGTCTGTTATCTTTCTCATTATGCTGTTCTATTGTCATACTTGACTAGGCCTTTTTTTCCCTTTATATCTGTCACTCATTTATATGATATCAATTTTCGTAGCCTCTCCCCTTACATTCTCATTATATCATATCATAATGTGAATGTTATTATACTATAATACACTGAAGTCGTTCTTGCAATCTTCCTCCCATCATTTTATAGAAATATTTAATAGCAAGTAAAGTTTGTGTATTTTCTAGTATAATTGTGAAACCATTTTGAATGTAGGAACTAGAATTAGTGGTCAGGTAATGCATCTCTAATGCATTATGCACCTAATGCACCTGCTAGCCAGGGAATGAGCAAGCTTTCCATTTACAATAGGAACAAAAGCTCGGGCAATAGGGCTTTCTGTATCTACAGTCGCGAAACGGAGTGCTGATCCCGTTAACATTCCAAAGATACCGTTCCAAGGCGATGGCTTGACTGCTCATCGGAACACACTATCTAGCAGTAGCGAATCACGTAGGGTGTAATGTTGAAGTTCAAAAGCGGAGCCTAAAAATTAGTTTACACTCTCCAATGAGAATCACGTATTTTAAAAACAAAGAGACCATCGGTTCAGCTGTGTAGTCCCGGTGAGCTCATAGTGCAAAGCGGCCACGTGCAAAGAGAATATAAATAGAGAAACATTCTCTCATGGCATGATTCTTATTCTTATTAATATTCAAAGTGTGAGGTAGTCGTGGATGCAGAAGTAGAAAGTACAAGTAATTGACGGCGACGTCATGGAAGATGCATATTTTCTGAGAGTAGAGAGCAGTCTGGGAGCATCTTCCGCTTGAGCATAATTAGTATTCAGTTCAGAGCAAACATACACTTTCTTTTTGCTGCAGCAATCTATCAGTGGGAGAACGACTTTTATTTACGAAATCGCAAGCGCTTCGTCTCAGCTATTTAGTTATACAAGTCTAGGGACTCAGAATTATTCAGTACTCCGATTCAGACTCTTATCATATCTAGACACAACCACTAACTTGAATTTCGACTTTTATTTACGAAATCGCAAGCGCTTCGTCTCAGCTATTTAGTTATACAAGTCTAGGGACTCAGAATTATTCAGTACTCCGATTCAGACTCTTATCATATCTAGACACAACCACTAACTTGAATTTAAGGCAAGTGCCTTCCTAAGTCTTCAATGCCGTTTCATCGCCGGCGACGCCTAGAGCACCGCGGTCCAGTCAGATGTGTCGAGAAGCTTAGCCGAAATCAACGTAAAATTAATAAACCTGAAATAGTCAGAAAATCGTCGCTATTTATCATAACTCCTCTGCAACCCTTTTTCCGTGCAAATAACGCATAAAGCAGCAGAATCGGGCCTTATCATTATCGTCCAAGATCACGACGATTAACCACATTTGAAACCATAAAAATGGTTTCAATTATGAAATAAATTTGGTTGCACTTCTAACCTCACTCTTATTACATTGTTCCTAACATTGTCCGTTCCAAATACTCGCCCAGAAAGTCGCCACCAATCCATCTTCATGACCAGTAGTTTTTATTTTAGTGTGTGTAGCATCGTCCATGTTTCCAACCCATATAAAATTATACTTCTTAGAAAACCATTGTATATCTAACTTAGCATTGTTTGTAGTACTTTTGTCTTACAGTACACTATCTAATGTTGAAATTATGTTTTTTTTTTTTTTTTTTTTTTTTTTTTTTTTTTTTTTTTTCCCTTTTCGCCAATGGTACTTCAATTTCTATATTAACAAGTCCACCCACCGTTGCTTGTATTTTATATCCCCAAATGTTTATATTTATCACAATTCTGAACAGAAAATTTTTCATTATATATAAATGTTGTTAATGCACTCATTTGCCATGTAATTCCTGCTTTACTCCGATATTAGTTTTATTGAAACAATAAATTAGTTATGAAATAAATGTTTTATATATAGTAAACACAATTCCTTGAGATGTCCAAATATTTGTGTTATATAATATATATGAAAAATAAGTAGAATATTTTAAATATTCTATTCACTGTAAACAAAACATATTATTAAATTCATTTATTTGTAAATTAATAAAATCCCATTTTGATATGTTAAGGAATTGTTGAAAAAGATCTAATAATTAACATATGCTTTTAGTTTTAAAAAGGCCTTACTCATTAAAAAAGTATAACTTTTGTGATTGTAAGCCTTAACATATCTTGTTACAAATAATATTAAAATGCATTTTAATAGCTTAGAAATATTTCAAACCGTTTATCTCATTCAAAGGTACTCTGACTAAAGACCTACTTAGTGTAGATAGAAAGTAAACTAGTAAATCTACTGGAATGACCTGACATTGGCCATTCCTGAAACACCTACAGCCGTTTTCTATAGGTCTCAGTTAAGCTCCAGATTACCGCCACGGGTGGCCGAGGTTGTTAAGGCGCGGACTTGTGAGCGGAAGGTCTGGAGTTCGAATCCCGCCAGAACCGTCCTCCCTGACTGAGGTTTTTTCCAGGTTTTCCTCAGTTCTCCTAACTGGCAAATGCCGGGGAGCTACCCTAAAACTAGGCCTGGAACGTTCCCTTCCTTAAAAAAATCATTTTATTTCATGTATCATCAGTGTCCACCTCCCGTGGTGCCTCAGGAGTAAAAACGGTGGTGCGTTAAACACTATTTAAAAAAACGCTCGCTCGCCAGCAAGAGCATGCACACAAACATATTTATCTCAAAGAGCCTACTCCAACAGAGCGCTCCTAATTCCATGCACTTTGCATAGAAAAGAACCAAGCTTTCGCCAGTTGTCTTCCTGTGCAAACAGATCCCAGCAAACTAACCTATCCCTTTTGTACTTAGATTCAAGCGCAGTCAAATTGCACTGTTCGGTACTTGAACAGCTCAAAGGAATGTGCTGCCAGCTTTCTCTGTTTCGGCAAAAAGCACATATTTTCAGCCCAGCCTCATATGTTATTTTAGTTGCCTTCCATGCCCTCAATCTAATCCAAGCTAGAACCCGATCTATTTCGAGAATACATGGTATAATTCCTCTGCATTTTATTTTGAATTCTTTGCTTAAAATTACTGAAGTTTTCTCTCAGCAATCTGCCTGTATATTCTGTTGGTTAATTTCCCAATATTTTTGTACCTTCCTCCAAACCGAATTCCTTTTTAGGTACAGCAACTGTAAAAATTCTGATTTTGGTTCAATTTGATGATGAAATTGTGAGCTAGGTGTAATTAGGGTATAATAAGCCTAGCAGTGAAATAGAATTCAACTAATGTCACAACTGATTAAGAAACAAGATTTTAACCAATAAGGGAAGGCTCGTGGTCGGTGTGTCTCGTTAAAGTTTTTATTCTTGTTTATTCTCGAAGTTAAACTTGTGAATATTTAATGGTTTCAAGCCCACGGTCAGATACCACATATAAATGGTATTAAGCCTAACCAACCATGAATTATTCCATTAACCAGAACATTTGATCAGTTGGTTAATATATTAATTGGTATGTAAATAAATAATTAAAGGTATAAAACACATATAAATTATTTCTAAATAATGTGACAAAATCGCTTATAACCATCATAAATATCAATTAGGTAAAAGTTGTAAGCAATGCGCATTCAAAGGGGTTCTGTGGATATAATCACTGTGATTAAATATTAAATGTTATTATTCTTTTATGTAAATGAATCTTAAGGTACATTTAATATTTTGAAATCATTCCATTACAATGGTAATTAAAGATTGGTATTCTATTTACTGTGAATAGGCGTTGTACATAAGTAGAAATTGTTCATGAAGTGACTGGGATAATTAGGTTTACACAATTATCATTAAGATAATAGAAATTTTTCTGTACTTTGTGCTTCCTTGCTGTTGTATTTGTTGTAGTGTTTATTTTTTTCTGTGTGGTTAAAGACCGTCTTTCCTGATAAAACTGTTCAGGAGATTTGTAAGGGTGCATCGAGAATATACTCCTGGAAATTCATCAGAGATAAAGTTCCTATGTTTGTTTCAAGTTAGTATTGTTTCACAACAATGTTCAAACGTTAACATACATTTGTTCCACTTTTTATTTATACAAAATCTGGTTTCGTTACGAGAAAATATATAGGTAATGTAAACATCAATTAATAAACACCTTATATAACAAAGTAAGAGGACACTACTACTACTACTACTACTACTACTACTACTACTAGTACTACTACTACTACTACTACTACTACTACTACTACTACTACTACTACTACTACTAATACAACTACTATTACTATTACTGTTTCGGTTGGTTGGTTTGAATTAAACTTTGCAGTATGATCAATTAAGATAACCTAATAAAAATAAAAATAATAATAATAATAATAATAATAATAATAATTTTTATTTTTTCGCTGTAGAGTTTCAATGAGTATGTACGCAGTTGTAGGATAAGGCAGGTGAACGCACTGTATTGAAAACTAATATCGTATTCCTCTAGAACATATGATGGAAAATGTTAATGCAAAGATATTTTATATTTAAGACTAGCATTGGAAGTAAGTTTGCAAACAAAATAGAGCCAGTTGTTGATGGCCAACAGTTTACGATCATTCTTGAAAATATAACAGAAAAATTACTACAACTTCTGGAACTAAAACATACAAACTATATTACGTATAGATTTCACTGATGGAAATAATTACATATTTCAGGAGGACAACGTTATTGTAGCTGAAAGTGAAAATAACAGAAATTAAACTTCCCGTGGTTACTATTCCCCTACACTGAATTACCCTAAGCTATGATGCATAAACTTTCAAAATGACGAAAAAAGAACTGAAATCGTAGGCAACTCATAAAAATTATTAGTATTCAAATATTTCTATATTGTCGTAGTATAAGTTAGTGTTACAGTTTCCGTTTACATAGTGTAAAGTGCAGACTATGTGTTATAAATAAAGTATTTTTCAGTGCTAATCAACAAAGCATCTGTTTCCTGGGCACTGTAGCCCCAGGTGCGGTCAATTTTAGCCCAACCACACGCCGCTGGGTACAAGAACGAGTTTTATTGAAATTGGCCGCAAAAATTGCACTTTTTAATACTTAAATGTTATAACAAGGCATTGGAATTCTTAAGCACTTAACTTCAAGTTAGGTGCACTCAAACTAGGCCAATACACACAGAGCAAGTTTTGAGCTACCTCCAGACAGGAAAACATGAAGTAATGAGGACAGACGTAAGATGAGAGGATTGTTTGTAACAGCTGGCCATAATTTTCCAAGCAGAAGCAACTTTTCCTTTTCCTTATTTTTTTTTTGTTTTGTTTTGTTTTTTATTGTTAATGATGGAAGAGTTATTAATTAGGTCCTCGCGCACTCTCTATTAAGTAATACAATTTTAATTAATACATTCTGCAGTGTATTTATTAATTTGTTCGTTTGTTGCATTTTTAAAATTCCTATGGTAATTTATTGCAAATCTGTACCCATTAACGACAAAAGAATGATTATTATAATGTAGTATTGTGGCTAATGGAAGATAATTTGTATTTTCTTCTTGTATTTTGTGGATGTCTAATACAGTTGATTTTACATTCACACTAGCATACTTTTGCCGTAGTTCCTGTAACATAGTGTTACGCAAAGTTGGTCATGTCATAATATTTAACTGAGGTGTTCAGACAGAAATTAGCTTTCAGGACTGAAACTATATAGCCAAATATCATTAGCAACTGAAAGAAACTCAGTATATTCTTGTAACTTCAGCTTCAACTACACGCGAACGTGTTCTTTCCTTCAGGAATCAGCAGTTTTTCAACCCATCGTGCTCCAAACAGTTTCATGTTCAATTTTCAAGTCTTTTGAATCTTATTTGACGATACTCTTTCACAATGACAGCAGGAGTGTTAATATGTTCTTCCGTTAGAGCACAAACTGGAGTATCTAGCCCGCCTTTCTTTAAAATTAATTGCCGCCCCACTTTAAACATTTTAAACCATCTTCAACTGTGCTATAGCTCTTCATAGGTCTCTTACTATATTGCATAAGTCTAAGCTGAATGTTAAACCATAAAATCAAAGGGACAATTTTTCGTCGCGTGTCACCTACATTTTGCTGTAGACAGAACTGAACATTGTTCAACTTGCATACCTCTCACAGGCTGTAATCCGGAGCAACAATAATGAAATTAGCAACACGCATATAACGCATTAATCTATCAAAATATTGTAATGTATAATAATAACATGATACATTATGTTTGTAATTTATGATCATTTATAATCATTCTTTATTGAATAACTCTCGTATTTTCAAGACAATAACTATTAATCATGAAGAAAAAATTGAGATGTGTGTCGAAGCTTTGAATGGCTACTTTAAATTAATATAAATAAAAGTAAGGAAGCACAAGGAGACACTAAGCCTAAAGGATTGAAATTTGAAAATATTAATATTTGCACAACTTGTAGGATCGAGGCCTTTAGCTAAGTAACTCAGAGAAATAAGATGGAATGGAATATTTGTAGTGATAGTCTCCAGAAGTCATTGAAAATACTAAATGTCTCATGTCAACGGCCGATGTTTGAAAAAGGATGGAGTAATTGTTATGGGCACATAATAGCATGCACACTATATTAACCAAAGAGACCAAAGCGCCAAAACTGCGGGGTTACAGGCTTATTAGTCATTGCAATGTGTTGATTCTCGACCACTTCGAAGCAGTCAATTATTTATTACTCGCCAGATCAATGCACCACTGTCAAAGAGCAATACATTTTGTAAAGAGATATGAACATATTGCATTTCCAAAATCGCAGGGATCAACATACCATGTCGTGTCATTACCAAATCAAGCATTATTGTGTGCTGCATATCCCAAGGGAAATCTCACGTATCACATGACGTGGTGATCCGCTATTGCGTGAACAACATGGCTCGGTCACAACACAGAGGGTAATATCGTGGATGCAATACTTCTCGATAAAATACTTCAATCTCATTAATCTATTTTCTTTTTTACAAATGGTATTCAATTCAAATTAACTATCAAGTTACAAGTTATTTAATTGTATGTTGAGCAGTTTTTCTATTTACATATTTCTTTTTCTTTTTCTGTAGAGAAGCATTCTGAAGCCAAGTGTGTATACAATGCAAAGCTATGCCCATTTTTTCCTTACTAGATGCGCCTTTCTTGCAAGTGTTCTTATTTACTTATCTAATATCCACTTTCTACTCATCCTCGTCTTTATGTCCAAGCTGCGTCTTGCTCCACTTGGTTGGGACAGGCGAGGAAGTTTTCGAGATTAATGTGACGTAATCCTTTCTAGAGTGGTTGGTACTCCTATTATCTGCTGGCAGAAATTGCTTCGGCACCAAGAGGGTAACATACGTTTAGGATCTTCAAAATTGGTAGGACCGAGGCTCTCTCTATTAGCCTGACTCAGTGAACTTGGTTATTATGGAGGTTTGTTAAGGTCCACCCATTACATTGTAACTGTTTTAATGTTGCGTATACTTTTCTTGTATTGTTTTGAGTGTAATATGTAGAAATTTATGTACGGTAACATTTTAAAAAGCTGTTATCAAATCAGGGTAACATTAAAGGTCTTTTAAAATTGCGTAAATTAATATTTTTGTAAAGTGTATTAGCCCGGCTATTTAGCTCATAAATCGGTGACTAACTCGGCATAAGAATGTCAGGAATTCCAACCAATCACAGTTGCCTATCGCCATCATTTTATCAATTCACTTTGTTGCATCTAAGTGCAATTGTTTTTATGCAAATTCATCAGAACAGGGAAATGAAATATCTGTACATTTTTTTGGCCTAAACATCAATGTGCACTAGAAAATAATTAACATGGCATTTGGTCGAGAGAATCTGGAAGTCGATTTGTATTTATTTTGACTATTTAGTGGATAAAATATGAAAATCTAATAATAAATTCATAAAATCTGCTTTCAGTTATGAATGTCCAGTTCGGCATTTTAATTTCTGTTAACAGTTGAACAGATGAAGGCCAAAAGCAAATGAAAATCAAAATTAAAACGATTTGGGGATGTACTGTTTTTTGTTTAAACTCTCTGGTAACAAACTGAAGTCAACTGAAGAAGCACAAACTAAAATTCCGTATTGGACAGCAATAACTGCAAGCTTACATTATGGATGTATTATTTTATTCGCTAATAGTCAAAATTAATATAGCTCTAGATGTAAATTCTTTCAAATTAAAGTCGCAACTTCGTTAATCGGAAATGTATCTATAAAATCTGAAGATCTCGTTTTATTACTTCAGTCACTTCTATTGATATCTTACCTTTTAAAACTGGGTTATATATAAGAATCTGAGTTCTCAATATTATTTCCAAGTTAAGTTGCTGAGTACATTATTGTGTTTAAGCTAATGTTAATTTTATCTTCGCATGTTAATTAACAGTTGCTTATTATTTAATAAATCACAGTATTTGTAAAGTATATATTTTCTCCCGTACTCGAAAGCTAGCTTTCTCCGGTCACATTGTAAATGTTTACCTTCTAGAATTCTTCCTAATTCAACTCCTGTTAAGGTAACAGCGGGAGGGTGTCGAATTGATCATAAAGAATTTGGTAGGAAATGAAAGGAAAGTTGCAATTAGAAGTAAATGTAATATCCAAGAGGTGGATGAGTTATAATCAAAAGACACAATTTCTAGAGCAGTGTAATAAAATGGAATATTTTCTGAGATACCAATACCATGCTTTTATTCAGATGTGGGAAAGAGTGCGAAATATAGAAAAAATGGATTATTGTATGATCTGTCCAAATTGTCAGTTTTATATATTACATTTCATACAGCTACTTTGATTCACACATGCATTGCACATATTGTTAAATACATATTTGGTGCATATTTTGGATCACTTAACTTGTTTCGTGGCAGGGAAAAAATATTTAACAATAAATTTTCCCATTGGATAAAATCGTATGTCGTTCACACAAGCAAGATGAGCCGTTGATAGTCCTTTGTTGTCTTATTAATCTCGTAAGTATCTTATTCGACTAGTGCGCATTTATCCTCTGAAGAGGGGAAGGGCTTGCATTTTTCACCGCAAGTTAAAGACTAGGGTGAATAAATGTAAGTTTCAATGAGAAACTTTCATATTTTCTTTCCAAACGGACATTGATTCATTACTTCAAATGAAGTAATTAATACAATTAGGATAATTAACAAGACTCTTTAGTTGGAAATGTGCTTTATATGCCCATAACTGACCATTTATAAATTCTCTTCGTTAAGGCCCACAAATATCTCACAGGACATACAGTGTAAAATCAGAGTACTGAAGTAATGGCTACGATTAATCACGGTAACCATGGAGCATTATGGTACTATGAACAGTTAAAGATGGAAGGGAACATGGCATGGGCATCCAAATTAGGAAAGAATTGAAAACAACAGGGCAAGGTTCCATTTGCACGAAGGAAGGTTAAGAACCACCTGAGGGATATGGATAGGCAGCGGGCATATGCACAATGAAGATAGGTTATTTTTCTGGAAGAAAAATCGGGGTTAAAATCTGAATGTATGAAGCAGCACATCAAAACATAGGCCAAACACGACTTGCGTGGCTTAAACCAGGCCATGGTGAATGATTAAGATTTTCAAGGATTATGAGCTGAAAATTGGCCTCATCTGTAAGGAGGGGGGAATCATGGGCACATATTCTGGCTGAATGTAAATTTACGGAAGAATGGGGGAAAATTATCTACCACATTCCTTTACGAGATCGAGCAGAAGGAGATGGTCATGTTATACCATGCTGGCAGGAAAAATAAGTGAGGAGAAATTGGGTAAATTTCTGATGAAAGCAAGACAGCTCAGGTCTGAAATGGCTCATTACTGGGGAGGAGGTAGGGGAATGAATGAATAGCCCGTTTTTGCTACAGAGGCACCACAGGCGATGGACACTGATGATATATGAGATGAAATGATATATTGGGAAAGGATTTATTTGTAAGGAAGGAATCGTTCCAGGCCTAAGTTTAGGGTACCTCCCCGGCATTTGCCATTTATGAGGACTGAGGAAAACTTGGAAAAAACCTCAGTAAGGGAGGACGGTCTTGGCGGTATTCGAACCCAGATCTCCCGCTCACGAGTCCGTGCCTTAACGACCTCGGCCATTCGTGGCGGTCAGGGGGTAAGGGGAAACTGATTGAATCCAGCTGTGTATGTGCCATTCCTAACGTTATTTCTTTCTATTATTTTTTTATTTGTATTTTTTAATTTCGTTTAACATTATTTTTATTTCTTGTTCATTTTATTTTACTTTATTTTTTATTTTATTGTGAATATACATGCTTGTTTTATAGTTTGCTGTGAAATATCAAATCTAATATACTGTATTCAATCAAATAGACCTATAATATTATAAAACGTTATAAAATTAGTATGGTCTACTGACTCATGAGCCTTGTTGTTTCGATGCCACTAAAATAAGTACACTATTACTACTGCTGCTGCTGCTGCTGCTCCTGCCGTTGCCGCCTCGCGGAACTCAATGTGTGCAGCATAAATTGTCTTCATGCATCAAGTACAGTATCTTCAGATGGTATTGTTTGCTCCTCATGCCTTTTATGACTCCTTACAGACCCCATCGGGATGCAGGTGCCACCCCCGATTTATGAGGGTTGTCTACAAATGCATTAACAAGAAATGGTTGTTTTTTTCATTTCGAGTACGGGTATGTCCAAATTGAATATTCCCTGTATTCGCAATATTCGCAAACGTTCCTAATTTAATAACGTCTCATTAGTAAACTTCTGTAAGATTATTGGACTGTACTTCTTAATCCTAATGAATATACTACGGGCAATGTTAAGGAGCAGTGCAGAACTATGATTTGAACTCCTCTATGGATCAGAGCATTTAATGTCTTCAGTATTTATTAATACCAGCTCAACTATCCAACGTCATTATCATGCTCATTCTGTGGCTTCAAAGATGGAGTCGTATCTCAGATGATTATGTATACTAAATGATCTTACAAACATTCTCCATATAATGAAATCATGCTGCAATGATTCGTTAAGAAAGGTACTACAACATGGAGCATAACAAGAGCATAAATAAATAATTAATCAGTTACCCTACTATTGATTTCATCTCAGAATAACAGCCAGTCTCCGTATTTACCGAATTTCAAAGTAGAATTCTGAAGTCTTGCTGGAAGTTATCGTCGCAGAACAATGGAACACGAGTTTTCACCCTGTCAGACATTATCCTTGGAACCCAATGGTAGTTTCCTATACCAAAGACGAGAGCTTATTGTTATGTGGTGAGCGATACGGAAAAAGAGTAGGAAACCATGGTACTAACTAGCGGTAAGAGTAGAAGAAATATGTCGAAGATGAAAGAGGAAATGTTGAGAGGAAAGCAAGGTTACTATCGAAGCAAAAGCGCGCACAAACTTCACCGATCGTCAAATACCTGTATACCACTACAAACAAGCCGCCTTTGGTGCCTCTGTAGTAAAAACGGGCGTTAAGCACTTTCCAAGGAATAGGTGCTCAGTATCCTGCACATATTATCTCCGCAATATTATATTCACACTCGTTTAGCCGCTAAACTTGTACAGTTGTATCAATGATAAAATGCCGTAAAGAAACACAACAATTTCATTAGAGTATTCCTAAATTATTCTTTGGACGAACACTGTCGACCACTATACTACAAAATAAAGTTCTGTGGGATGAAAAGACGAGCTGAAATCAGCAAAGGCTTGCGATGCATAAGGCGCATATCTGTCTGTAGCGCGGTGAGGTATGATTGTTTAGGTTTTCCCTTGGTGAGCAATAAATTCATTCAAGCGAAACTGCTGAGATTTAAGAGATTCTGAAAGAAAATTGTTGGCGAATAGACTTGCGTTTGGAGATGAACTTAAACGATATTTTAAATCATCTGTGACAACCAATACTGTGATTCATAAGTATCTGTGACTTTTACCTGTGAATTTGTCACAGTGTTAAAAATTCATACGTGTGAGTTTACAATCTGTGAACAGTATTCTGCATGGAATCGGCCATGTTGTCTCTACTGTAATAAATATTAAATATCAAGTAAATATAAATTTACAATGATGACAAGATTGACAAGAATATATGCAGTATTTGAGGGGTAAAATTAAATGTTACTCTTTATGTATAACCGTTGATTTAAGTCAAAAGTTATGTAGCTCTTTCAAGAAGGAAATTACTTAAAACTTAATCAGCTGATTATAAGCATATAGTGAACTGTTTTTGAGGTTGAGTAAGCTTAGGGAATTATAGCAAGCTATTGATTGATTTATTTATGGACGCCCTTTAACATCTCAGGGCATCAGCGTCTATAGCAAACTATATTAGTGAGACCTGTTAATAACGAATTTATATATATATATATAAATTCACAAAATTAACAAACTGTATTTGAATTCCACCAACATTAAGGAACATATAATGATACAGACAAGTAAAGGTTAGTAGTCGATTGATCAGTTACTTTCACGAGACTTCTCAGATAGCGCCAGGTACTCGCATTTCAAACGAAGAAGTGTTTTAATGTCATATATTTCTCTAAGGCGATTTCTCGGGTAATCGATATTTTGAGTTGTCTAAAATCGAGAAATATCTCCACTGTGAAGCAATCACAACTATCGAGTATGGCATAGCTGAGATGATTGAATGGATTCGAAAATCGAGAGCGATATTTTGTCATGGATATTTCAGTCACAAGAATTACAATGACAGCCTTGTATCTGGGACAAAATATTGGTTTGTGATTTATCGGTCATCCCCGCTTTATTAAAACAGAGAGAAAATACAAGAAAGATCAGTAGCTGGAGGTTTAAGGGAAGTATCAACTGTTCCAAAATGTGGTACAAGCGATTGCTTATTAGACATCGTGTGGGCGTGTGCAATGTTATTTATTTGTTATGTTATTATTAAGAGCTTTATGCAGCAAATTTTGATCTATCACTTTGGCACCACTCTACTTTTATAAATAATTCCTTTTGTCAGTGCTCAATATTTCCAGTTTTCTGAAAAAATATGGAAAATGAAATAGAATTAATGTTTGTAAATAATATTCTGTTTACTGAAAATGAAAACTCATAATTTTTAGTATCAATAAGCGGAAAGATATGAAAGTACATATCTGTATATAGTATAAAATATTACAATATCTACACAACCATTTCAAAGAAGTGGGTTCGGAGTTAATAAATTCACTGCAAGTAGTAGTCTTTGTATCCGATTCTGCATTAACGCTTCTTTGCTGTTATAAGCTCAGAACTAGTTCCTGGTTTGAGTAACAGAGTGAGATAGTCATTTCGTTCATACAACAGTCAGTCATGTAATTTTTTTATCTTTTAATTTACAAGAAAGCTAAGTCATATTTGCATAACGTGTAGTCACACAGTCAAGTCAAGGAAGAAAAAAATATTATGGTGAAATGAGAAAGTAAAAGGGAAGGCAAGGAATAAGAAAAAAAAAAAAAAAAGCTTGGAAAAGGTGCATAGAATATCAGGGAGAAAAAATGAGAAATAAAAATGGAATGAAAGTAGCAAGTACTAAAGGATGTTAAAAGAAATCTTGGGAAAAATTTGTAAATATTTTAGAAAGTACAGCAAGAGAAATGGAATACAAAAAGTTTCTAAAACAATAAAGATACGGAAAGGGAAATATGGGAAGCAGACAGAAATTAAGGATGAAGATAATCTACTATAAAAAAAATACGGCAATGCTGTATGGGGAAGATATTTTGAAGCGTGGTTCCGAAAAACTGATAATAAAGCAAGTAGTAGGAATCATATGAAGAAGTGAAACATAATATAAATCGAAGGAGATGTAACAGAAATACAGGTAGAAATTGCTAGGAAACGAAAACGGCAGATCCTGATGGGACAGCACCGGAATTGATAAAGTACGGTGTTTTTTTTTTTTTTTGATTTGTTTATTTACGTACGCTCTTAACATCTCAGGTCATCAGGGTCCCATTCTATTCAGGGCGTGAAACGGCCGACAAATTTCGCTCAGAGGCCTCTTTTTTCAGGCTTGAAGTTCTTTTTCGTACCGTAAATATACTACACGTGACCCACGGCTTTACTTCCCTTCCGAAGGACGACATACTTAGGATTTTTACGCCCGAAAAAATTCATCGCTCCTGGCCGGGAAGCACGGTGATGCTGAAACGGTGATGCTGTTCCATAGAGAACGGGAAGAGAACACGATACCAGAGGAATGGAAAAAGAATATAATTATTCCACGACATAAGAAGAGAAGCAGCTACAACTGTACTAATTACAGACTATTATGCCTGTCATTATATATAAGATGTGTTACTTAAGTCTGGAAGGACGACTTAGGAAAGTGGTGAAAGAGGATGTTGAGAAGGAACAGGTGGCTCTCTGACATGTGCGTAAGACGCAAGGAACACATTTACATCCCAAGGATAGCAATAAAGAAAAATACAGCTATGAACAGAGAGCCTTTATTTTACATTTCTTGGCCTGAATGCGGAATTCAGTTCAGCACCAAGGAGCTACAGGCTGAATTAACAAAAACCAGCAAACGTGAAGATCTGATCTGTCTATATACAAGCATTGATGTACGCAGATGACATCGTACTGATAGCAGATATACCGGAAGACTTCTGCAAGCGAAGATGGAATGGTATAAAGAAATTACAGAGAATACAGAGAAATGCAAAGTAATGCGAGTTTTATAAAAAGACAGGTAAGAGGAAAATGTTAATACAATTGGTGTAGGAAGAGCTCATGAGAAGGTAGACAGTCTGGAAATTCTTTGTACATTGACGGAAAAGTAGAAAAAGAAGTGGCAAAGAGAATTAGAAACGCAGCCTCTGTATACTATCAAATGAATAAAACATTTCAAAAAAGACTGACGTAAGTACCAAAACCAACTATGCACAAACAGAACTATCATGACACCAATTGAGTTATATAGAATGGAGAGTTTGGCATTACAAGATAAATATTTGAGTAAGAGTAGTACCACTGAAATAAAATTCATAAAACGAACGTCGGTCCTGGTGGTGTAGTGGTTACCATACTTGCCTCCTAAACCCAAGATCGCGGGTTCGATCTCGGCCAGGACCGATGAATTTTTTCGGGCGTAAACAGTCTAAGTATGGTTTCCTTCGGAAGGGAAGTAAAGCCGTGGGTCCCGTGTCGTACATTTACGGCACGAAAATGAACCTCAAGCCTGAAAAAAGAGGCCTCTGAGCAAAATTTGTCGGCCGTTTCACGCCCTGAATAAAATGGGACGCTAATGACCTGAGATGTTAAAGAGCGTCCGTAAATAAACCAAATTAAAAAAAAAATATAAAATGAAGAGTAGGAAAGACTAGAAGAGATAGAGCTGGGAATGAAATAATCTGAGAGAAGACCGGACGGAAAAAAAGCATTGGGGTGATGGTTGAGAAAAGGCAATTGATATAATACGGATACTTTAGGAGAATGGGAGTGGGCAGAAAAGGAAAACAGGTTTTCGAAATACAAGTGGAAGGAAAGGAGAGCCCCCATATTACACGGGAACAGGATTGAGGGAATGCAACAAGAGCGAGGAAAACGTGAGGAGAAATGAACATAAAAATAGTGCCAGAAGTGGATCGAATGAGTTCACCCCAACGCGCGAAGACATAAGGGAGTTGAAGACGAAAGAAAGAAATGTAATCGCACCTAAGGCGATTAATTGCTCATTTTGCAATATAATCTCCGTATTTTTCCACGGTGTTGTCCCCTTTTTAACAAAGGAAAGCATTTCCGCACGGTAAAAATCAATCTTTGCGTGTTGCATTGATCAGGTGGCCGCTCTGCATTGCCCTTCAGCTTCCGTACAGCGACAAACCCAGCGTTAACATGGCTTATATCCACTGTCGTATTGCATAAACATTATTCAGTCTTTCGTGCGTACGAATAAGCGTTTTACCTTTCCATAATTCTATCAATATCAGTCATTTGCTAGAACGAAAAACGATGCAGTGCTGCCACTTGATAAATTAAGAAATTGTTACTACCAAGTCCTGTAGAAGCAGGTTTGAGGATTCGCAGTGGAGCGACAGTCTCCCGCGCACTCTAGAACTTGTGAACTGTTTAACTTGAGACGAGCAAACTCCCCCGCATATATGAAATTTGATTTGATAATCGTTAGCTAGGAAACGCCAGAAAATTCACGCGCATCCTCTGGCCTTCTTTAAAAGTTCAAATAAACTTTTTTTCATTCACCGATTCAATTTTATCTACCTCACTCTTCATTCGCTATCTTTGAACGTATATAAGACGAACATTACCTTTGGAGCATTTAAAGAGCTAACGAACCACCAGCCGGTAGGGTTCAGGGTTCAGCTTGGACGGTTTAAAATTCTTCGGCGGGGTTATTTTCCTGCAAAATAAAGCCTGTGCCTTTAAACCCGAGAATGAGGTGACGCGCGGCCATCATAAATATTTTGAAAAGCATTTATGATGTTGTTGTGGGTCCAGTTTTTACAATCGGGGAAACACCAAAAGAAGTTCATATTTACAATTCCTGTGTTTTATAACATAAAATAAATAATATTTATATTGTTAATTACATTGCCTAGGTACGATGATAGAGCTGCATAAATTTTCATAATAATTACATTTTATTGGGGGTGGATCGGAGGAACGGTTTCAATTTTATGCAATAAACCAACACTACGAAAAGAAAGCTAAGACAGAACACACATTTCGGTAGTTTATCTGTGATAAAATATCTTGTTTGAAGCCAAGCATAGATAAAAATGATAAAATATTGTTTGCAGTGGTAAAAATGTCATTCTGTATTTTAATGTTTTTGAAGATATTGGTATTTAAAACTTTTTTTCCTGATATTTTTGCATTGTGCAAACGTTGAAATAATTACTATTCTATTCACACTTATGCTTCAATCAATATATTTAGCACAATATTCAGTAAAACAACCAATATTTATAATCTATTTTATAGGGATAGTAACAGTAATATAATATGGTTACTCTTTTATTTAATAGCGAATATTTTTCCTCCTCTTGAATAATATTCCTACAATAGTCAGCTGGCATTGTAGAGGTCCACCTTCCTTTCTCGTTTTGTTTTGCTGAATAGTGTTTAACGCCAGTTTTAACAACTGGGGCTTCATAGGCGGTGAACAGTAAAGATACATGATGCATGAAATGAAATGATTGGGAAAAGATTTTTTTTTCCCCCCTTTAAGGAAGAAGCGTTACAGGTCTAAGTTTAGGGTACCTCCCCTTATGAGGATTGAGGAAAACTTATAAAAGCGGAGGGCGATCCTGGTGGGAATGCAACCCCAGACATTCTGCTCACTAGTCAGCGCCTTAACGACTTCGGCCACCCGTGCCGGTATTTTGCTTCACGCAGCTTTTCCATAGCGAATATGTGTTTATGGAACATGTTCATTGGATACATCATCACTGCAGCTTTCTTAGAAGTAATATAGATGCAGGTTCAGGAAATATATCCGGATTTCTGTTTTGTTTTACCCCTCATGCGGACCGGGTCACAGATGCACACAACGGTTGTCAGAGGACGCGCATTGCCACTGGTAATGGCGGTTAGTTCGGATTTAAGTTCGGAACAGTGCAGAGTTGTGTTATTGCGTTTCACTTCTCTGTTTCCCATTGTTCAAAGAATTAAAACAGAACGCATTTTATTAACTATAACTTTTTAAGAAATGAATAACTACTCATTGTAGTGCGGAATCTCAAAAACTTTTTTCGGGGGTTCACCCACTTGAGAGATCTACACTTCTTAAAATAGAAATTCAAATCGGTAGAGTCCGTGTTAGATAAGGAAATTAAACGCAGGAGCCATGTGTTAACAGAGGAAGAAACTGAATGATATCGTTGCTCATAGAACAATAACCGCGCAAATCTCTTGCATAGTTAGCACAACAAACGGAGTTAGCCGTACACCAGCATATTTTGCTATACCAAGGTGCTAGATTCGTTCATACATAAAGTACTGAAGTGCATGCCTACTAGCCCACTGGAAGGAAAATTACTTTTTAAGCTGTTTTCTGCAGCCAACCTATACATGGCGGATATTTACAACTGCAATTGGTGCTTCATATCGATGAGCCACGGTTTCATTTGATCAGCCGAGCAAACAGTTAAATGACCTATGTTGGACAAAGAGAATCCTGTACACGAAACCCATTGCATTACACTAAAGTTGGTATATGGACTACCATTAGTGCCAGACGAATAAACGATCCGAGTTTCTTTCATTACACACTTAATGCTGACCAATACCGAATCTAACCCTAAATCAGTTTTTCCTCGTTTAAATTAAGAATGAATATATGGTGTGTTTCAGTAACACAGACCACATCCCATACAGCTCACACTTTATTACGCGCAATTGCTAACGTGTTTTATGGCGGGGTAATTAGCACAGGCTGCCTCGATGCCCAGACTTAACGCCCTTTGATTTCTTTTTATGGGGCTCTCTAAAAAACAGAGTCAGTAACATTAGACAAACTGCAAAACAACGTTTTAGGAAATAGCTAACATTCCGGAGCCCTGCCGCAACGTGTAATTAACATTCTTTTCACGTTTAACAACATCTGCCTTTTGCAAACAGAGAATATTTTATAAAATATTCTATATAAAAGGTAAGCACATATTCAGTACTCTACCGATCGTGCTGCGGATTATGTGTGGGCAGCTGTGCTTTGTGCTCCCAGCTGCCGGCCAGATCTGTGTGCGGAGGAAATACAAACGAACACACTATACTTTCAGGGACATGTGACATCTAAAGCAGTTAATTTTTTTAGTTGATGAATGAAATAAATGCATAATGGGGCCAACGGGCAGGAATCCTATTTATCATTCACCTTTCAGAGTGAGTGAAAGCACTACCACACAGTTGTCACCATTGAAATCGAGCCCGGGCATGTAAATTGGCAAGCAACGTTAGCGGGACAGCTTAGACAAGGCACCCCACTGCTGCTGTTGGCGTCACCGCATTCTCTTCGCTGCGCTCAACTTCACCATTGTCATAAGAACTTCCCGGTCTGTTATTAAGTGATAGACAGATCAAAGGAATTATAGGGTAAGCATAATTGTTTTGGAGTCTCCCTTTAATATGCTTTATCAATAAATGGAACTTGAGTAACAGACCCTCTACCTCCAAAACCCAAGAGCGGTCTGGTCCTTAAAGTAGCTTACCGATTAGTATGGTTTATTGTGGCATCTCCTTTTGTTCAATCGAGTTACAGAATTCAGCAGGTTCACCGGAGGCTGTAGTTCTCCAGTCGTCTGAAACAATAACTTTGTCTTACTATTAATGCAAGAATTAACATTTAGAAATATCTTTGAATGGGACAGCAGAAAGGCCCTTATCAGATCTGGACCTTTTATTATGAATTGATCATGTTCTTTTCTTTTCGTTGTATATGTGTGTGTAAGCCAAAGGTTTGGGGGGTCATCGTGCTATTAGTTAAAAATTGGGAATTATTTTTTTGCGATTAAACTTTTGAAGAATGGTTCTGAAGATAAATATTGACGAGAAATATAAATATTTTAAGCTAGTATTCGCAATTAGAATTTATTTATTATTTTTTCTGTTTTGCTAATTTTCACATTTTAAGTGAGTTTTAATTTTGTTGTATATTTTCACTAATTTAAACATTAAATTATTGTAAATATTTGTATTATATAAATAGCTTTAACTTAGGAAGCAGTGTTAGCATCCAGTCAAATTAAAAACCTGCTTATACACAATTAAAGCAAATTTATTTGTTAAGAATGAAAATTAAACATTAATTAATTTCAATATAATGATATAATATTATAACAGTTATCAAAATAGGTCCTGCTTCAGCTTTTGATTCAGTTTTTTTATACTGCATGCCGTGAATTTTAAGTAACAATTCTGTTTGCGAATGATTTTGAAAAATGTGCCGTTATTCCACATTATTCCTTGTTCCCAACGTCTTGCTTCTACCTCCCCTCCCATTATGTTCTTACTTATATACCTCTGGACATTTCTTTATCTGGCTTTGTTTCCCATTGACTGGAACAGATATAGAAGGTCTAGAAGCATATGACTTAACCTTTCTGGCTTGCTCTCTTCTATCTACGTTTCTAATCAAGGAGATTGCTTCGGGATTTTGGGTGAATAGACAAGTTTCGGCCTTACATCCAAAAAGTCTGAATCCTTCTCCGTTCGTCCGACACAGTGACCCAGGTATTATGAGGTTTGGTAATATTTTATTACTGTGTTATTAATACATATTTAATATTGACTTAAAGGTTCTCTTTTTGTATACTGCTAATTTAACAGTAGTTTGTAATGTAAGAATTGAAATTGTTGTAGTTTGAGGGTAGCATTAAAAGTCTTACTCATTGCTTGTGACGTTTTATAAAGTTTTTGAGCCCTGTTAATTGTTTCTCAAATTATTATACGTGGCACTATTTCAGGGGTCTATGCTTTGAAATGATATTTTCCTGCTTTCCGTCTGTGTTAACAAGCGCCAGTTTCTAAGGCGAATGCCATTTTATATGTGAATTCATGCTTTACTTATCGTCCAATAAAATATATTATACTTCACATTTATTTTTCTATTGTATTGGAAAGCATCTTTCTCCGGCCATATTCTGGGTTTTTTTTTCTTCCATCGTACTTCCTAGTTTAAATCTTGTCCGGGTATCAACGTGGGTGTCAACTTAATTGTAATTATATTTACTTTGGTAGCAGAGAAATGACAAAATAGTTTGGAGTTAATCTTCCTGAGAGAAAGGTTGAGATAAAGAAATTTCTATAGCATGTGTACAAACGTACATGATTTCTAGGCTATTAGCAAATGCTTCTTAGGTTAAAGTTACATATATTTGTTTCAATTACTTATTTATACACTCCCGTGGATTGCCACCCAAAAATGCAATCAGGTACTACTAGAGCACAGAATGGGTGGGAGACAGCATTCTCTTGAAAGTTGCAACTGACCCAGACAGAAGGAGTAACTGCCATGTAACTATGTAAACACGTGTCTTACAGGCTGTGCATGAAATAGTTAAGCTTAACGTAGGTTACTGACTGCTCAGGCATCACAGACGGTGGTACATGACATGAAATGATAAATTAGTACAGTGTTTTTGTTTTAAAGAGGAAATGGTTTTAGTCTTTATCATTTTTAATTTAGATTTTTTCATTAATTAATGTATACTTTGTTTAAAACTTTAGAAGCGTTTTAGGCCTAAGTTTAGGGTATCTCTCCGGTATTTGTCACGACCTTGAAGTCCATTTGTCCAATTTAGAACTATTTAGAACTATTTCAATTTCACTTTTCAGTCACTCAAAATGTACATATGTAACTGTTGACTGCCATGCAGATATTAAAGGATAATGTCAGTAAACATAAGTATTCATAACTGTTTTATGCTTCAGATTATATATATACACATATTAAAAATATTTGCTATTTAATACTTTATTTTAGTGTAAAATAAGCTTTTATTGTACGTTTCGATGTTTCTTACATCAGAGAGTTGTACAAGGTGGTCCAAAATAGGCAACTGAAGGGTATATGCAAAACGAAATGTTATAAATGATATTTTGCATGATATGAAGATGCCAGACTTCATAGCTCGAGTTCAATAGTCTGCACGTGATATGATCAATGTATATCAAGATTCTGACTTTTTCTAAAACCGGTGGTGATTTGACAAGCGTGTTGTGCTACTGAGTGACCATGTCAAAAAGCAAAATGCTCATTTTCTCTATAGAGAGTATACATTCGGAGAGCGTGACAGTGTAAGCTGCTTGTCTTCCCACGTCATAATTGGTCCGTACTCTAATGAGGATATACATGGAAACAGAATTGACTTCACTAAGTGTACAAGGAGCAAGCTATTGAACTTTCAACAAGACGGGCGAGCTCCCATGGGAATGGGGGCCTATCTCAACCAGTAGGCTGATCTCTGGATACTCAGATTTGCTATATCCTTCACAAATTCCTAATTTATTGTAATTTGATGCGTTTTGGGGGGGTATTGAAACAACAATGCTTTATACCCATTCTGTCCCTAGTGCTGTCTATAGCATGTGAGCGAGATATATCATAGCTTTCGTGACTATTCGCCAGAGTGTACAAAAACAAGCTTAAAATATATCAAAACAAACATGTAAATATTTTCTTACAAATCTGAAGAAAAAATCTATTATTGGTAGATATTTTCTTTTTATAATGTTTGAAAATATATCAATTTGAATGAAAATCTCGTAAATTATCCTTCAAAAGTATTCCAACTAGTTAATATATGGTCCTAAACATTTTATAGTAGTACGTACCCAAAACTATAAATATTTGCAATTGAGAAATCATTTTAAACAAGTTATATAATTTCATTGAAACGATTTAGTTTAAATGTACTGAAATTTACAAATAAATGAGTTGATGCTGATGCAGAAAGATTTTGACAAAAAAGTATCGCAATATAAAATAGAGAAGAGATATGAAAGTGCAGAAATAGCGTGAAATATAAAGGAGGTTTCAGTGAATACGTAAAGGTGCATGCTATCCAAAAATAATTATTATAATCAACATTTTAATCGACGCTGTCACCATTAGCAGCAGCACGAATAGCACTAACTTATTTGTAAATCGTATCCAGGAATAATATGTTCAATTAATTTCTAAAATATATTAGTGTTAGTAGCAATAAATACTTTTTATTATTAAATAGCTATTCTCTTAACACATGTATGCAAATTTTTGTCTAAAATGCAGGCCTAGTGCCTAAGATTGCCAAATTGTTGCTTTTTCTTGGTTATGAAATTCTTCCAACACTGATCTAGATGGCTCACATTGCAGTAATAAACTTATATACTATATACCACTTTAACACAGTACAGAAATTAACACATGTATTTTAAGTCATTTTTATTTAGAATCATAAGAATTGCACATTTACGTTTGTGTGACTGCTGCACTGTGTCGTAACTATAACACTTTCAAGCAATTTCTCCCGTGCTTATTACAAGTTCGCGCTAAAACACCACTCATTCTAACTCGTTCCATTTCCCAAGCATGGCCAGGTCTCTAGCCATTACATCATGAGAACTGACCCTTGCTTCCCTTCACTGGCTGTCACAACGGTAAACTAATTCTGTGCATCCTTCATTAAGATGAATGCAAATTTCAACACTCGGCTCTCATGCGGGCGTGCTCTCACTCGTTTATATCAAAATTTCTCTACCCACCCAGCCCTTCCTTTCTGAAACAGAAAATTGGGTATTTCTATGTTTATTATGTTAGCTACGTAATTCTGGAATGAAACGGGCGCTTCCTCGGTGAAGTTTGCGGCTGTGTTAACATTACCTGCTAACAGAATAAAGAAGCCTAACATACACCTCTCCTGAAGCAAGGCTAGGAATTATAACTCCGTCAAAATTACAAAAATCACGTTTTCTGAGGCCAACTCAAAATAGGTGGCAACTTCCATTTTTCTAACCTGGACAGATTCGGTAACAATTATCCCACATAACGAGTGTCGATGATAGAGGGAAGCAGTTTTTCATATCAGATATGTACATAATTTGAAGCAAATAACACGTGTATTACACATTCATGCTCAATAAAAGTACAATAAATGTTACTAACTTACGCATACTCATATTGAAACTGTACACAGAAAAAAGTTAACTTTTGCGCTCACACTGAAGTAGTAACTCAGGACCACTCTGCTTATTTTAAGCATGCAATTGTTTGTTCCATAAGTTTCAGATATGCACACTGTATTTTCTGCTAAATACGCAACAATTTTACATTTTATAAATAATTGAAAAGAAGAAGAGAGAATAAAAGTTACACAGTTTCATATACTTGCCTATTACAGAGCATAGAGATAAATGTCAATCGAACTCAAACAGGTAGCAGAAAGCCAGTTAGGGGAAAAACCTCTCATTTTGTGTTACAATACAGTAACTATTTAAAGTTTTAGAGATAAATGCCAAAATATTTAATTAGTTATCAGAAAAACTTGATAGAAAGAGAATTTTTTTTGTAGTTATTCCCATAATGGGTGTCCAGCATTGAGGATATGCTGGGTGTGTTAAAGTATAGAAATTTTTTGGTTCCAAGAAAAGGTATCCTATATAATGAGATGCCTAATATAATGTTCATATTTTAGAGGGTTTATTGTGCTTTTTTATTTGAGTAACATGTTACAGATTCACAGAGATAAGCCGAACATAATCTGCCATCATTTAGTTGCTAATATTACACCCTTGTTACCTAAGATGGTAACATTAAATTACACTAAATTGATATAACTGTTTACCCCCTTATGTTTTCTAGAAAAAAATATGTAAAAATCCTAAGTATGGCTTCCTTTGGAAGGGAAGTAAAGCCGTGGGTTCCGCGTCGTACATTTAGGGCACGAAAAAGAACCTCAAGCCTGAAAGAGAGATCTCTGAGCAAAATTACTAGGCCGTTTCACGCCCTGAGTTGAATGGGATGCTGATGACCTGAGATGTTAAAGAGCGTCCATAAATAAATCAATAAAAAATAGAAAAAATATATATGTACATTTCCATAAAAGCAGAACCTATTTATGTTTTAATTTATATTAGGTGCCTAACTTTTTCCGACTTTTCCACGAGTCAGTTTGAACGGATGACGTAATTGCTAGTAGGCGCACCTTTACTTTAGATACTATGCAGCCTAACAGTAGTTAAAACTAACACAACCGCATTTCGTAAACGAACTGACATAACTATGACGTGGTAATAACGCTTCTTTTACTTTTACTTTCCCTCTCCCAGGGGCACTCCTGCCCTTCAAAATGAAGGTTTGGAATTTGATCAAATGATTATATTGATAAAAACTCGCCCCATTATAGTGACATTGTTCCTTAATCTAATCGCGGTGAAATCTGAATAAATTTGATCACCCAGTATACCTCAAGATAAAACCATTTTAAAATATCTTATATGTTTATATAAATTTTACCAAAATGGAATAAATGTTCAATTCTTAAATCGTTGAAATGGTTTCTTACATCTGTTGTATACTGGCTACCATAAAATGCTGAGTTCTGAAAATTCGTTGCAAAGTCTCCCAGTTTTATTTAGTCGTATTGTAGAGTTCATGATAGCCCGCGGTCTGTATCGGCATTTTGACTCAAAAAGTTAACTTTCCCATTTGAGATTCGTCATTTCGTCAGCTCTACCTTTAAATAATCATTTATTTATCAGTCGTTACGCACATGGCTGTCATATTTACTGTTTTTGCTTCCAGTAAGAAATGTAAACAGCTGTTTAAAGGAACTCTCAGTGATATTTATATTTAAATAAAATGACATAACATATAATCCATGATAGACTTTTTATTTTATGTTGCTATCATTTGCCTGCTACTACAGAATTTAAGACGAGTACTTTTTAGAACAACAATATTAGTGCTTACTATTCTTATCTTATTTACACATTCATTCCCATAACATATTTACTTTCGTCCTGCCATCCAACACAACAGCCCCGATAGGCTGCACCAGCCGCGCCGACTGCTGCGTGCTGCTCTACCTCCGTTAACCACAAGTGCAATACTGCAAAGCGGCATGCGATTAGCGCTTTGCATTACGCTGACCTCCTTCGCGTGGCTGACAAGTAGATCAGGGAGTTGCAGTGATGAAAATGTCATTAACATTTGTTCGATACTTGTTGAATAATTTTGCTGCGAAGGTCTGTCGTTGGAAATACTGTTTCATTCAAGCTGTACATTTAATAATAAAGAATCGTACCATTGGCAACACCAGAAACAAAATTGAAACTGAAGGGTTACATACAGTAAAAGTGAACGGGGCACGTTATTTGTATGCAATGGGAAAAATGTCCCTGGAATACGTGTGAGTGCACGGTATATCTTTCAGTTTGATTTAGAGCTGAAATAATTATACAGATGCAATTCAAACTCTCCATTTCAGAGTTACACGCGTCGGTCCTGGTGGCGTAATGGTAATCACACTTGCCTTCTACATCCAAGATCGCGGGTTCAAACCCGGCCAGGACCGATGGATTTTTTCAGGCGTAAAATCCTAAGTATGGCTTCCTTCGGAAGGGAAGTAAAGGCGTGGGTTCCGTGTCATACATTTACGGCACGAAAAAGAAGCTCAAGCCTGAAAGAAGAGGCCTCTGAGCAAAATTTGTTGGCCGTTTTACGCCCTGAATTGAATGGGACGCTGATGACCTGAGATGTTAAAGAGCGTCCGTAAATAAATCAAATCAACAACAACACACGTAATGTGCTGCTTGTGTTTTTATGTTTTTTTCACAAGTAATCTAGGGTTTTCTTCCATTAATAACTTGCGGTTTTCATAGATTTAAGTTCGCGCTTCACATTTCTGCCAACATTAGCTTTCCGTTTCGATTAACTTTTGTTTCAAGTCTTGTGGAAAATGGTCGACACAGAAAATGCTGCTCTTCATCATCAATAACAAGTGATTATTGTTATTATGCTCAATTAAATTAAAACTGTAATTTTTCGAAGCATACACTTTGTTTGAACCACAATGAATAAATTATTATAATTTAATGATAATATGACCATATGGTATGACAGTAAATATGGGTTTTACAAATAAAATATCAGAAATCGGGGTTAGGTAATCTACTATTGAATATTTTTGAGAAAATATGCTTTCCTGTTATGGTAATGAGGGGGGTTGAATCTATTATTAAATATTCTTAATGATAGCGTAGTAAAAGCACCTGATAGGAAGATGATTTAATCAGTTCACCAGTGGAAGAAAACCACTCCAACTCTAAATCAGTGTCAGCAAAAGATGATCCGCACGAGGACAGGGAAACAAGAAATGGGAGAAGAGGAATAGAAATGGAAATTTAAAACATAAGTTTAAATTAATGCTGCACAATAACATATAAAATTAAGTGCAGTTGCTGTGGCAGTTCCCTGTTTTGTTGATTTACAACATTTTTTGTTTTTTGTTTTTGTATAGATGCTTGACGAGCACCAGACTTAAAATGTGAGCCAACAGTTTATTCTGATGATACACAAGGAATACTTCAAGAGTACAGCAATAAATATGAAAATATTAAAATAAATGTTCAATTATATAGGCATAGAATGTGTTATAGGGACTTTGAAATTGCCTTAATCAAAATAGTACTAGAGCAGACTTTCCTTATCCCATTAGTTTGTGAGACAACACAAAGGAATGGATATTTTAAATTAAGAAGCAATCTAAATGTTTAGATAGTTTAATTCTAATGACAAGCTATGGAAAGTTTGACCCCTGTTAAACATGCTTAGAAAAAATACCTCACAGCGATCTTTTGTCAGCAATTTTTGTTAGTAGATGTGTTTTCAAGTAGTGTGTTTTCCTGAAACCCAGGGATAAATTTCTTCTACTGTCATATTTGACTTCCGCTCAACTTTAGGGCTCAGCTGGGCAACCTGTCAATCGCTCAGATCAATGATAAGTGTAGTAGTACAGATTATAATAAAAATGACAACACAACCGTGGAAGAATATTCTCAGCGTAAAAACGCCAAGGTAGTTAGTCAACTTTCACCATTTCAATGACAGTTTGCTTCAAAATTTCGTAACCCTGAATGTAAATCTAGCTGAGGGGTGAAGTATGTCAAATACATCTGTGTATACTAAAAAAAGAATTGATTTTAAAGTATCACTCGAAATTTAAGTGTTTCTGCATTAGGTTTTTTACAGAAAACTTGCTTTTTATTGCGTACTTTTAAAATACAAGCATATAAATGTTTACTAAACATTTAACTTAAATGTTGTCATTATTATTTAAAATGAAAAATTCTCTATCAGTTTCGTGCAAAATATTCACTGATGGTAAATTTAACAAGCCTTAATGACTGTATGTGCTTGATCACCTGAAAGGGAAAATTACAATGTCACCCAAAGTGTACGTATGTGTACCCCTAATCGGAAGATGATATTCATAGAATACGTATGTTTGTTATCCTATTGTTAAACTTTCAACAGTTGGTTTGTTTCTAAAATCACATTCAGGACTGAAGAGGATAAGGAAACTTACATATGATACATTTAGCTATCTGAGGAACTGTAACCTCTGTGACCTTTAATGACGATCATGGTCAGAAACTGTTACGGAACAAAATAATGATATATAAGATCTTTACATGTAAATTTAATCAACTGAAGAATTTCTTAATTTTATTACTTTAACCACTTTTAATATGAGTGCATTTTCCATAATTACCCGCCACACTATTCTTCTTATTAAATTTGAATATAAACAAGAAGCGGAAACGCTGTTTATTTGCATTATAGTTTTTAATACTATAAACCAAAAATGTTGCAGTATGCACAAAAATGAATGAGGAGCGGTAATATGGAAAAGCTGTTTTATTTATATTTATGCACTTCTAATGATCGTTAGTAATTGTGAATCAGTCGAATTTTATTTTTCTCCGGCTAGCGTTTCTGTATTTGCGATTAGTTGAATACAATTATAAAACCCGAAACAGAGCTACAATATCTGTTCACAAATTCTTAACGTTACTACGTTTTTATTTCTGAAGTTTTAGCGAAGTATGCCATAAACATTTATGGTTAATATTCATATTCATATATTTATTGATGCGTTTTTATATTACTTTGTTCAATTTTATTAGGTGTTTAGTATAATGTAAATCATTTCATTTTAATTGTGCTCATTTAAATTATACCTATGCACTGTAATAGCCAAAAGAAACATATATATATATATATATATATATATTATTTGTTGTCTGTTACCAGT